>VZTG01002826.1:16438-82030 GCA_013397845.1 Melanocharis versteri | reverse complement strand
TTTTTTTTTTTTTTTTTTTTTTGAGTCTAGCCTTTACATCAGACTACTTGCTGGAAATAGACAAGTATTTCTGAAAAGGATACATTTCATCTCAAGGCCTTTCTTCACAAATCCACCAAATTAGGTAGCTTATTATGAGGAATTAACCAGAAAAGCATGGTCAGCTAGAGATCGGGGTTGAAAGAAAAGACATCTGGAATCAGTCTGGTTCTTCCAGAAGTATTCTGAATTCCCCCTCAGGCTTCAGTACCTCCAGACACTGCTTTATTAAAAAGAGTACAAATCAATCCTTAAATGTCTTTTACCTTCCATCAGGAGTTTTGTGCAACGGCATAATGCCTGGAGAAGGTCCCCAGGAAGTCCCACTGGAAATGCTTCTGTCAGCAAGTCGGGGGGTCAGTAACTGTGTAGGACACGTGCATCAGAGTTCCCAACAGGCGGGTTGGGAAGCGGTGGCATTACTCTGCGTTACAGACAGGAGGCTGGGACTCTCACACAGATGTGTAACTGTCCCCCAAGCCACACCACAACTGGGGAAAATCCCAGTAGAGAACGTATTTCCTCTGAAAAGACTGGCTAGGCTTGATTTTTACAAATACTTTCATAACTCATCTGTGAAACAGAAAATACAGGAAAAGATTTGGGTTTTTTGATAAAAGAATTCTTAGCATTGCATTCAGGGAGCATTTTAAAAAGCCTGCAGTATTTGCAACTGACACATCGTATTTTTGACACCAGCAAGAACAAAATAATCTACCTAACATCACTGCCTAAATCAGTTGGAAAGAGAAAAGGTGATAAATAGATTTTAATTACAATCTAATTATTCACAGCTTACGGGCCCCAGCCAGATCCAGCCAACCAGAAAGGTTACTCGTTTGGGGCACCACAGTATGTACCCTCTTTGACAGGGTTAGCTTTACTTAGCAGCCCATGAAACAAGCAGGACAAATATAATCCATTTATTACTAGAAAAACCTTGGGGATCACAGAATTGTAGAATATATCCAGTTGAAAGAGACCCCTTAGGATCACACATACTTTTTTACACTTTTAATTTTTTTTTTTGTTTTCTACAAAAACTTGTTTCAAATATTCACATCATTGCATCTGTCTGTGACACATATACTTGAGATTATTTTTCCATTCCCAAAGAGATATACTCTGTAGATGACTACTTTTCATTCAACCTGAAAGTGGTCAACTGTGTCTTTCAAGCCCAAAAAAACCCTTTCACCCTGATTAATGAAGCTAAACCTTTCCACTTCATTTTCCTTTCAGCACAGCTGCTTCTCTTATCACTCCAGCTGTACTTTCCTCAGAGCTGCAACATGATGCTCAGGTCTGGAAAAGCTTAGAAATATTTCTTTTTTAACACATGGGCTTGGGACTTTTTTTTCCAGTAGACATAAAATACCACACTGGAATGATCTTTTACATCTTTCTTCCAAAACGCTGATTGATGAATAGCTCTTTGTAGAATTTTACAAATTTTCAAGACCAAAATTTCTGCCTGAAGAGGTTAAAAGATTGCGGAACTTTATCAGGCAATTTCTAAAGTCACCAAGTAACAGGGAGCAGCTATGGGTAATTTTTTAAGTTATTATTAAATTTATCCATTCTCAGTAAGCTTCTGTGATAGAAAATTCACTATATGGTTAATGTTGCTAAAATGTACTTAGATTAAATAAAGCCAAAAAAAATTTTTTTAGGCACCTGAAAATAATGCCTAAAGAAGTTGGGGAAAACAAGTCACAATTTCTGGTAGGCTTAAAGGCTATGGGGCTCTTAGCATTTAAGTTGAGAAAAATGTTTCAAGAATCTTATGGAATAGAGAACATAATGGCAGCAATTTACATTTTGGAGTTAAAAGAAAGAAGGCAATGTATGTTACACAGAGGGAAAACACAAAGAAAGAATTACTTCAACAGCTATGAAAATCCCTTGGGAAAACAGTATTTTGGTTTGAACGTGTTTCTTCCTATTTCTTTCCCCTTCTGGAAAGAATTACTACTTTTTTTTTCTTTTTAACAAGTATACATATACTGTTAAATATACACGTACGAACTGCATTTAAAATTGTTCAATAAAATTACTACATTAAAGAAACCACACACATTTCCAAGAGAATCAAGAAAGACAGACAGATCCTGTTCTCACACACCAGAAATACTGCCAGATACACAGGATTGCCCAAAGTCACAGAACAAAGAAAGCTCACGCAGATGAGCAACATGTGGCAAACCTTTAATCAGGCTTTTTTTCTATGCGTGCTAACACCAGCAAAAGCCAGCACCAGGAATGTCAATATTCCACAGAGCAGAACAAAACCAGCCCTGACAGCACGGGGGCATCTCACAGTGCCAGCAAACCACAGCACTGCACAAGCCAAAGAAGAAACACCTTTGAAAATCAAAACCATAAAGCATCTTGGATGATGCGTTCAGATGATCTGGGATCTTAAAGAACAAAGAAGTCAGTTCTGTCGTAATTCAAACAGGCGAATGGCAGGCAGCCATCCCAGACTGCCTACAAAAGACATCTATTGAGACACAGAGATGGCTCTCCAAAAGGAATCGTTTGGCTCTCCTTCTCCCAGAGAAGGAGGACAGCAAGAGTCATCCTCTTCCCCAAGGGTCTTGCCATCCCTCACCTGAGCTGCGCTGGGATGGCACACCACACACACAGAGTACACGGGCACTGCCCAGGAAGCCTGCATTTCCAGGCTAAGATCTGGAGACACGTAAGGAGTAAGGAGCGAGCGGGCAGCACAATCTCCCTGTGAGCTTCAGGAGAGCCAGAGCAGCCCCAGCCCCGCGACACTCAGGTCCCTCCTCACCGGGGTCACTCTGCGCAGCTCCTCGGCACTCCAGTCAGCTGCACAACAGAGAGAGGCGATGTTTGTGCTCCTAAATTAGGTTACACAGAGTGGCGGCTCTAGAAAGAACTAATTTTCCTGCTTGCCCCCCCGCAAAAGTTGACAGAAAAAGGTGTTGGGGAAAGTACTTCACAGATTTTAAAAGAAAATTAAGAGTGCAAGAGAGGGAGGTATCTGTAGCCAAACATGAGTCAAACTAGCCATGATGACAGAGAGAAATATTTGATAAAGCTGCTGCTGGAACTTTCATTGTACTTTTAAAAATTCTCCTGAAGGCAAGGCTTTGTTCAGTTTTCGCTCACTAGATTTCTGCAGCTTCTACCATATACTGGGCTACCAGACATTGTACATTGCTCTAACCCACACAGACACATCAGCCCTGCACCACAAATCTGAAAGGAGCTGCAAGATCAGCCTAAATCGGTTTTTGTGCCGCAGCTTTGTTCTCTCTTTTTACCTCTGATCTGGCAAATTAAATTGTTTAACCTAAGAGTCGATACTGTTACTGATTTGCATGTAGTTATTACAGATGCATATGTGGATTGTCTGAGAGCGAACATTTTTCTGAGTGATCTGAAGAAGATTAAGGTAATTTACTTGATAAATCCATAAACATAAACTTAAAAAAAATTTAAAAGCATATTTCACTGTCAAAGCCTTCATATTATTTAGATTCTAATCTACGTATTTAAGCATTAAGTAGACCTGCATTTTCAGACTCAACGTTTCCATCTTCTTCCTTTTCCTCTGCACACTCTCAGCCATACTAAATTTCTCGGTGAGAGCTTCTGCTGCCCATTAACAGCTTGGTGCACAAGATCACGGAGTTATCACAGCCATTTTAGACAGCACAAAATCCAAGAGCAGAGCTTAAAAAAACCCACAACACCCCAATGAAACAGGGAACCTGATTTAGAAAAAATGGCTTAACATGCCTTATGAGCTTTTGTTTGTCTGTTTTAATGAACAATGCATTGCAGGGGACGAAGGCTGATTTATAAAGAGACACGGATGTTCCTGCACAGAAGGCAATCAGTTCCCAGTTTAATTATTCACTGTGAAAACAGAATTCCCTTTAACCATTTCAAACACGGCCTTTTCATTCGACTTAAATGCCTCTGTGCGTTGCACTTGCCCCTGCCCTGGTTAAAGGATCACGTCGGAAATCTTGCTGGAGCCATGAGAGAAGCAGGAAGACCTACTGCACAGCAAGGTTAAAGACAGCAGTGCTCCATTTACTTCTCCACTGCTTATTATGTTGCACACTTCTGCCATTTAATTTCTACCCGTACGTAAGTGGCTTATGCATTCCTTCATTAAATCCACCTGCCTACCCTTTGCAAGTATTTTACCTTTTCATCTCAATCTCTTCAATTCCACCTCCCCAACTACTTTAAAAAAAAAAAAATTCTATCCCTCTATTCATTGCATGATTCATTTCCGGCCAGCTTTTTATTCCGTCAGTATTCTGAGATGAGCAAAATTAAACAGTTTTAGAGCTGACGTCAGACCACTGAATTCTGTAAGAACAACAGAGAAGTTTCATAATTATATTTCATTCTGTTCTGCAGCATTTTATTTTATTTCTGCCTGACTATCGTCACGCTGTAACAGAACATGAAAAGGTTTGCGAGACCCGGGCTGGGTGATGCCTGTGTCTTTTTTCCTCAGTAGTTACAGTTAATTTATAACCCAGTAACGTGCATGTCTCGTTCAGATTATTCCTTCCAACATGCATTACTCAAAAATTAATTTTATCTTCCAGCAAGCTGCCCACGGAGCCTACCGGGGCTGTATATCGCATAAGAGAGGAAGGAAGACACTTATTTGGTCTCTGGGCTACGGCTTGTAACTGCATGTCCACAGAATCCAGCAACAGCACAGGCTGCCTGCAGATAAGGAGAGTGGGGTGCGCTCCAAATCCGATCCAAAACAAGCACGCTTTATGGCAGACGGTCCCTCCACGCCTTTTCGGTGGAAGCAGGGACGGAGGAAGGCGCACTGCGGAGAAGGGGCCGCAGGCTGGCAGGAACCTCACACACGAAGAGACCCTGGCCAAAGAGGCCACAAGCTGTCAGGGGCTTGTTGATGTGATGGGGTCAGAGCCCCATTTATAACCTTAATCCCACTCAGCTTTAAAGCAGGCGAGCTTGGTGTGTTGTTTTTTGGTTAATTTTTTCAAGTAAATCTGTGTATACACTTCCAGAGCTCTATAAATAAAAAACATGTGCATTTATCTCCAATTAAACTCCTATGTAAATTTATATGCAAATTAAGTGCAACCCTCAGGCTTGCTGGCGAGGTGCCAGCTCAGCTCAGCCCCTGGTACAGCAAATTCCGCATCACTGATGGGATGTGACCTGCCACTTTCGAGTTTAGCCAGCAGAAGCAAGCATGGATGGTCCCATCCAGGGGAGGACACAACCAGGAGGGACTGCGGGTTTCGAAACCTCCGAACGTGGCACATCCACGCTGTCGAAAAAAGAACGCACGTCACTCAAATGCAAGGGAAAACAAGACTGAATGTGTCATTCTGTGACGAGCAGATTCTCTCGAGCTCCTCGCCTCCCCACCCCCGGCTCTTCAATGCTTCTTTCACCCAAGCCTGCACAGTAAGAACCAAAACCTTTTCGTCGGCTCTGTATACAGGTGCGTAGCAACACCCCTCCCAAAAAAAACACCAGGAGGACAAGCAATATAGGGGAAGGGGAAAAAAAAGAAAAACCCAGATTTGAAAAGCACATTAATCTACTTGACAAGCCATGAACCACATCGCCACTTTAATTAGAAGCAGAATCTGTGGAAGCAGAGGGAACACAGAGGTGCAAGCATTTATAACAAAAAAGGGACTTGTGATTTAATGACCTCCTCTGCTAGTTTAAAAATTAATGGGGCCAAATCAGATTAAAGCATTTTTAATACAAACCAATCTGACATTTATCACTGATGTTAACTGTAAGGTGGTTCCCCCATCATTTCAGCAGAATAAGAAATTCGGCTCCTTTTCTATCTAGGCTGGCTCCAAAATTAATTCTTTAAGCCACCTTGTATTCAAGGTGTTTCTGCCGTGGTCCAATACATAATGCTAACTTTCAGTCTCAAACCCCAGTTATTTAGGATGACTCTTCTCTACCTCACTGCTTTAGGCACAGCCTGAGAAGGGAGATTGGGAAACCCCAGCACACCCTCAGACTGTAATGCCAGAGGAGCTAGCTCTCTACACACCTGCAGGTCAGGGGGTTTTTTCCTCCTCCTCACCCCAACACTTCTTACTCTGAGGGGCTTTTTTCTTTGCAATGTTTCTTTTTAAGCTGGGCCAATGCAATGCTCTGTTCCACAGAGCAGCCCAAGTAGTAATATGTGGGCACAAGTGGGAAGCAGCAGACTCGGGGCTGGATGGACACGGACGGACAGACAGATGGATGTTACCCACCTAACCCTGGGTAGACGCCAAAGCCCCTCACACACCACTGGGCACTTCCTCGCATCAAAACCTGCCTTTGATTTAGAGTTTATGATTTACCACCACAACTACGGAGAAAGGGAGGAAGCACAGCAAGTGATATCCTGACAGGGGGGGAAAAAAAATCTTTTTCAATGTGGCATTTTCGCAGTGCTTTGAAGGCAGTCAGCGTGGAGACATGCATGTGCCAAGAGTGTGGCTTTCCACTCTAAACCTTCCAGAAAAAAAACCCCAAACCCATCTTGCAAACACCGGTGGATGGCAAGGTGATGGAGGAGCCGCAGCTGCAACATGCTGGTGCTCTTACTGCTCTCCTCCTGCCCTGTCACTTTGTTTCAATTTCAGTGAGAAAAAATATTAAAGTAATCACCTGAACATCACTCTTTCTCAGAGAGGAATTATACCTTATTGCTTAGAAAAGTAATTGACTAAATTGGGCATACAAAATCCTGGGATAGCAGGTTAAAACACTGAAAAAGTCAGGCAACTGCAAACAAAAGTTAATTTCCTTTGGACAGGTATATGAAAACCTCTACAGTCTAAAGGGTAATGCCACAACTTTAAATGACTCTTTCAAACCCAGTTACCAAGACTGTAGAAATGAACCTCATTTATAAACTCAGGTGATTTATTTCCCAAGCGTGCGAGATTTAAATTTGCTTCCTTAATTCTCAGGATCAAATTTTCTTGAGGCATATAAGCCGTTTACAGAGAAATAGTCTTAATTCAAGGTGCAGCACAATTTGAGTTTTACTTCTTACAGATGCGCAGTGCCCACTGAGAAATGAGTGGCACAGAGGAGGCTTTGAGCTACTGAATGAAAACCGGGTTAGATCAACACACTCCTGGGGTGTACAAGGTCCCTGATGAGAAACCTAAATGATCTCAGCCCCAAATCTGGTATTTTGCTCTCTCTCCCACCCAAGTATCATTATGTCTCAAGCCAGGAAAGAAACCCTTCTGCCTGTCCCAGATGTGGCACGGGATGGACTCCGCTTCCCAAAGGGCAACTGATCTAAACCCACTCATCCGCGGCACACCTGGGACACCTCTGTGCAGCTGCCTGTGCTGCATCTGTGAAGCACCAAAATTAAGCCTATACAAGTCTATTAAACGGCAGCAAGTAGTTAAGCTGCAGAGAAACAGCCCATTACACAACTCCACTTAGCAGGTAAACGATCTTATCTCCTACACTTGCTTCCTTGGAAAAACATGCAAAGTTGGGAGAGGAGGAAAAGCACAGGGAGAGCAATTTTTGGCAGTGACAATTGTCAGAGGGAGTTTGGTTTGAAAAGAAATATTAAAAGCTTTTCCCCACTTGGACCTTAACGGCATGGAGAGTTCTTCATGTTATGTATTAAAGCAACATCTATTTTTCAAAACCTAAGAATATAGTATCAGTACATACTGCCTCAGGGTTTACATCATTTTCCTGCTTATTAATTAATTGGCTTGTTAATACAACAATTTGCAGGCCTGTACTGCCTAGTGAGCTCAAGGAGCCTGTGTTCTCCCTGCCAAGATCAATGTGCATTAGTCTAAACTCCCTGATGTAGAGCAGACTCTACTTCTGTCAGAGATAACTGAGAAGCAACATTAACTCTTAGAAACATCTGCTCGATATTGGAGGGACAAACAAAAAACAAGGCATAAAGTTTAACTCCCAAATGCCATCATTTAAAGGGTCGGATGCAACGCCACTTGCAAGATCAGTAAAAAAAACAGGGGAGGGGAAAAACCCCACAAAAATAACACATACCAAAAAGCCCTTCCTCTGCCAGCAATACTATTGGTGAAATGTAAAAACAAGAGATCTACAACGTCTTGCAGAGCAGACATAAAACCCCCTATAACTCCTACATTCCTTACAATCTGGACCTCTAGATAACACGAACCTCACGCTACTGAAGTGTATCAGTAGAAAACACTCACCTGGCTGCAATGTGAATACAAATAATCCATCTTTGAGGCACTTCCTCAACACAAAAGCTTTGTTTTTTGGGTCACACTAACATTAGCCCAATTAGGTCCTGTCACTGAGCACATACCGATTCCCAAATATTCATGGACACATTAAAGAAGCATCAGGATACAGCATATTTATACATTGTTTGCCCCCCTGTTTTACGAGTGTCCTTAGCTCTTATCAAGTCCTCTCTTTCAGTTCAAATTAGCCACCCCCACTGATGAATAGAACAAAACACCAACAGCCTTCCAGAAATCAACATGCTTAAACTCCATTTGTTTACAATTGTTGCTTGCAGCTGGGTTTTTTTTCCCCCATTAATTCATTCATTTACATAAACACCTTTGGAAAGAAAGCTTCCAGGGATGCTAAAACTTATGGGTATGGTTTCACGCTTCACTTAAGCTGATCTAAAAGCAGCTGTTGGTGACAGGGGCACTCCTGCTCTCCACTGAAATATTCCTACATTTATCTGTAGCCAAATGCTGACTATAACATAGGAAGGAGGGACAAACTGCCAGTGAAAAGGGGAGAAGCAGATCTCAGGCTAGCATATATCAATCAGGATATCGCATCCCAAATCCTACAACACAATCCTTGCACCTATTCCCTTTGGTTCCCCCATCCATGCACCAACCAAAATGAAACTCCAAACAACTCATACAGCACCTCCACGCTGCCTCTGCTTATTTTATCTCCAGCAGCAGGCAGATGTCCTCTCGGTCAATTCCCCAGTACCAAACTGCCAAAGAGGCAACAGTGTTTTTCTCAAGGCCTTGGCTTTCAAAACCTGCAATCATGCAGGGAAAGCAGCACACGGAAAATCTAGGCCTGGAGTACATGGGGCAGGCAGCATTCCTCCATCTAACCCATACTGCAGGGACATCCTGTCAAAAGGAAGAAATTTGGGAGGCTGGATATGGGTTGCAGAACCTCGTAACTGTTGAAAAAAAGCTGACGAAGGAGAAGCACGTGCACGTTATGGCTGAAAACATCTCTCAACAAATGCCTGTACATACATACAGTTATCTGCTCAACAGGCTGTCTTTCAGATTATGGGGAAAAATAACACCTGCAGCCTGCTATCACCATTTTCATCAATAGCAGAGCAGGAATTAAAATATCAACTATCTATCCAGATTTTAAACTCAAACTTCTCCAACTCTGGACACACAAACCAAGCAGAGTTCTTTGCCATGAGAATCAAAAATGTAACTCGCAATTTTAAAATTACTCCATGGCGAATAAATTCCTTCTAACTGCATGTCAAACTTTAGTTTCCAAAAGGTAATTTTATAGATGAGCCCAAAAATCATTTCTAATATGAATTTCAAAGAATATCACTGCAAAAATCAATTATGAAGTTAATGCACAGAAACAGACACATTGGTTTTATGGTATTTCCATTACCTTTCTTGATATTGAAACACAAAACATACAAAAAACTCTAGATTGTACTGGATGTCATTGCCTCCAGGCCAGTGCTTTACCAGACAGTGCAGGGACCAAACACAGTTGTTTTACTTTTGCAATACCATAAGACAAGATGCAGGAGCTCTTTCACTGCCTAACTGGAAGAGGAGGTGGGCCAAACCACCGGCCCTGCAACACAAACTTCATGTGATGTTTTCTTGGAAAAGGACAACAAAATGGAGTGGCATTGCACTAAAGTGAGATTGAGCTGTACAAATTGGATACTGACCCCAAAGCCTTTACTGTTCAGCGCGGACTTCCTGCACTCAAAGGAATGAAGCTCCAGAGTTCCGGCCCCGGGTTTAAGCCAGTCAGTGAAGAAAGCAGCATCCCCTGGCCACCTCTTGATCAGAGCAGTTAACACCACCACTTATTAGCCCATAAAAGCCCAGACCTTTAACACAAAAACTGCAGCCTGAACAGGACATGGTAGTGCAACTAGAGACAAATGCTAAATCTCCCAGTCACAAGAAAGATGGGGAAAAAAACCCATGCTGGGGAGATGCAGCCCCCTTCAGAGTATGTGAGAGAGAGACAGGAAAAAGAACCCAAATCATTTTGCAGTCAGAAGGAATGTACCTGCAGGTAAATACTGAGATATGAACTGATGCAGGGATTGCTTCAAACACGTAAAACTGTATCAAAACTGACCTGGGTTTCTAAAGCAAGGATTACTAGGCATAAACTGCTTGCCTAAGTAAGAAGGCAAAATAAAGAAAAGTGAAAAATAGGAAGCACTGACGACATGTCAAATGGCAGATGTTACCAAATGCTCAGCCAAAATTACTTTTTGCCATCAGCTGGAAACAAGAGGACATGACCTGCCCTCTCCAGTACAGACATTGCAATTCCTTTTCCCCCACACCATAAATCAGAAGAGGGGAAAAAAAATCACTCTAGTTGATTGTTGTGTCTCCAACAGGGAAACCCAGCGCATTTGTTAAGCGAGCCAAGCTGTCCTTCAAGCATGAAGCAAAGGTTTAATCAAATACAAGGTGTGCCAGCATAGAGGAAGCCGCTCTTCACTGAGATTACGTAAACTTTTTAAAACGCACATGGGGAAACACCTCAGAAGATTTAGAGGATTTGTAAGTTGAATGCCTGATGATACCCTGAAGGGAAGGAGGACTTAAGAAGATAAGATGTGAGCTTGACCTTACATGGAAGGCATCCTCCAGCAGAACAGAAAGCACCATATTTGAGGGAGAGCAAAGGCAACAGCAGCCCCAACATTCTGCCATCAACTAGGATTACTATCACCAAGCGTTCATTTCACTTGCATACTTATAGCACAGAGAAGTACAGGCATGTTAGTTCACTCATATCCAATAAAGACTGAAAGATGTCACCTCAGCTGCCCTGGGCATGAGCCCTTACTAACCTCTGGCTCTCGAGTGAGCTGGCCTGCCCACGCCTCCACACCTTGCAATGCAGGAGCTGCCAGGAACAGCGCAGGAGTCTTCCAGCGGAGACCACCACAACCAAACCATCGCCCTACCTGTGCCCCAGACAGTATTTATAACCAGAACACAGCACCTTAATGACACGCTTTACCTTTCAAAACATGTAATATTTTCTCAACACAGATGAACTGAAGAGTCAGGTGTTTCAGTGACTTGTCTCCTGCTGAGACTGACTTGCACATGTTCTCTCTACTTACTGAAGAGGCTCAAAAAAAAAGCTCTTTTAGGGCTGTCTTACTATATATCTGAATTCTCTTTAGACAATGCAAAACCAGCACTTCTCATCTCAAATCTTAGACAATGTCCCCAAGTTTTCCTTAGGACAGAAAAGCCTGAGTGAAAGTAGAAGTATGCACAAATCCAAAAGTCACAAAGGGTCACTCTTCAAGCAAACTAAGCAAAGCTGTATTTACAAAGTAACATGGAAACCAGGGATTTTAAACACTAGAGCAGACTGACCACAAGTATTAATAAAGTTTGTGTCGTGCCAATATTCCCCTTATAAAACTTGTGTTTTCAGGGCTGTGTTCCATGTTAAGCTCATAGTTCACAATTTCAGACCGCAGTCATCTAGCAATGACACACTCAGCTTCCGGGTAGCAAGGAATAAATATTTTCCAGTTTAAAAAAAATTAATAATCCTTACTACTTTTTCTGAATGTCCAAATTTTCACTATTTAACTTTAACTACAGTTGTTACAATATTTTCAGAGCAGAAATTTGACCTCAAAATAAAGGTTTAAGAATAGCAAAATATTTACTTTTGAAATGAAACAATTTTCATCAGAGGCTAAACCTGCAGATCAGCTGTTGTGATACTACACTACTCGGCCAGTAGCAAACTGTTGAAAAAGGCAAAACAGTATTTTTAGTCAATCTGGAAAGATACATGAGAACAAACAAGCAATATTCCAAGAAATAGTAAATATTTTCCGGTATAATAAGATGAGATAATCCTTGCTGTTTTCATAGTTTTCTTTTAAAATACCTGAAAAGTGGAAACATTTGCCATGTTCTGACAAAACAACATGCAGGATTTATACTGTCAGATGTATCAAATATTTTTACTTTTAAAGAGGAATTTACTGAGGACACCAAATTTTTCCGTTTAACATTTATCTAGCACTGCACATAAGGACATTTCTGAAATACTCAAAATACTTCTTTCCAAGTACTTCTCCTTTCAGTCAGTATACACTTGCACCAGCTACTGAAGTCAGAGGCCTGGAGCCTATACAAGAGGTCATGAACAAGTTATAGTAATTCTCTCAAAATGAGACATCTCAGGACTTTTAAAGTTAGCCAATGCTTTTTCTAAATAACTTACACATTTTGCAGTCTCTTGCATAGAAAAAAGGAAAAGTTAAAAATTAAGCTGGGTGGGACAAAATTGGAGAAAGATTTGTCAATTATATCAATTTCAAAGGGAAATGGCAGGAGGTAGTGTCTGCTGAATTCAGTGAAAAATTGCACAACAGGACACATGCATTCAAGTTGCAGTATTTAAAACAAACAAACAAACAAAAATTCCACCTAAAACAAACTCTGAACAAAAAGACCAAACCAACAAACAAAAACACAGATGAGGACCCTTAACATAATGATACATACATGACTTATACCAACTCAAGAAATGCCACGAAAAATCCTTTTCATCCAAAACCACACTTAAATTACTCTGTAGGAAATAACGATTATTCATGACCCCCCACCTCTTTACTCATCCCTCCCCTCAGGCACGGCCCCTCTCCTCCAGCTGTGCCCTGTTTCTGAGAGAGGTGGCGCACACATGGACAGAAGGAAGATTAATTCACCAAAACCTGGTTTGCATCACAGGGATCTGCAGAGGCGGTGTGAGAGAACTCAGAAACCACAAACACTTTTGGATGGGTGGGGTTTTCTTCTGAAATGCATGCTGAAGCCTACATTAAATCTCCTAGTTAATTTACTGAGAACATGTTTTAGAGTTTCCTTGTAACACAGATTTGTGCATTACACCATTCACACAGTTCTCACAGGAGTAGCTGTGTATTAGCTTACTGCGCAACCCGGGCTGCCTAACTCAGATGCAGAAGTCTGAATTTCCTTTGTGTCCCACCATCAACCACAAAATGTCCAAGGGCTCTGCAACATGCTGATGACGTGGAGAACATTCTTTTTTACATGTAAAGATGTTGCATTCTTTTCACTTCTTTATTTCCCCCCTCCACTTTTCTGAATATGTGGCATATAAACAGCATACCTAAGAAAAACTCTGCTATTAAATAAAAAATGAAAAATATAAAAATGTAAGGTATCTTCATTAAAGAAGCCCCAGGAATCTGAGCCATTTAGCTTCTCAAGAGATAAAAGAAATCTCCACCATTTCAAATTGCAATTTGACAATACTGAACTCTCACAGACACATCCAGAGGATGTATTCCTTTTGAAAGGGCCTTCGCTAAATGTACCATCTAAACAGTGACTTGGAGGCACGTCAGCTTAATCCTGCGACAACGTGAGTGGCTATTCTTGCTCTCAAGGTGCAACAAGTCCTTTCATGATCCCCAGCATGTAAGCAAGGAGCTGTCTCTGCTGCAGCAGCAGCTGGAAGTAGAGCCAGCTTCAACAGTCCCAGCCAAATTCAGGGCACAGTGCCTCTAATTACCACTGTTTTCCTCCAGCTATATCCCCTTAGGGTTTGTTTCTCTGAACTCAAGAAACACAATAGGAACCAGACTGAAACAAAACCCTGTCCAGCCCTGTTTCTGCACCATACCAAGCTGCTGCAGAGAAGTGTGTATCGGTAATTAGATAGTGACAGTATTTTTGAATCTGCCATTTATCTGTTTAGATTTGGAGGCAGGAGTTCGCCCGCCTGTGTGACCGTTTGATATGTTGCTTTTACCACAGGACTCCATCAAGGAAGCATAAAAACTTAAAAGTCATGCAGAATGTCTTGCAGAGGCATTTCCAGCTTCAGTGTTCAGCTGCAAGTGTTTGCTTTGTCTGTTCAAGTGAAAAATTATCCCTTGTCCGAGAAGCTGACAAAACTTTTTTTCTAATTTGTAGCTTTTGCTCTCTTCTTCTATCAAGTTTTATACCTTTTCATAAGTCTGTTGGGTTTTACAAAGACCTGTGCAAGATTCCTCCAAATCAGAAAAGAAGCTCGTTAATAAATACAATTTCAAAATCTAAATGAGCCAAATTTACTTCTGGATAATGGAATTTTTATGTGTGTATTTTTAGCGAGACTTCAGTCCTAGGATTAAATTGAAATTTATGTAGGTAATTACCATCACTGGAGAAAAATACAGGCTAATCCACATCTAACAGCTTCCTCTTATAATTGTAAATACTGGCCACTGTGTTGTATCAAGAGCCGGCCACACAAGTGGATAACTCAACCATTCCTGTACTTGTGCAGGATGTACGCAAGGTGGTATTAATGAGAGCAAGGGCCTGAAGTAGAGCTCACCAGACCTAACCTCCTGACCACACAAGTAGAAAATAATTAAAACAACGCACCGCTCTCATTTGGTTTTTGGGACCAGATGGTGGATGCTCAGGCAGCCAGTGGTGAGACAGCAGCGATGCTGTGACAGGGGAGGGAAGAGGAAAGGTAGCCTAGTTCAAGCTAGGCATACGTAAATATGGGTAGGCTGAAGGAAGCAGTGTCCTCCTGAGCACAAAACCTTGGAGCAGAAGCCTATTTCAGGGCAATCAATTTCCCTCAGACATGCCAGGTGGGAGCTGGCTGCCTGTTAAAGGCAAGCCATAAGGTATTAAAGTGGGGAGAGAAACCCAAGTCCTACTTCTGAGTTGGTGCCTTTAGAGCTGGGTATTTAATGACATGCAGTAAGTACAACAAAGGGGTTGAGGGTGGTTTTAAGGAAAAAAACCCTGCTCATTCTGGAAAACCACCCAGAGTAGAAGAGCATCCTTCGAGCAGAGCAGGAGGAGTGGGGTCAGACTCAGCCTTTGCATCGGGGCTGCGCCACCCTTCTGATCCCGCTCCTGCAGGAGGCTCATAACATGGGGAGAGGAAATCAAAATGGTAGTGTGACCTTCACAGGCTACAGACAGCTTGAATGCAGTTTAACGCCAGCATTAAGGATGAAAGCCTAGGATCATGAAAGGCAGGCATTAACTAATCTGCTTACCCATACGAAAAAAAAAAAAAGCCACGTACACACCAAAAAGCACACTATGGTTTACGGTAAGCCTGCCAAGAATGTAGCAGCATAATCATAACAGAGTTTACTTCAACACATCATCGCAACCATGCCTAAACGTTGTTCTTTGTAGTGGATCAGGCATGCTGTCAGTTATCCCTCTAACGCCTATCTGGGAGGCTCCCGCAGCCACCGCGCTCCATCCTGTGCTCCACTGAGCCTGGCCAGCGCCAGCCGCTGTGCTCCCCTCCCAGAGCCTGCCATGCAGTATCCATCACAGGCCGGAGCCATCTATGACAGAAAGCTGTGCATGGGGAGGAGGGATTACCAAAACAAAAATTAAAGAGCATTTGCTTGTACGCGTCTGCCAGCTCAGTCAGCTGAAGGAGCAGGAGGAAAACAAGGCATGACAGGAGGAGAGACAATTCTTCTCCCCTTCACGAGAATTTTCCTTCCTGTAGCGACCATGTTCCTTCCCTGCCTTCCGACTCCTTTGCATCCAAGGTCCCTGACAAGGACACCCCAACGGAAACTCAGTTTTTACTGAAAGATTCTGGCACAGAAATATTTCTACTACAGACATGGCATAAACATATTAAATAATGTTTCCTTATCTTTCTCACATAGAAATCCCTCACCCTCAGTCTCTTCAGTCTCTAAATGAATTTGCTTTCGTCTATTCAGCAATGCTTTTTGGCTCGACTTTAATTAAAATTTCAACCAGCCTATATGAGTGAGATGGTATCTTTCCTTTCAGAGACAGAAGACAATATCCTCTAAGTATTTCATATCCTCATTTCTTAAAATCAGCTCATCAGAAAACCACACTCCTCAGCAACAAGTGTTAGATTATCTTTAGCCACCAGCATCAGTGTACTGAAAGACTGAAGTCATTTTATTGCCTCGCTGAGGTATTATTGCATATTTCTCTTCTCTGGTGGATTTCTCCGCCTTTCTTATTTCAGTGTTATTCCATTACACTAGTTCGCCTGTTCAAAGGATTCCTTAACTATGCACAAGGTTCACAAACTAATACTGTATCTCCAGATTTCACGAAGACTGAAAAACTGAAAATATTCTAGGCTCTGCTCCGTGTGTGTGTGTGTGTGTTGTTTTTTCCACCTTTTTGTTCAGCCACAGAGTTGACATTTTCCAAACTTCCCTCTATAACCACATGATCTGGTAATGCTGATTTCAAAATTAAATCTGATTTTTTCCCATGCAAGTGAATACTTTTGGGATCCAGAAGATTCTAAAAACATCCACAGAAATACCATGCAAATAGTTGAAACTGTATTCCCACTAAGTGATTTTCCTTCTTTCCTCAACTCTGCCCAGAAAAACCTTTTTAGGGTGTACCAAGGTGCAAGTGTGGGTGCCAGGTCTGAGGAATTGTCTTAGGTAAACCCTAGCTTCTTCTTTGCTACCCTCTGCTAAATCCCAGGGCACTTCTGTTGCACTTAAGAGAAACTCCAGGATCCTCTCCCAAGCCAGTGCAGCAGGGCACATCTCTCTTTGGGAAGAGAAGGAATAAAGGCCAATAAAACCATTCATGCAATCTAACTGGACGGGAATGTACCAACTTAGAAGATATGCTGGAGTCCAAATCCAAATGCCTGTGTCCAGCTGCATTCAGAGAAGACAGTGGACAGGGGTGAGGAGAGAACTCTGATTAGTACGTCCCAGCTCCAGAAAGAACCACACAACTAAAATACTCCGGCTTTTAAAGGAAAAACACTCAACTCACTCTTGTCATTAAATGCACTAAAATTTGGGAGGGAAGGACTCAACGGATGGACTCGCTCAAGTTTGATCAGGATCTTCTACAAAAAATACCCCAAAAAAACTCCAAAAAACTTTAACAAATCAGATTATTTGTAGACATACTCATGAAATTCACTGTTTACTATCACATAAAGTATTTGCATATTTGAGTATTATCTTTAAATAAGACTACTTCCTCACTTGGGAAGGCAACTTAATTACACTGCATAGTAGAAACTGCATGATAGGTCACAGGGTTAAAGCTGTTCCATCAATAGTTCATTATCAAATATACAATTTTCTCATTTCTACTGTTTATTCTAGAGAGATGGAAGTCAATGGATTACACCATTACTAAAACTGAACAAATACATTTGCCAAAGATGACAGTAGCTCATTCATCTGACCAGGATCCCTCAAGATGACACTGTCTGGTACTGTGGGAGCTCCTACAGACAATTCAAGGGAATATTCTACACACAAATTCACCATTAAGATTACAGACCTAAATAATTTTTTTTGATTCATAAACATAGTGGAAAGTCTTCATAACGTAGAAGAAAAAAGCCTTATATTTGTATATTTGCACACAGGCACGGAGGCACTGCTTTTAATGCATTCATTTTTTAATCAACATTGAAGCTGTTTTCCTTAAAATGGTGCAGTAAAAATTAAGTTTAATTTCAGGTGGTTGCTACAGTACCCTTAATCCTAAAGTGGACAGGCCTCCCACTTAAGCAAGTCCTGTTCTTTTACCACCACCATGACAACTTTCTGAAAGGTATTGATATTTAAGGCAGAGCAATACGGCCAAACTGCTGTTTTCCTCAGAGGCCCCATAGTCATTTGTCTACTTTTCCCACCCCTCCCTCCGAGGTTCTAGACTGCATCCCGTGGCTGCTGTTGGGACACGGATCTGCAGGATGGAGATGTTCACAGTTACCATCTGCTGCTGCTTCTCAGAAAGATCTCATGCAGGAAGCTCATGTCATTGACCTCATTTGATCCAGGCGAAAAGTAATAATGGAGCTCCTGTGGCTAATTGCCAAGAGAGAAACACTCCAAAGGACTTACTTCCGACATCCTCCTCTCCTCTGATGAAGATCTAAACCACCAGCTCGACACAGGCTTCTGATTAGATCAAAGTAGGAAACATTTCGTATTATTAGTCACATAGTTTCATCTTGTTTATGAACTGCACCATAATGGACCCCAGACAAGTTAAAATACAGTAGCTTGCAAAAACCATGATTATTATTAGATTGCAATTATTCACATACAATATGTATCTTTCTAGTAAATGCTTGAAAATATTTTCTGTCCCCAACTTCAGTGGAATTTAGTGCAGGTTAGCATCAGGTCTCCCAGTTTACGACCTCTCTGATAGTTGGAAAGATTGCTTCTGTAAATAACCAGGAATGTTTAAGAAACTAGTTTACTATATTTGCTGTAAAGACATGATATTATCTCAACAGGAAGAAATGTTTTTTCATAAACTAATTCCCCCATATCCAGTTGTCTAAATAATGCAGGAAATGTCTTGTGTATAAAAAACATCCAAACAACTATTTGTCCAACTACCAGCGCTGACATCGTGCTGCATTAAGGCAAGAGACAGCAATTCTAATTTATGAGAATTAAAAGCATCTTTGAATGATTGCAGCACTGCATTTTGAGAAGCCACTTGTCCCCAGCTGAAGCTGGTTCAAGCAAAATTGGCTGCCTTTGCTCCTCAGAGGAGGCACAGGCTGTGGTTTCAAACTGCTGTGACATAAGAGACGGTAACCATCCAGCAGCAAAGGTCCTTGTGTTTATTGATGGTGCTCTCCTCCAGTGGGACAGGAGGCTGAAGAAGCAAGGACTGGCCCATGAGAGTGGGGAGGCCACGGTTTCTACACAGGGCAAGGCTGCATGTATGGGTGACATTAAAAAGCCACTTCTGCCTACCCGGTGCACGGCAGGCAGCAGCACACTGAGACAGGGTGCTCTTTGTTCACCACTAGATTTCTTCACCAAAAGCCAGAGATGCCTCTGTCTCTCAGGCTTCAGCCAATTTACATCCTTGAAATATTGCCTCCATCTAAATCCTTGTTAAAAAAATTAAAAAAGGAAATTGAAAGTATTTTAAAAAAAAATCCTATGCATGTATTACATTTCGTTATCATTTTTTATATTTATATATGTAAATATATATAGACATAGAGTGCCCTGCTTCAGCTATGCAAGGTCTTTACGTGCAAGTTACTTTCTTCTCTGCACAACAGATGGGCAATCTCCCAATATTAACTTTTCATTTGGGCTCTCCAGTTACGCAGGAGCTTTCATCTCTTTTTTCCTTCCTAAGCAACAGCCTGATGTTGCACCTAATGAGAGCCAGTAGCCAGCCCGAGCAGGCAGCAAGCAACAACGGGGCTGCCATAAAACATCTGAGCAGACCAGAAACAAACACGCTCTCTAATTCTCGAGCGGCAACAAGACCCTAAAGGGAAGCCTTGTCTGAGCTGCTTCCTTACACCTCCTTAATAACACCAGCCCTAAGCCAAGTAACAGCCGTGAAAAACAGGATGGAAGGTGGGTGATTTCTTGCCACTTGCTTCCAACATCCTCTGGTCAAAGCAAAGGCATCTCTGCGGCCCTTCACAAGATCAAAAGGCAGCAGCTCTATTTACAACATCCTGAGCAATTTAGGCATCCCACTCAGCATTGTTTCCTACCTCCCGCCCAGTTCCCTTTTAAATTGGATGGTTTCTAAATGAAACCTCTACCCTTTATGAGTTTATAGCCATGGCGAGCCAAGGAGTCCCACGCAGACAATCTTAAAAGAAATTAAGAAAAAATTTCTCCATCGTAACCTTGCTGCATACTAAATGGTAGTGCATGAAAAGGTAAAAAAAAAATTTGCCTGACATTTTTTAATTACTAACTTGAAGGATCTATGCTGTTATGCATTTTATGGTCTATCTTCATTTCCCAGTGATGTGTCCGGTACTTGTGAGTGTGCAGCTTCTAAAGTAGTTCTCTTCAAGTGAAGAGGCATTTATGGGTAAGAAAAAAACCCTTTAAAAATTAAGTGTTGGGTAAATGCACAGGATGTTGCAAGCATCTGCCTTATTTGCACCTTCTTTCCCCCTCCCCTTTTTTTGTGGTTCTTTTTTGTTTTCTTTTTTCACAACCTGTATTTAAAAATTTAGGGCCACTATTATGTCTGTCACTGTTAAGCAACAGGACCCATAAGGGAAGGAAGGAGGATACGCACACGTTAAGTAGTCCCCTGGAAGACACAGTGAAAGAAATTTCCCAAAATACAGCACGCAGGTGTTAACAAGCCTTGTGCACACCACGCTCCTCTCCCAGCAAAAACAGGGGATCCCAAGACTGAGGGCACAAACTTGTGCCCAAAGGCAGGGCCAGCCCAACGCGGGCTTCTGGCCAAAGGCTGGGACGNCCATGATCACTGCACCACAGCTACTGAACATATGTAAGAGCTGGATGCTTGCTCATCTGTCCCCTTTTAACCAGAATACATTAGGCAGAGGGACTAAGCAACATCCCCATGGTCCTCCAGAAACCCATGTTCCTCATTTTAAGTTGTGTCTGCTGTAAGCATTGGACCCTTTATAAAAGACAATCTTACTTTTCAAACGTGTAATTTGTTTTTCTCATCCCCTTTTCTACCTTAACTAGTAGTTTAACGTGCTTCGTTTATTGTCAAGTAAGATGTGTCTGTATGTATAAAAGCAAAGAATATTAAAAATCACTAAGTATTTTAATTTACATAAGAAAAAGTTATGATTACAGTGTCTTATAAAACTTCTAATTTCATCAACTTATTATATGTCATTCTTCAATGCAGAGAGCACTCACAGTATGAAGAGTTCTTAAATCAAAACCACACTGTTGGGGAACAATCTTCATTTTAATGATGCTCAATAACAGGGATTAAAATATTTTATGAGTCACAGTTTCCACTAAAAAAAAGGCAAAACAAAAAAAGGACAATGGTGATGAATTTGTTGAAAGTGTGGGACTCGTTCATTAAACAGACCAAAAAAAAGTGTTGGGGAGGAAGGGAGCAGGCATCTGAAAACTTATGTACTGCATTGTAGTTTAAAGCCCTAACTACTTTTCCCTTAATTGGCTTCTGCAGATCCCAAGGAATCTGAAAACCCACCAGCTCCAAAGCACAAGCAGCCGCTGTCCTGGCTGCTCCAGACAGGGGATGAAAGAGCCCTTCAATCTACAGATCTATTTATATTCCTTCACATGGCAACTATAAAAAGGTTTCCTTTCAGGCTGAGGTTTCTCAGCATTAAAGTTAGTAACTGTCTGAACGTGAAAAACCCTATGTACACAGATTTTTAAAACAGGGGTGCTGCCTTTGTGTTCAGGTAAATTTGGTTTGAAGCAGCAACGACGCAATCTTGCACCTCTACAAACTTCATCTGTAGAGCCTTTGCAGAAAGAAAATGGGACCCAGACTGAACTGAAATAATGCATTAAATAAATGATGCCGCTGATTCTGAACAATAGTAATTCCTGACCAAATGTGCTCTGTCCCAGTCACCTTTGTATTCCCCCTGCTTCCGTCTCCCCACCAAGGCAGCCAGCCCAGCACGACACGCCAAGCCATTCCCAAGGGCCTGAGAGAGGCACCGGGTGCTGGTGTTTCTCATCGGAGCCTGCCCTGGCTCTCCTGGCCAGCCTCACACAGAACTGCTCTGTGCTTCCACTTCCTCCCGTGTAAACACCAATAATTATATTTCCATACCTCACAGCACGTAGAAAGGAATGACAGCTCATACCTTTCCATAAAAAAAGTCTCCCACTCTGCCATGCAAGCTGCTCCAGAAACAGACTTGTGGTGAAAACAAATTGCTTAAAAATTAAAAGGCATACAATAGAAACTAGGAGCCAATTGCTACAATTCCAGCTCTACCATGGGAAAGGAAAGCACTGCTTTTAAAGTCAGCAGAGAAAGAAGTACTGTGTCTGGCTAATGCGCATGGTCCTGTCTTCTTTTCAACTTCCTTTAACAATTTATTCTTTCCATTAGTTCAAGAAAACAAGCTTAAAAGGTTGATTATTGAGGGTCAGTATTTTTAATTCAAAATAGAAAGTTTTAAGATTGAGACTAAGCCAAATCCAGCTCTCAAACCCACACACTTCTTCCTCAAATCTACCTGCACCAGCAAGAGCCCAGGCTTCCTAAAAGCAAATGAAAGCACAGCTCTGTCTTGGGACTATCATGATAATGTCTTGGTATGAGAACTGCTACTCTTTTTTTTTTCCCCCTAATTCACAATGCAGTGAAAAGAAATCATTATGAAAAGGTCCACACAGCCCTCCATGACAACACCACATGACGGCACTCCTGCTCTGCCCGCCACCACGTTCACGGCCACTCCACACCATGCCCTGCATCCACCCCGTGTGTGTGTTACCTACAACTTTTAATTGACACCAAAAGTGCAGAGCAGCCGTGCCCAGGGCAGTTACTGCCACCCCAGGCACCAGATCTGCATGGGGAGCAAATGTCAGAGCTGCGGGGGTAAGTTGCTATTATGGCCAGAGATGTAGTTTTCCCAAAATATAAGTATTTTCCAGCTTGAGTGGTAGAAGTAAGAGTGGGCTGGCTGGGCAGCCAGACAGCCAAGCAATGACCAAGGCATCTGCTCCAAAGCTCTGGAGTTCCGTACCAAGCTCAGCTATACCGGTGCTGCCTCCAGCTACAACAGGGGAGAGGCCACATACTGGCCTCTAAGGATTACTGCCAAGAGCAGGGATATTTGTTTCTGAATTCTTGCAAGACATGGATGTTTCCATTGCAAAGGGATTTTTAAAGGAACAGGTATCCAGTTGGCACAACTAGAAATAGAGGGGGAAAAAGGGGGAAAAGTCTGTCCTAATCCTGTTATTCATACCAGAGTAAAAAAGGATGACTCAGTAATGTCCATACAGTTTCTTCTGATGGCAAAAGATGGTTTCTCCATTAGTAGCACATTAGTTAACAGAAATTCAAAATCATACAGAAACTCATAAAGATACTTGTACAGAATCAAATCGTCTGTAATCACACTGCAGCCTCCCTTTGCAACAAGCATTAGCAAAAGAAATCAGGACTCAGGACAGAATTTAAAACTTTTTCCACTCCTCCCATAGTTGCTTCCCTGGTCTTGCACATCCTACCCACTGCAGGGGGAATGTCTTTAACAGGAGCAACCACTAATGGGTCATGATAAACAAGCCAGGTGCTTTCATTCCAACCAGAAACATAAATTATTACAGGGTTTTAAATACATACCCTGTTCCAAGAGCTCTTTTATTAGTTATGCATATTTTAAATCAAATTCTGTGGAAAGTAACTTAAAGGACATTGCAATCGAGAGCTGTGCTGGCCCAATAAAGCACATCAATCTCCTGTATTCAGTGAATAAATGGCAGGTAACAGCTGTTACGCTGCACAAAACTCTCTTCTGACCTAGACTGAACACGCATTTGATGAAATTGTCTCCAATAATGCCAGGAGCGCTGCCAACCAAAAGATTAAATATTCTGATTTAATTTTTTTTTTAAAAAAAAGAACCCCCAAGATGAGATAAATATTTTTAGCTCCGAAATAGAGGAAAGAACATTCTGTTATTCCCGTTCTTTAAAGTTACATTTTAAAAAAATTGACATCTGTCCTAATATCCAGATTATGTAAATCCTGCTCTGCAAAGGCACAATGCTTGCCCAGAACAGAAGAAATAAAAATGGAAGAAATGTTCCGGGTCAGTGTGAACTTCCACGTTATCTATAGGGACACATTAAAGAAGCCAGTTTTGCATTTTATCCTGAAGCAACAGAAAAACCTCTTTCTCCCAACAGGTTCTTCTAATGACAGGGATGGCCAGACAGAAAGAAATCCACTTTACCAGGGCCCTGGCGTGCATCAAAAGCAGCGTCTGAAAAGCAGGTTTTGTCAGAACTTGTAAATCGATGGAAAGGTTCGCTGACTCACACCGACTGATGCCAAAATGCCTTCCCTCTAAATCTGCCTTTAAGGTAGAATGTATAGAAAAAGAAAATTGGCAGCATCTACAGAAAAATTAAATTATGCCCTTTGTTTCTCTGCAATACACAAAGAAACCTTGTCAAGAAAATGTGGAGGGTGGATTTGTGTTTAAGTACACACAAAATGTGAGGTCTCGTTCTCCCTAAAAGGCTCCTGGTGATTACAGAGTGCAGAACGGCAGCCTATCCTGTGGGACTAAAGCTGCAGGAACTAGGAGAGAGGAGTTTAATCAGCTTCGTGTTTCTTTTTCTCCCTCCACTGGTGACTGATGAAGGCGTAGGAGTATGAATGCCTTCACTGAAGGCTCCATATCCCTCCCACTATTGTAAAATCTTTGAGAGGTTTCAATACACATTTAAGTTCCTACCACAATTTTCTGAAGCAAATCTAATGAAGAATCTGTTTGACTTGAAGTTTTGGGGACTATTTTTTTGTTGGTGCTCATTAGCTTTTTTTTCCCCCTAGGAAAAGCTAAAGGAAAAAGCCAAATATTACTCCCTTAACATCAGATACAAGGGAGAATGGGGAGAATGGTGTGCAGAAGATCAAAATAAAATCTTCCTACATAAGGTATAAGGGACAAGTTTTAATAGCCTATGAATGTGGACCATAAGGTTCAGCCTTTTTGAGCTCTTCAGAGTATTTTTAAAATAAAAGCTTTCCTGGACTTCAAAGGAAAATCTTTGAAAATTCACAAGCAACAGGGGACAACCATAGAGGAGAACTGTGAATACAGAGAGAACTGGTGTCACAGATAAATTCCCTTATCAGGCAATGTGACAGGTATCTTAAAAGCAAGAATTAAAAGAAGAATGGCAAATTACTAATGCTCGGTACACTCCGAATCTCCCTGCTAATTCTGATAGTAACTTGGGGAAGAATCATATAAACGTCTCCAGCCATTCTGCAGGAAAGATGAATCAATCAGCCAGGCTGACGGATGCCTGAAAACTGGCAGCAGAAAATTTCAGCTTCTGAGGTATTAAGCAATGATGTGATTCACTGCCTGCTGAAACCTCCATCGAGACAAAGTTTAATACCTCCTGGATGGGAGCCTGGGAAAGGTAGGACAAGGCATGTGCTCCCTTCCCAACCTCCACTCCCAAGCTCCAACCTGAGGTGCTCTACAGACAGAATGAGGCACACAGTCTTTCCAGGAACAGCGTCTCAAACACTGCATTCGCCCAATACTCAATGAACAAGCACCAGGAAGACACAGCTAGGAATGAGGTGGAGTGGCCTTAGGAGGTTAATGGCAAAGGGCAGACGGTTAATTGCAACCTCCTGGAAGGCAGAAGAAAATTGTAAGAGCAAAATGCAGCGCAATACTCAATGACCTCTGAAGATCCAGAGTATTCTTCCCTATTTCTCTGCCAACACATACTTCTTTCACACATATCTTCCTTTTTCTAAACCAAGCAGTGGTAATATCTCTGGTGAGGAGGACTGGACAGGCCACTGGCGTGGGCTGCAGGAGATAGGACTGACTGCCCACAGGGGCAGCAGGCCCTCACAGGACATTTTGCCAGCCTGCCACACTAAATATCCTTGGAAAAGCCCCATGCTCAGCTGCACGGATGGCCGCCAGGTAGTCCCCCTGTTACTTCCCAAGTACTTCTGCACACATAAAATAATGGCAGCCAACCCTAAATCTGAGAACTGGAATTGACAGAGCATGAGAGCAACCCAAAAGCACAATGCCCCTCCAACAGCACCCTGAAAGTCTTTTCTACACACGCTTTTTGGTAAAATGATGGCACCATGCTACGTGATGGCTGGTCTATGTAGAGAAAGGAGAGGATGAATTTGAATTAAAAGAAGGCTCTTTAGACTGGTTCAGCAGGATTGTCCAAGTTGCATAGGGACAAGACAATATAAACTCTTAATACACCTAATATACCACAGTAATGGTCCTGAGAAAAAGGCACATGCTATGCTGAACAAGAGTTACTTTGTCTCTTATCCTCCATGTTAAACCACCCAGTTTTGCACATTCTTAACACGATTATCTAATAACAGTCCCTGCCTATATGTTTGGCTACGCATTTTACATATAGCACTGCAGAACAGAGAGGTACTGAGGGGGGAAAAAAGAAGGTATAAATGTGTGAAGCTAAATTATGCATATTTAAGCCATCATATGCCTACCTGAAAATCTTGCACTGCATTCAAATTCACATTTTGTAGGAAAGGCCTGGCGATATTTGGTCTGCTTAAATAAATATTTATTAATCTCAATATAAAAGATCAGACACCAAATTTATACGAGCTGAGCACAGTTCGGGCAGAAGCCAATAATAGCTGCTTTCAGAATGTGCAGCGTTGGAGTTTGCCAAATGGAAGTGACAAGTCTGGACCACTAAGAAAAATGAAGCCATTTGGTAAGTTATACGCTGCGTAATAAACAGTCTGTCAGTTTGCTTCTAATCCCCCCTCTTCCAGAAGGGTGGGGTTTTTTCTTTTTTTTTTTTCTTTTTCCTTTTTCCTGATGCACTCTGCAGAGCACGTACATATTATAAATTAAACAGAAGCTACTTTGGCTCTGTGGACCACACACCGTGGACAACTCAGGTCATTGTTACCTAAACAGAATTTGGTTTTTTGTTTGCATTGTACATTTCCTTTCTGTTTTGACAGCAGGTTTTAAAAAGAGGATGTTTCCCTCCTTAGAGCTTTGAATCATTTACGAAGGAAAGAGAAAAAGAAGAAGTTCTGCAACAATAGCACAAAAGTAAAGCCTTGCAATTTTTCGTTTCTTCCCATGACATCTGTGGGTAGTCCTGTTCATAACGCCTTTGTTCCGGGCTGATTTACCGCAGTTTGAGACAAGACACCATTCAGAGTCTATTCCAGGAACCATGGAGGAAGTAGAAGGAGGATGCATCTAATTTGTTAGCTACCGTGACATCGCCACTTATGATTAATACAAGGCATTGAGTGAACAGAAAGTATTTCCTCCAAGCATCCTCCATCTCAGCCCCTTTCTGTGCATGCTGAACAGGGTGGGGATAGCGAGACTGCCATGACAGGTCTGCTACTTACAACATGGCTTGTCAACTGTGCAAGGAAGGAAAACACCTCGTATTTCAAAAGCCAGCTGGCTCTGCCTTGAAGAGGACTACTGGCGTAAGTGGACCAGCCAAGAGGGACTCCTGGAGGAGAAGGTCCTGCATGAAAAACCCAGGAACAAGAAGTGGGTCCGGGAAAAGTTCTTGCCTTGTTTGCATACAACTCCCAGCAAGCTGCTGTGCACGCACGACTCCTTATTTACGGAAACATGGTCACGCTCCTTCCTGCCTGATAACATTTGTAGAAGTACTTAAACATCTGCAAAACCCTTGAAGATCTTTTCATGGCAGACATTACACAAGTACAAAGTATTGAACACTTTGAAGGGAGGGGCTGACAGAAACCATTTCGTTAAAAAAGGCTAAACCAAACAAGAACTCCACAGCTAATCCTTATCCCTACTGAGTCCTCCTCCCTCTGGCAGGCTATGAGACCTTACTTTGGTGATGGGGAAGCCGCACAGCTCGCCGTGCCCACCCACCCCATCAAACCTACACACATGGATTGGCTGGAAGCATCAGACTTAGGCGGCACATAAACCACAGAAGTTTTGTTTGTGGCACACACAGAGGTACCAGAGTATGCTCCCACCCATTGACAGATCTCTTAGGGTACCAGCCAGCCAAGGGAAAGTCATGCTGCGAGAACAACTCAATCTCCCACTTTTTTGGCTGCTCCCTTGCCCCAGGGTATCTCTTGTAAAGGGCTAGGAGCAGGCTGCAAGCCAGGTAATTTGCTGTGGCAGTGGGAGCCTGTTCCTGGCACCCACCATTCCCCCACACCACAGTCACAACCAAAAAGCCCTCGAGACAGCTGGTAACAAGCAAGCTGCTGTACCTATATATCTTGTCTGGAAAAGTCCGCTCCTGCTGGGCCCTCAGCTCCAAAGTGCAGGCACGTCAACCCACACACTTAAGCTCACCTGAATTATTCTGCCATTTCCATCTACTGTTGCCATCCCTCCCCAATAAGCAATGTCCCTGCTGCAAATACCAACCTCAGGCTGCCCAGCTGATGTGTCTGCCTCCCACAAAATGAGCACCAGAGCACTTAGTGTGGGTTTATACTGGGTCTCAAAGGCGACGCAACGCAAGCTTTGTAAAGTAACAAAAAAACCCAAAATTGCAGAATAAAGTTTTTAGAAGCTCCTCAACATCATGTGAGTGGAGTAAAACTTCCTTCTGCTATTAACTTTTCCTGTTTTTCTCTTTTTTATGTAGTTACTGCTTCCAGGAGCTTATCAAGAAAATGAGCCTGCTCACATTGGCAAAATCCCAGCTCACTCATTTTCTTAAGTAGCATGTTATCAAAACGTACCGACACAAGCTGTACTTTCTGGATACAAAGGACGCCCTTATAACAACGACAGTAACACCACATTTGCAACCGGTTGGGTCAGTCCTGAAGCTTTCCCTTAGCCTCTTCCCTAGTGTGCACTTAGGTCAACCAATTTTTGACATGGGGAGACTGTCCAAGACTCAACAGCACTTTTCTCAGGCTTGTGACTGATCAGCTCAGCGGATGATCCTGTCTACTTCTATTTGCTGTCACTGAACATAACCCTTGTCAAAATATCCTCTAGGAAACAACACGAAATGTTGTATTTTTTACAGGTTGAACGTAGTTTAGTCTTCAGACTTTGGCATTATTTCCATAATATAAAGCACTCCAGTTTTTGTGGGAAATATCTAAAATAAACTGCATTCTCTACTACGCCAGGTCGTTAATATCCTCTACTATATACTTCTCACCTTTGTAACACCTACAGAGCAATGGCAAATTTGGGACAGATTACACCTTCACACCTCTGGCTCATCCAGGATGTTGGGTTTGATGCCCAGCCCCTGAAGCTGCAACGCAGCCACGGCTCATAGTAAGAGTCTGGAAAGGAAAACTGGGTACAATCATGTTTGCATGCACACCCGTGCATCAGTGTCAAATTAAGGCAGAGTTTCACTTCGGCATTCCCTGCTTCCAGTCAGCCCATGTGCCCACTGCTTCTCAGAAGGGCTCTGCTGCCTCTACAGTGAAAGGCCAAGGGATGATTTCCGGCAGCCAGAGAGCCCGTGTTTGTCCAAGGGTGTGGTTAGACAACGTGATTGAGCAAGCTCCTGCCCCTTGCGCTCAGTCCAACACCCTCCTCTCCATCCCCACTCCTCCCTCATTGCTTTTTTTTTTTGATTGGGTGTATAACAAATCAGCAAATTGATCATGTTTGCTGTGCAAACAGATGAAGGGCTGAGGTGATACAAAGGGCAGAGCAGAAGCCAGCAACTGGAAGCTGATGAGGAAGGAGGAGGGAGCACGATTCACCTCTTTACATGGAAGCAAGCTACCAGTCTGGCTCAGACCACACCATTTAACTTCAAACTCTGCATTTCCAATTACTAACCTTTTGGAGTGAATAATACAGCATGCACCCCAGAAGAATGAACTGTTTTAGGCACACGTGTTATTTCCTGATCTAAGCAACAGCAATCACAAACTCACAATGTTCACAAGCACCTACTCCAAAAGTGGATGCCATGCAGGGTAGGCACTACAGGACTCTTTTACAGCAAAGCAGGAAAACCAGTGCCCCACAAAA
Organism: Melanocharis versteri; assembly: GCA_013397845.1. Lineage (NCBI taxonomy): Eukaryota > Metazoa > Chordata > Aves > Passeriformes > Melanocharitidae > Melanocharis > Melanocharis versteri. The sequence continues at coordinate 52,159 of VZTG01002826.1, read as the reverse complement.
ATTCTCAGAGGTTCTCTTGGTGCTCCTCCTGGCAGACAAGGAAGGACCGTGTTCAGGATTCCTTTTTCCCTGCACATTGCAACACCAAAGCATTTCCTGACAGAACTGAGCCACAGGGACATGCTGTATCACTCCGAGGCTGAGATGTGGTTGAAGGCATGGGAGACCAGCACACCCTGCTAGGGCACAGACCAACACATAGAGAGCGTGAATACCCCCCCGTAAATATTTATTAAAAGTGCCTGTTGTAGCCACCTTTTTAATACACACACACTCACAAACTGCAGCGAAACAACCTTTGGCTGAAGCTCTTCCTTTCCTCTCACGGATGATGCACCAGAGCCTTTCCTCCCGTCACCCTCCTTCCCCTGGGGCTGCACCGCAGCCCAGCCTCTCTGACTCAACCAGCCCTCTTTCACACAGCTGGCACCTTCGACAATTTCCGATACATTAGCATTTTCCTAAAATAGTCTCAATCTTACGTAAAATGACCGGCATTTCAACTATGCTTTTTGTTTTCAATCCCCCCGACCATGACATCTGAATAGAATAAAGTCCAGTCGAAGTTCAGTAGGGGGGGAGCAGAAAGGGAGAACTGAGCTGGGGTTGCTAGACGGGAAGAGTGGGGTTTTTCCCTGGCTGCATGGCCTTTGCTCCCAAAGCTCTTCTGCCCCCCTGGCTGCAGCAATGACATCTTTCCTCCATCCCTGCCAGCTCTCCCAGCCTCTGGGCACCAGGCAGGGACACATTGCAACACAAGAGACAACTGCTGAGCTTTGCCTGCCTTTCTGCTCACAGGGCCACCAGTTCAGGATCACTCCAGTTCACGTCCATGTTAAAAAAACAGAATCGGCAAATTATTCAAAATATTCCTAATCCTCTTCTGGTTAGGAAGTGGAAGAGAAGTTTTCAGAGCAGGATGACAGAAATAAAGCTACTGTACATGCCCTGTTTCCCTAAGAAATTGGGCTTCTCCATCCTCAGCATGGACTGCTGGACACCTCAATTGGGGGTAGAGGTGTTTATTGTACTACACATGTTTACTGTACTAACAGCATGCAAAAAAAAAGGTTCAAGGAGCCTTCGTCATATCCAAAACTAAACAAACTTAAATGTTTAAACTCATTCCAGATCGCCAACAAACAAAGCCCCAAGTAGCAACTCTGCGGCTCTGCTGATCCGTGCCAAGAAAGTTCATCAAATATTTGGATGGAGTAAGCACTCGATTCCAATGGGAAAAAGATATTAAAAAAGGAGAGAAACACAGTCACATTTGGGAGCACAAGAGGTGGAAATTAATGCGAAATAAAAAAGACCAAACCAGGCAGCAAGTTATAAACACAAAATATTGAAATTCCAAAGCTGACCTGCAAATTTCACGGTTAATACGATGCAGATCCCTTTTCTGCAGTTGGGTTAAAAGTGCACAGCCCTCTCCTAGGCAAATCTCCAAGGAATTTTAAAGCTTGAATGAAAATACTAATTACAATGTACTAAAAACAGAGCGAGGAAGTGTGCGAGATGACTTTCGAGCACTATAAGGAAGAGAGGAGGAGACAGCTCGGTCACTGTTGAAGCCAGAGACACGCAGCAAGAGTGGCCCTGCAACAACATTTAACTCCTTCCTAATGAGACCTGGCAACTTGTAAAGGATTCAAGTGCTTGCAAAGCTTTGTGTTGTACCTGATAGGATGAAGCTGCAGCACTTACACAGTTAAGAAAGGAATGCTTAAAAAGAGTGGCTATCCATCCCCAATATTTGGCATGACCAGCACAGCCATCCTTTTTCGTAATTACAGGAAGACTGTATCTTAGCAGCTGGTTTTGCAGGGGGGAAAAAAGCAGATATTTATCCCTCACAAAGTTAACTAGAAGTGTAAACTGAATTCCATGTTAAATTATCCCCTGTACGCCAAAGCCACAACATCTAGTACTCGTTATTACTCTTTCAAAAGAAACAGTCCAGAGTTTACACACACGTATGTTCTGAGGAGAATATTTTATAAACCCCACAAAAACATTTACACAAAATAACTCAATTTAGGCCAGCAGAGCAAATCTCTCACATACAAAATGTCAGCCAATTAAGCCTTTAGCAGAGCACCAGGGAGACCGATTTTAGAAAGCTAAGCAGGTTTCCCAGTCTAGGAATGCCTGAAATCTGTTTATTCTCAGTCAACAATGACTTTCTGCTTTCTGCCAATTACTAAAGTAGTGGGGGGAAAATGGATTTACTCTCTGCTTTTACAGATCAGTTGGCTTAGCAAAATCTAAACTCATACCCAGGCACCTCACAACCTCTCTCATTAATGTGAGCAGGCAACAACAAAGAATCCGGTTTACTTTCTCCCCCTGTCCTCAATCTGCTTATCCTTTCTTACCATCAACTGGAAATGGCTAGTGCTCCCATGGCATTCTTTCCCCTCCTGTCCATCAGGCTGCAGGATGTAGCAGGAATTTCAGGAAGAGCTGGAATGCAAGGACACAGCCACGGGCTCTCCATCAAATCCTGTGGGCACCCTCAATCTGAGGGACCTAATAAAACATACCACAAACTTCAGGCTTGGAAAAAGCTCTAAGATGAAGCTCCTCAAGGCCGTAACACTCTGTTGCCAAATGGGGAGGTTCACTCCCCTGCTTGCTCTTAGAGTTCTCCGCCCTTTGCTTCCCCTTCCACTGAGCCCCAGAGTCATGCCACACATCCCACCTCTCGTTCTCCACTGGCTTGGTCTCACCAGATAACTCTGTGGACCAAAGCAATTGATTAATCTGACCCACACCACGCTTTTTCATAGCAGCAAAATACATCAAATCATCACATCTTTCCCAACAGCAGCCAAACTTTCCTTCTCACCTGTACACCCTCCCTGGCTCCTGCCCTTAGCCGCTTCAGCATACTCATCCATCAGAAAACCTCCTGGTCCCACACATCCCTTCAATGGAGCCAAAACCACCAAATACTGCTCTTGGGGTCGGGATAGTTCATTTACCGATGAACTCAGAGCAGCACTTTGCAGGCATCTTGTACTCATTAAAATTATATTCTTCTTGTCTGTGTTTCATTCCAGACTCAAGAAAAGGTTTGAACATAACCTTATCTTGGAATAAGTCCCAAATAAATTTCCATTTCCCAAAAGACAGGTTTTCTCCAAGGCAAGCAGTGGAAATTTGCAACAGTTTATTAAAAAGAAGCAGCTTTACCTCTGGCCAATATCATGTATTATCTGGATGTCATCAGAGGTCCTGGAAAGTAGCTTATTCCTAAAACCCTGGAGGCTCTACAGTACATATGATGCTTACCAAATATTCCAAAACACAGTAACTTAACTTTCACTCAATAACATAAGCTTTTGGAATTAAAACAAAAAACTAACCCTAAACTTAACATATTTAATCTTCTCATCGTAACACATTTAGAAAACCCAAGTGCTAAAACGCAAACAAATAGATGCGCACATATAATCCTTCCCTCACCTTTGCAAAACACTGCAGGGATGATGCTCAACCAGCTACAACTGCGCCTTGTGTTTGTTTTTCCACCTTCAGTTACTATGGGTATCCTTCCCTAGGAGCGTTTTTTTTGACAGTCAGCATCCCCCAAGACTACCTACACCCACAGGACTAAAGCATTGAGCACAAAAGTTATCTAGCAACTACTAGCAAAATGTGGCAAACAAACTCTGTTATTTCCCCAAGCCAAGTACTGGCAGAGGAGAAAATGAAAGTTTCTCTGCATGTTCTCCACATGTAACACATAGCACTACCATGCCACTGCAATGCTGCTGAAGTCATAACAAAAATGGCCCAGCTGGTGAGGGTCTACATGGCTAACGATGAGAAACTAACTCTCTCCCATTGTGAGGCCAATTTAGTGGGCTTATGAAATGCAATCAAGACATTTCTGCATAGATAATGCATCATGAATAAAACAATGAATCACTCTTTTGAAGACTATAACAAAGAACTTCAGCAAAAATGAAAAATAATCTAAAATTCATATAGATGTCTATGTAAAATTTAGAAAACCTAGTAATTTTTTTCCAAATAACCAAGAGAAGTTTATTTCATAATAAGCTAGGGTACTAAAGGCATCACCCCAGCTCAGGAGTAAGTACACTGTCATGCTGGGTTTGAAGGGGCAAGTCCTTCTCACAGCAGTTTGGAGTAAGGTCAGGTTAAACATGGTGCTTAGTGCCTCCAGCTCCACACTGAAGACATGTGAGGTAGTGGGAATTAAGAGAGTGTTTGCAGGCATTTGCATGGCAGAAGGGACAGCAAGAACTGCCAAGATGATGACTGGCCCACAGTATTTATATTAAATATAACTGAAGATACTTTAAGGCACTGTGCATACCAGGTAGGTTACTGATACCTGGCATTTTTCCAGTTGAACTACTCAGCAGCATGAAAACAGTTCATCCTATGGAAATTATTCAGCATTTATGAAATGCTGTAAAAAGCAAAAGGAAAATCCAGTTAGTCATCTGTCAATCCTCCTGTTGTGAAAACATCACATATTTACAGACTATGGTGCTGCCTAAAAAAAAAAAGTCATACCATGAATTTCTTCACTTTCTGAATGAAGACAGTTTCAGTAAACTCCATCTTGGGGAGGATAAAATGCCTCAGGATGAAGGAAACGATCTCAGGAAGAAACAGCGGTATATTTCTATACAAGGATCTGCTATCCGGATATGGTAATTTCTTGAAACCTCAAACAAAATACCACGGCATGCTAATCTGCTCTTTCACAGCAGGTAACCTCAGACATCCTATAACTCTACAGCGTGTTCATTCTTGCCTTGTTTAAAGGCTCTGATGAGTGCAGAAACGAGCCCCAGCCCTTCCTCCTGCTTACCAACCCTCAGCCTTTATTTCATGTTCCAGATTTCAGAAGTTACTCCATTTCTTCCAGGAATATGCTTAATCTCCCTGATGTTTTATTTACTTTCTAAATAAAAAATATCATTTAAAAAAGAGTTTTGTTTCAAGAGGAATGCTAAATTTCACTGGAGTCAGGAAATTAACAAGCGTTCCCCACAACTCAGTTCTGCCTTGGCTGCCACCACAGTGAAGTCACCCCTTTCACCACCAGCTTGAATGACATCATGCAGCTCAGCCTCACGCTGCAGCCCATCCCTCACCCTGCCAAAGCCAGAGCTGCCCCAGGAACAACCCAATTCTGGACTGCCGGACTTTCCTCATCCTTCTGCAAACCAAGGTTTGGTTCTTACCACTGCGGTAGTCAGCACTTATCATTTCCCCTCTCCTTTCCACAGACGACCCTTTGCCTTCAAGACAAGAGGAAGAAGATGGAGACAGCGACCACACAGTCATAGTGCACATCACGGAAATGTGTTACGGAAGCAGAGGAGATCAGAACAACGCTTATCCTTCCAGAGCAGGATTCTCAGTATTTCATAACACTAAGTAATAGCTCGGTTAAACCTTTCACTACAGTGGAGTCAGAAACTCCAGATCTCAGTAATGGAAACCGAAAAACAGTCCTCTCTTTAAGGGACTGATAGAAAGACTTTCCCAAAATGATAGTATCCTGGCTCCTACTGCTCAAATATAAAAACTAGCTTGCTGTAAAAGACAAGCCTAAATGCTGCTTTGGACAGGGGCAGAGAAGCCAGAGTTTATGTTTATAGGCTCTAATCTGACTTCATGCCTTCCTCTTACTCTCACTACTCTGTCTTAAAAATTCATGTTTTATTAGATTCATGAAACAGTTATAGCTCATAATGAGATAAGTCAGGTGATACTGTCGATGGGGTGTTTTGTACCAAACATTAACACTAATTACATAAACCTTCCACTGCACTTTGTTTGCTGAACCCACACACTTAAACTGCTTGCCGTGTTACTGCAAACAGTTCATTAGCAGTAAGTTTACAGGCCTGGGCAGCATTAACCTTTCCTCAAAATTATCCCAAGCAGAGAATGTGGGCCTTGTGCTGTTAATTACAGGAGGCACTGCCAGACTCCCAGGTGCTGACTTCATCCCCGGGGTAGCACCTCCACCAAGAGCTGGGAGAACCTCGCATCCCCAGCACCATCCCTGTGAGCCCCAGTAGGGACAGGGACAGGCAGGCTCCTCCATCCCATACATGGTCCATGAATTTTGTTCCTAACTTGAAATACGAAGGCATCAAACCAAGCTATCTGTATTTTGAATGCTGTCATAACTTTCTGACTGCACACAATTAAGAAGAGCATCATGCTGGGTCTCCTGATTGGGAGAGTTTATGGTTCTATGCAGGAGAAATGCAGCCAGCATCTCTTCAAACTGGGTTGTTCAAATGCAGGATTCCTGGATCAATTACAAATTAATCAGTGATGCAAAATGTGCACAGTCCTTGTTTTCAATAAGCTACGCACATCTGTTCTGCAGTTTGGGAACAAACTTACACCATAGGCAGTGAGTATGTCAAAATAATTTTAAAAGTGACAGCAGGTGTGTATTTCGTCTTCAAATTGCTTTGCATGCATAAAAAAGAGGTGGTAGATAAGAAATAAGCATGTGATAAAACCCAGTCACCCACTGTCCCACAACACACAAAAAAGAGCTTCTTTAAACAACCAAAAGACAGACCTAAATATAAAACAATAAGCATTCCTGACCAGAACTGTGTTCATTAAGTAGATAGAAGAAACATTACATTAACAGCAACAACAAAAAAAACAAACAAAAAAGACCAAAAAATCCAAACCCACAAATTGCATTCCAGAACACGGATTCACTGATACGCTCTGTGGCTTTAACTAACGTGAATGCTCTAAAAATACTCATAAATACAGAAACAGAATTCTTCTTAAGTGCCCCATACAGTTATAGTGAATCTAGAAGAAGTGAGAAATCTGCAAATTTCAACCCACCACGAAGATACTGAATTTGAGCAGATTTTGTCACATACACACCAGTCCGAACAGGAATAAGCACGTGGGGAACAGAGAGGGAAGCCCAAGGCAGAGCAGAGCTGGGCCAGGCACGCTTTGTTAGCAACAACGGGCAGCAGGGGAATTCACTTTGCTGATAATAAAAGAGAAGTATTTTAATCTCTTTCACAAGCATAATCACGGAAACAACTGAAAACCATGACGGACCAATTGACGGTTCGTTACAGGGAACAATGCTTTTTGTTTTCTAAAGCCTGCTTTCTCAGATCTTCCAAGTAAAGGGAGACACATCAGAGATTTGAAAGGCAAGGGAGCTGTTTAAAATTAATTTCAGTTCCAGTTGCTGCAGCAAGGGAAGAAAACCCATCTTCTCCTATTTGGCCATTTGCTTCAAGCACGGCCTCGCAGAAGGATGTTTGTCCCCGAGCCACCTTGGCTCCACACGAGTTTGTCCACACTCTGCCCAGCCCATGTCAAGAATAGTTTTGTTATCAGTACGCTTTAACCTCAAGAAATACTTCAGGGAGACAGATACACCACCCTCTAAGCACACGTTTCAAGAAACTATATCCAGCTATTTTGCTGTGTGCAAACAGCTTTTTTGTCTTTCAAGATCAAAACACAAGCAAACAAATAAACAGAGGGCTATCCAACTGGAAAAATATCTTTTATGGGAGGAAAAGACTTTGCTAATCAACTATTAGGGAATGCCAAACTGTCTAACATTCAATTCTAGTATGATACAATAACATGGTACGTTAAAATGAATATACATGCACTTTATTCACTGATTTTAAGTAGCTCAGCACATCTGTTCTGCAAAGGTTTACTCAATACCACCCCAACAACATTCATTCTCCTGCCAGGGTTGTCAAAAACCTGTATTTCCGCAAGGGATGTTATCCATAAACGAAAATGTGGGTGAGAGATGTGTGTTTGTTCAGCAAAGCCAGCCTCACTGGGCAGCAGTGCATGAACACTCACAGGTTAAACAAATCCCACAGTCCTGTCCCACAACACACGGGCCATCTCTCCAGCCCTACGGAGTCCAGGGAGCAATCTTGAGGACTACAGACTTCTTACTGAGAAGGGAGCACACCACAACAGCTTGTAACAGCACTAAGGCCATGCTAACCAAATGTGCACCTCTGCAGAATAAATCAGCAGAGCGCAAACGCTCTCAGTCACGCTTCCAGCACACCACAGATCACCCATTTCAACTTCTGGTGCAAGACAATCAATACGAACCTCCTAAAAAATTCCTTCTGCAATGCACCGGTGCCTTTGAGTTTCCCTATTTAGTGCCTCGCGTTTCTTTACAAAAGATTTGTTCATGGTTTTCTTGACAAATAACAATATAATCGTAAACTGCAGTATTATAACAGGGTTTATGGACTGAGACCTTCCAGGATATTTATTGCACTGCTGCATGGGGGAGGTAGTTTCCTTTTTTTACGTGCCCTTTTAGGAATGAAGTCAAAAGCAGACCCCAATGCTGAAGACAGTCCATCCAACGGAGAGCAGCAGGAATGATGCAAAGGCACTGCCAAAAAGGTGTTACTTCATTCTGCCAGGCTAGGGTGCCATGAATCACCCCCCCCGACTGATGTCAACATGCTGTGGTTGCTGCCTTGCTCACACTTACAAGGAATTTGCTAGCTTGTGACATAAGACTTAATCTTTTTCAGTGCATTTTAAGGCGCCCTGGTGTGTCTGACAATGCCCAAAAGTTTGTAGGGCTCAAAACCTACAAGGTACATTCCAGACTAAGGACAGTGGAAAGGTATCCCTCCAAGGAATTTAAGACAAAGATAAAGGCATGAAACAAGAGAAAAAAACATAACAGAACAAAACAGACAGGAATTACTGTAGGAATGTCTATTGACTAATTTTTTTTAAATAACTTAACTTTCTTTAATATATAAATGCTCTATGTACACCTTCATAGTAGCCCTTATAAACCCAAATCCACCACTTTTTGCTAGCCTTTTTAATTCCTCTAAGTCTCTGAGAAACTTTAAAATATTGCATATATGAGAAACCTGTATATTTGGTTTCCATTTTATTTTTTCCTTCAGTAACAGTTTTGCAAAGTATATTTCCAAAAACTCAAGAAACGAGGAGCATAACCAGCAGCCTTTTGACCTCAGGCACCCATCATTCCAGACAGAGCTGGAAAACCCAGATTTAAAGGTTTACTTACAGGGTATTTAGCTCAATTTAGGTCATGTGGTAGCAGGAGTTTTCACTGAAGATTTTGTACAGTGCTCTCTATGGCTCACTCTTTCCGAAATCATCCCACTCAAGTGAAGAAGAATCTGAATGATGCGGCTCTACCAAAAGTGGCATTTATGTCAGAGTACAAATTAAAACCTCTAAGGATCACAGAGGCCTGATACATTCTAGCATAGAAAAAGAGACAATAATGGTTAGCTTCTGTTTCTCTGTCATCCCCATTATTAAACCATGGAACAAGCCCTTTTACAGAGGAGAGCCTAATGATCACTAAATGTATCTTCAGTCTTTAATTTAAGCAAAAACTCTGATTAAGCGCATAGAATTAGCTGAAAATAGCAATACAGCTGGCCACCTTTGGCAGATTCACAACCAATATGCTTCATCTATTTGTAGCCACTTCCTTTTGACTGCACCACCTTCATTTAGCTGCCAAGTTGGAAAGAAGAGCAAATCTTGTGTTTCTTTTTAGAAACTGAGGAATTAATTCTTTGTATTTTAAGATCAAAAGGCCTCAGTTCAAAAGCACATAGAGTTTTAGTCGCGTAAATCTACCCATTATTTGCTTAACAAACTCTCTAGACTGAATTTACAGGACATGACATCAAGCAAAATTTTCCCCAACACAGGCTTGCACCCAAACTTAGTCTGTGTTTCACATTATAGGAGAAACAAAATGTGAATGAACTACGTCAAATTATCTTTTTTTCAAATCCAGCTGTTACAATAAAGCGTATTTTCCTTTGAAACATTTTGTCTCTAAATCGAAGTACGGTGCTAGCAAAGCCATTGTAACATGGCTTTTTTTACCCAAACCTGATTTTACAAACGCAGCATCCATGAACTGCCATGCTCAGAGACCTTTAGGTACAAGCCCTGAGGGGATGGAACCCAGTGTCACTAAGGAGCAGGTACTCAGCAGTGCTAGGTGTCAATAGGAAAAGTTTTGTTAAGGTACAGGTCTCATAGAAAGAAACATCCACAAATAATGCTCAATTTCATCCATAGAAAGTCAACCAAACCAGTTAAATGCACATAGCAAATGTCAATCTAGCTTTTCTCACAACTCCAGTTGACTAGTTCTAGCAATTTTTTATGCTATTTTGTCTCTGCTCTCCCTTTCAACACTTACAGAAATGAAAAGTCACATAACATACTCAGCAAAAATTAATGAGCTGTCTTTACCCCACACCAGCTCACGATGCACATGGTCGAAAAGCAAAACCACTTCCAAAGGAATCTGCAAACAATTTTAAGACATTCAACAGGTCTGCCAAGTGAAGCATGTAAGCAATGCTTCATTGCCATCCTTAAATACAAGCAGGGACAGAACAACAAGTAATATATACTTAATGAAATAACATTAAAAGAGAAATGCCACAGCTGACAGCCCAGCCCAGTTAGGTCCAGTCCATCACCCAAGAAGCCTTGTGGTCACTGTGAAAAGAGGTGAAGTTAGTGTGGTTCAGGTATCACTGCCACTGCATCTCCTTTGGAAAGCCGAGACAGACAACACTCGCTATGACCTGGCAGAGCAAGGAAGTGGCTTAGAGGGGCAGCTCCAGTGCTGGAGTGCTACACAAGTAATTTCTGGCAGTCACGCCCAGGGGAAATTAAAGATGCAGTCACACTTTTCCTGCAAGACTCGGGAAGGACCAACCGATCAAATGCTGTTCAAATTCACAGCAAAAAATCATCCTGCCTTTACATGCCACAAAACCAAGTAAATAATTTTGGCGAACCCATGACACTTATCATGCCTCATTATACAGCACATGGTGGAATTATTTTTAAAGCCTCTCTTTCTACCCATTGCAGAGCCAGGCAACAGTAGCTGTTTGGAAATATCTGAAGTTGCTATTTTTCTGAGACACAGGCTTATACCTTAGACACAGTCAGGACCAACCTTAACTCCATCTGGCTGTTGTATGCAACTTGAATTTTGGCATCCTTACCACAGGAAATCACACATAATAGAACATACGCTGTCAAATCCTCTATTTAACCATACGTTAATTGATAACATACTAGTACCTACACATATGTAATTTCTGACAGGTCACAGAAACAACACAATCAAATCACATTTTGTCCAAAAAACAGACTAGTCCTCACCCACACCACACCTCTCAGCCTCAAGATGCACAATCTCAAATTGATAAAATTTTGAAGTGACATTTACTGCTGTATTGGACTTGTGTGAAGTCATGGCTATGAAAAACCAATTTTTCCATCATCACCAGAAGACCAGAATCACCAGCTAGGGAGAGTAACATTTTCAAAGTAAAACTTCTACTGCAGTCAGGGAGTAGGGTATGGGAAGAATGAAAGAAATTTTTAAAAATTGCTGTTTGCAGTTGAAGTATTACTGAATCGTTTTAACACGCAAAACAGAAAGAAAAAGTATAAAAGACACTAGAACAACTTTTCTCCTCTTCTGTCCTGAGAAAGCAAATCTGAGAAAGTAAATTACATAAAAGAAAATAAAATACATTATAATTCTTTTTTTTTTTTTAAAGCAACTCATTCAGTGTCTTCCTTACAGCACGGCAATAATTTTCTGGCCATATTTATGTCCAGCTTCACTCTACACATGATCCAGCATTCCCTGAAACTGCTTCTGGTGCAGGAATGCATTGATTATAAAGCTGCATGTGACTTGCACCACATAACACAGAGGCATCTCTTCCAGGCTACACAGCTCCTCTGACACAATGTCCAACAGGAGAACTGCTGCAGACCCAGAATCAGATTCTGAGTTCTGGTCCTCAGGTTATTACATTTGGGGGTTTTTCGCAGCTGTAAAAAGCAAAGGGAAGAAAACTAGAAAACCAGACTTCAGGCTAAAAAGCTGGACAACAGGATAGGATTTAACATACCACACAGCTGAAGAAAACATTTCACTCAAGTCTTTGATACCCACCTACCCATCTATCTACGAAGGAAGAAACGCAGCCAAGTAACAAGGCTATGCAAACATTTCCAGGTTCTAAAAAGATCGAGCCAGTCAAGCTTCCCCCTTGTGGGTTTGCATGTCGTCATCAGCATTGCTCCGTGTTTGTATAGCCTTATAGCTCAAATATGTTTTATATGTCTTTGGAGGATGAGTGCACATATTTATGAGTTACAGTGATTGCTTCTTCGTGAGCAGTGCACAGACATGTGCAAAACAGAGGTTCCCAAGACTGTAATCCTGTCTCCAACTAGAACACTGTAAAGAAAGAGAGAGGCAGGAAACCAAACCAACATACAAAGGTACTGACACGTTTAATCAGGAAGGAGCATATATAAATTGAACAATACCACAACAGCATAGCCCCAACAAATCCTCTCTGCTACAGCTAATTCTTAAACAGCAACACTCTATGATGGTAAGGTAAATGATTTAATTTTCCGTATTTACTTAGTATCCTTCAACTTAAATATCCCACAATATAAGTGGGATTTTTTAATGCACATGTATCTCTCAGCTGCCTCTTCCATTCTTATTCTTCTCCTCCTTCCCCTCCAAAATTATGCTGCAGCATTGGGTATACGAGCTGGTATAGGGAACTAAAAGCAAAGAATCCCATGAAGAAGAATGCACTCAGCAGAGATCCATTAAAATTCACTTGCCAGTTTCTATCAGATGAAGATCTCACCTCCCAATTAACTGAAACTGGAGTGGGATTAAGACAGAAAGGTGCACCAAAACTACAATGGAGCAGGAGTGCAACACCTGTGGTTCTTGCAGCTTTCCTATGCTTAGACATTAGGAAATCACAGTCATCATTTTCAAACATGGACAAAGGCATCTTTGAAATTTCTGTTGGCATTTTATTTCTAGCCAGAACCGGGTCAAGCCCAATGCAATCTATGGGTCTACCCTTAAAAGGCCTACTACAATTTTTGTTTGTTTCTAATCAAATGCTTAGGTTTGTAACTGGTTGATTTCCAAGGTGTCTTTTGGTTTCTCAGTACAAATAAATAGAGGCAACCAAAGCATTTGCTAGGACAATGACAGTATTTAACCCAAGACCAACCAGTCTCACATTTACCTTCCCATCTGACAGCCTGTTGTGGAAAAGTTTCTCCATTCTACACCCTCTCCTACTCAATACCTATGATGTAGGAAAACTGGCACTAAGCATTTTTTAAGACTAGCCCAGACTTCCTTGGCCATTACTTTAAAGGAACTGAAAAGCAGCAGCAAATCTCCTGTCCAGTGAGGATAAAAGCCATTACCACAGCCACAGGCAGTAAGAATATCTTTCCACAGTCTGAATTCAGCCCTTTGCCTTCATTACAGATGCTTCTCTCCCTCCAATCCCAAAAGAGACTAAATAGCTAAGATTTTAAGTCACATCTATATGCATTTCAAATTTAGAATTCCAAAAATGGTCTTTTCCCCACATATTTCAGAAGCTGCCTATAAACAACTCCTCCATTCATATAGACCTAAAAGCAGAAGAGTGTCTTAGCTGCAAGACCAGATGTAAGCTGAACTCGTGCCCATGAACTCAGAAGGAAAGCCAGAGTCAGATACCAAAGAATCAGACACCCATGCCAACCTGCATTCTTCACACCATACATTTTTAAAATTAAAATTATTTTACCACGCTACTAGTAAGCTTCAGATTCAAGTGCAAAATCACACCTGCTCAGACACCACTTATTCCCTTCAGTGTCATGCACAGCATAAACCCTATTGCTGCTGATGAGCCCTGACCTGACCCACCCAGCTCTGCTGAGACCAGGGGAGGGATGGAAAGGACAGGGAAATGGCAGATCTGGAGCACCCTGGAAGCAGCAGAGCCAGCACTACACAGAAACTCATTTCTCAGCTTGGCCCCACTCTCATTTAACTCAAATGGATTTAGAAAAAAGCTACATTACCACAGTTGCTTCTGAGCCAACATTTATTCTGGCAGGCTATCATCAGAGCTATTGAAGTTTTTCTCTCTCTTTTTATCCTACTGAAGTGTTATAATAGGAGCAATAATACATTTACATTCACTTTATTCTTCCTTAGCATACAGTTCAAAATTCTATAAATGACACTGACGTAGGCAGCAGAGGCATTTGGACTGTACTGCTTACATCCTCCAGGTGCTCAACCTCTCCACTGTAGGCTACGGCAAGGACTAATTCTGCTACTTCATACCAGCTACTGAGATTCTGATTAAACAAAGCAGCCTACAGAATGGATTCTCCACCAAATAATGACATCACCCTCGTCCACATAGATGGCTTCGGGATCAGCGAGATCCACTCACACACACTCCATTAGTAATAGAAATAGGGAAAAGGAGAGGTTGATCAGAGAAGATGCATCCTTTCCAGCACAGCTAACTCCAGGTTTACTCTGCTCGACTTAAAGATGCTGTGTAATCATCTTGCTCAACACATGGCAATTACAGAAGTGGCTGATGAGTGGTGCTAACCAAGAGCATTTGACTGCGTGCTGGCAAGCCAGTCAACAATAGCATCCACCACATGTAAGCCACCAGCTCACATATAAACGAATCTCAGATTAAAACCAACATGGAAATGGTCACCCAGATGTGAGTCTGTTTCCCACAATAAACATGCTATTTTTTAGTGTTCCTAAAGATGCTGCCTGTATCACTTCCAAACATTTACTTTTTGTAGTCAAAATGAAGACAGATGTTTTAAGAGTTGACAATCTCTTCCCCTTAACTGTTAGAGAGACTCATAACAGAACTAGCCCCCACCTTTCTGCACACAACTGCATGAATAGTTTTGTAAAAGGCTGCAACTTGCTGCCTGACTAACCGTCACTCAAAATACAATATGGCTATCAAGTGTTTCACACCCCTCTGCAGGCACTAGTGCTCATATCAGGGACAAATCTTGCCAATTCTTCCTGCAAAATGTCACAGACACACAAATCTTCCTCAGTGCCAAAATGCTTTGTGAAAGACTCTCACTCTTTTCTTTCCCCATTACTGCAATATTCTTTTACTCTGCAGTGATGAATCCCATCAGAATATTTCACAGAAATAATTTTTATAACTACTGTGTTGGCTCGGTCACTTCTATCTTTGCATTTCTCAACTAATTCCCTTTTCTCTGCCGTTTCACACTTTAAAGCCCTCTACAATCTATCTCCATCTTCCCTGTCATCTTTGCATGAACAGTCCAGATGTTGAATCGCACCTCTGATTAATCTACCACCTATTTTTCAAGCCATAAAACAAGCAAATAGGCCCAATTAGCTTTATTCCGTTTTTAAGCTACATCAACTCTACTCCTGAATTTTAATCTCTACTAGGAGAACAGGGTTAAGGCAGTGCATCTTCTCAAGGTATGTTTATACTCAAAAGGAAGCTTTGGCAGCAATGTGGAGTCCATGTTTGACAGCTCTCTATGGCTCCTTATATCTAAACCTACCAGTACAAAACCAGTAAAATTATTTTTCTGCAGCTCTGCAGACTGCAAATACAACTGGTCTTCCTGCAACAACTCTAAGATTCACGCTTATTCAATGCTTAAATGAGCAGTAGTCAAAAAAGAACACTACTCCTTTCTGTCTCATCTGTATGGGAAAATACCAGCACATTTTAGTAAGTGGAAAAGGAACTGCATCCAAAACTAGTTATAGAATCATACCTAAGCTTTCTAACGTCGCACATTTTCTTGATACAGATATGCCCTTACTCATCCATGTACCAAAGCAGTAGCTACATGTAGTTTCTGCAGGAGGTGGAACTTGCACAATGTTAAGAATAAAACAGCTAATGAAAAATAGCTCTGTCAATGCAGTTAATAGACTTGACACACAGAGATTTCATTAAGTGACATTTCATGCAGGTTAAACTGTTGAGTTCGACAGGGCTATTTTTACATAGGCACTCTTTTGACTAAGATTACTTTCTTGATGAAATTGAGAATTGAGGCCTCCATGTGCAAAGCTCATTACAATTAAACCACAACAGGACCACCATGGTAAAAATTCTCAAATTCAAAAGTAAACTAAGGATATTTCAGATATCACAAAGACACAGCATTTTCCTGATACTTTACTGATTCAACTGACAAGCAAAAAAGGCTTTTACACATAAGGAAAAAGGATGAATTTCAGACCCATTCTGAGCTGAGTACTGCTGAATTCTGGGCTAGGCACCCTCTACTTCCCCACATCCACCCTGGCAACAAAACGCAGCCCCAGGGCAGCTGCTAAAAAAGCCTTTTTGGAAAACAGCATTAAAAATGTACTTATAGGGCTGGGATACCACACAAGGATGGCAATCCAGAAGTAAAGCAATTTTCTATGATGTTTATGAATAAAGCATTCAGAGGAGAAAGTTTTAGTCTGACCACGTGTGGGAGCATATGTGTTTTTTTAAATGCTGAAAATGGTATTTTCCCTATCAGAAGAAAAAAATATTAGGGGGGNGGGAAGGAAATATTAGTTAAAACTGTGACAGAGACACCAACTAAAGTGAAAAACTATAAGCACCAAGAATTGAATAAAATTGAAAATCTGTATCACTCATTTTCCACCATAATTAACTCCATTCAGTCCCAGTTCTAATGGAAAACGGGGGGAAGGGGCCACAGAGAGAAGCTTCTGTCCCCTTAGGTCCTGTTTCCTAATGCTCTAATACTGCATTTCGTTTTAAGTCAACTTCCCTGGTTTTTCAGAATGGTACTTCCCTTCTGCAGAATCCTCTTATTCACAAAAGGAAAAATGATACTTGACTTCAGACTCCATCAGAAATACAGTTTCTTCTGCAAAACCTAAAACCTCATACCATAATGCACAGAAGTGCATCAGCTTTCTCCCAGGATGGAATGAAAAACTGGATAAATACAAGGGAAAGAAGGGAATTTATATTAGCCTCAAACACAATTGCCAGAACTCCTAACGATGCTCAGCTCCTGATGAATTTTTTCTGCATGATCTCATCCTTATAGCATCTGGATTTGGAAGACACTCATCCAAAAAAACTCAGCTTTGTCAGTCTACAGACAAACTCTAGTTACTACTTTATTTATTTTTTTAAACTCCTGACCTGAGACACTCTTCTCCTTGCCTGTGTGTGCAACACAGACTGAGCGCTAACAAGACAAGCACCCACACCTGTAGGAAGTGGAGAATTTAACCTAAAAATTCTGACTGACATTTAACTTCACATCGTAACATTTCTCTGGGGGAGGGGTGTTTCCTATAGCTGCATTAATTCAGGCTAAAAATACCCATGCTGACATGCTGTCATGTGAGAATCTCTTTGATTCCAAGAGTTTATTCAGAGCCTTCATGTTACTTTGAACTTTTTTGTTGTTTAATATGATCATCGCTCCATTTGTCATCATATGACAAGAGCAGACAATTACACAAGCTGAAGATATGTCTGCCAGTCATAGCATGCCATCTTGCTGCTGTCAAGCAAAGAGATGTGCCTCTACACACCTCTAGATTGAGTTCATTAAACCAGCCTGCAGGATATCCCTCGGTAATGACAGAGATGAAAGACCAAATTAAAATTGCTTAATTCAGATACACAATCTCTAGCATTTTCCACCTTGCAGTCTAACTGGTTAAGCTGCATGTTTGAATAAGCCGTCCTAATACAGACGCAGCTCTAATTCTCCACTTCCACCACTTTTAATTAAAGCATCTGAAATATTTTCAGAGTTTGTTTTGCACTTCCCTCAGCCTTGAACGACAGCTAAGCTATTTAAAAGAAAAGCAGACGGGGCGGCCACATATTAACATGCCTTCTGCCAACCGAAGCACGAAAGCAGCTTTCCCCTTTCCCCTGCGTTACAATTGCCACAGGAAGAGCTCAGCACACCAGCCAGGGTGGATATTAAGCGAGAGAGAAGCAGTGTCTCCTCCGAGAGAGCAAATGTGTTGCCTCCAAAGCCTTGGTGCTTCGTTAGTAACAGCACATTACCTCCAAATTCCTCATCCAAAATCCAACTTCAGCAGAACGTTCTGAAATACTGCCTTTTAACCACGTGCTTCTTGAGCTTTTTTCATTTCTTAATACAAAATATGATGTTCTTACTGAACAATTGTCTTTTTCTCATACAAACAGTATAGAAGAATCATGCCTAAAAAGCAAGTATCCTGGAATTTTTAATTAACACTGGGAAAAGTCCATAGGCAAGTAGCACCTACCTCAGTTAGTACACTGAGCCATGTTTTCCAACAAAGCCTAATTAAAATAAGCTCTTCTGAATCTCCATCAAGAGCCAATTCACCAGCAAGGAGACAATTGCTTAGCACAGCCTCCTATCATGAAATACATTCCTGACACTGGCAGAGAAAACATTCCCATTAGCACTGCAAGACTATTTCCAAAGTCAATGCATTTACAGTCAAAATAAAAAACTGGAATCCCAGTTTCCATTACTTCCTCATTAGTGGCTTAACACATCAGAGTAGGGGGAGCAAATTTAATAAGAATAATAAAAATGCTTATTACACCCAAAACATTACTACTGCATTTTTCAGGACAGCTAAATGTATCCAGGTTTTTATGTAACTACTAAAGTGTTTTCTTTACCAACATGATTTGGCACATTACCACCAACCCAAAGGGCAACAGGAAACCACAAGGATGATTTGGCTCAAAATTTGCGTTTTCCTAAAGCCTGGTTCTACAACAATGCCTGTTTTTAAACAACGTGAAAAAGAGAAAAGAAAAATTATACTGCACCTAATTTGGTTTAACTTTTAAAATATTCCCATGAAGCAGCTCTATCTCTAAGCTTGAACTTAAGGGTCAAATGAGACTCAGAGCTGAAGCAAGGATGCTGTGGTAGACAGGGATGCAGCAGCAGCTGCTCCTGGAACAGGAAGTGCAGGCTGCTAACAAGCCTGCCGTGGGAAAAGGGGAAAAAGTTACATTCTCTTTCTGCTCCTTCCACCTTTTGAATTTAATAATAATTTCCTTCTTTTCTGCCACATGACCTATAGAACACCAGCGAGAAGAAAATGGGAGGACCTTAGGAGACAAATTTGCAGGACTCTCATCTCCTCACAGAGTACTTGCAGCATCCAGGACAGAATCTGGACCCTTATTAGCGTCACCCACAGCACAGAATTCTCTTCCCCCATCCCTGCTTGACTTCGGTCTGCTCAGGGCAGGGATGGGGCATGGGAGCAGCCACATCATGGGCACAAACCTCATCTCCTGGTGCTGCAACACACTTTTTTGCCTGAGAGGACTCCCTGTCTCTCACAAAAGCATGTTTCCACTGCTGGGGGATAAGAGTACCTGCCCATCTACCACACCATGCCCACACCTAAACCAGCAGCTTCCCAGCTCAACCCTTCCTGTGTAGGCATCACCAAAGGCTGCTCGTAAATACACCATGCTCCCAAAATACAAACGCCCCATGATGCGCTCACTTGATTTCCGTCCACATTTCAGAGCCAAACGACTGCACCGTGAGGCCAAGCAGGGCCTAAGGGCCTACACATTAAAAAATGGACAGACCTTTGCCAAGGAGGTTTTGCTTTTTCCTAAAACGGCCTTCTTAAAAAACATTCAGTGCATTTCCACCTCTGTTGAGAGAAAGCACCATGCTGAGGATCCATCAGCTGCAGTCAAAGCCCAATGCCTTTCTTCCCCCGATCTATGGGCCATAGGGACGGAGCCGGCACTACCAGCACAGCTCCTCCAGGTCCTGCCTAAGCGCCTGCTGCCGCTACACCCCAGCTCAGCACCCCCAGGGCAGCCCTCCCACGCCGCTGCCAGTCCCGCAGCCAGCAGCAAATAATAAAATAGAGACTGCAAGGGAAATAAATGGCAGCGCTTACGGCGACTCTAAATGAGGTGCGGGAAAGGGAGGGACGTAGGGCACCGGCTGTCAGGTAGGGATTTCTGTCGGCTGCTGCTGCTTTCCTAGCTACAAAGTGCTGACAGAGAGAAAGCTGCAAGCAACCTGCTCCCTGGAACAGCATGAGAAGAGAAGGCTGGTTGCCTTTTGAGCCTGAGCCGAGAGATAATAGAGGCCACGAGAGCAGCAACAAGCACATGGAGGAGGTGACTCTTTCTCTCACATCTGCTGGGGTTACAGCAGCTCACGTGCCTCAGTGAAGCAGCAAATCTGGAGAAGAAGCTGAACTCCCTGCCTTCCCACTTTACCTGGCAGGACTCAAGAGTATCTTTGGCACACGTCACACCTGGAGAAGTGCTGCTTTAGCCACAGGCCCACAATTTAGCCAACAAACATGAATACCACCAGTCGTGCACTGAACTAAACATCATTTGTTCCAGCAGAGGAATCTGCCTGCATTATGGCAGAAGAGCTCAAGCAAGAACACAGCTCTGACTGGCCATGTCAACCAGCCAGAAGAAATCTCATAATCTAGTTTGTATATGACTGTGCCTAAGGTATCCTACACTCACGTTGTTCAGCTCACCCATACATGGCAGCACATACCAGCAACAAGCACACTTCCAGCACCACCCCTCCCTACTAACCAAACTTGGCCCCTGGGGTGACAATATCGCACCCCCAACCAGGAAAGCAAAGGCTGCCTGAACATTTCAGCAGCGGTCTGCACCAACACTATTTAGCTCATTTCATTTCGAAATGCACAAGACAGGTCTCCAACATATAGACAACAAATCCCCACTAGCCCATTCTTACATTCAATTTGCGTAACAGATCACTCTACAGCATTAGCAAAATTCCACGCTGCAAGCACATTTAATAAAATCATAGCGACAACGGCTTAAACGGCGCATTAGTTAAAATTCCTGCAATGCCTATTATCGGTGGAGTTACATGATACGGGAAGGGTGGCGTGCCCTAATGAAACCTCACGCACGCAGCCAACAGACTGCAACAAAGACTGAAAGATCACAGGAGTGCTCCCACAGAAAAACAATTTAAGACCCAAACCCCATCACCCTTGCCTCCTAAAAGCCAGTCAGGCATCATGTAAGCAGAAAGCCCTACTTCATGTTACATTCCTGGAGCCGCAAGCAAAGGAAAGGAGAATTGGTAGAGGAACTGTGCGCTCGGCCCCAGCACAGAGGCATGCTTTGCATTCTTAAGCAGCCCTCTCTGTAACCAATCATCGTTACTTGCTAATTGGCTGGAAGGAGCCTCGCTCAAGCCTTGACAGCCAAAAGAAGTACTCTGACTTCTGGTGACCATAGGAGACAGCACAACTCCTGCGGTTGACAGCTAAGGGGGGGGCAAAAATCTGCATTAAAGCCGGGCAGTTATTTAATTGTGACTGCTTATGATTACCAAAGTACTAGCAAAAAAGATGCACAAGATAGGAGAACTGAATTACTCGTGACCAAGGCAGGTACAGTGCAGTAATTCAGATGCACATTTACACGAGTCAGGGCAAATGCTGTAAGAAGCGGGGACTAAATTACAGAGGAGCCTTAAACCATCTTACTCCTAAAATATTTTGCTCTAAGGTAAAACACGCACCATGTATTTTAAAGCATTAAGACACTAATTCTGTAAACAATAATGCCGCCAGCATGCACACCGCGCGCTGGAATGGATTCCTCAACTTGGCCTCATCACTTATGCATCTGATGAAACAAACACTGACAGCTTTTTTGCATTTGTAAAGGCCCCACAGCAGCTGTGGTGATCCCACCATAGAGCAATGAATTAAGCCTGAAACCCAGCTGGGTCTGCACAGAAGCCTTTTTTGCACAATACAGCAAGACTATCATTGTTAACCTAGGCATTATTGTAAAATATTCTGCATTACATTAAGAATGGAGATAGAGATGCCCTGGAAAATTAGCTTTAATAGGCAATTTATAACATTTAAAAATATGGATACCACATTGATTGCTAATTGACAACAAATTTCATAGTTTCATTTATACACAACCAGAGTGAATCAGGTAATTACAGAATACCACTTAAGCAGGAAACAAGGCAAAATTAGGAAATAATCCACATTAAAGTTATAAAATACATGACAAACTTTTATAAAATGAATGTATAAACACATGTATGAATTTAAAATAACTATCAAAATTACGAGTCTTGAAATGAGAAGGAATTTGGGACAAAATCTTAGAGGAAATGGACATATGCGTGCTTTGATCTAATAGAAATGTTAGAGTTTCTTTCAGGACTAAAGCAAGCATCTTAACACACTGTGTAGTAATACTTAGGTGGTATTTTTCCACATAAATATGTATTGAAAAAAAAGTCAAGAATTACCTGGGGGAAAAAAAATTTGAAAGAAATTAACTGAAAAATTTTTCACAGACAGAATACATTTGTTCAAAATTGAAACTAGTCTTCCATTGCATTTAACATTGTATTTAAGAGGCCAGAGAAATCAAAATAAAAGTTGCCTATTTAGTAAAATTGACTATTCAGCTCATCTTGCTTAGTTATTAAGAACACTTCTTTAAGACTGAACCACAAAAACATTTATTTTTAGGTATGCATAGAGACATTAAAAAAGGAAGCTAAGTTGTATGAAACACTCAGAAGAATTCGAGGTGCTACCCTACCCATGTGAAAAAATTTTAAGCCTGTCCTCACAACTGCTTGGTGTGAGGAAACCATTTCTCTGGGTCTCACAACAGAAATACATTTTCTGATTTCACGTAGTACATACGCAGATGTTACACGTGGTTTGTCTTCCCCCCTACTTCTCCTCGTCTAGAGGATTACTCAGCTGAGTGCATAGACTTACCGGTGCCAACTCCATACAAGCTTACCAAGGAAAGGTACCCAAAGAGAAGTAGAGACCACTGATGAAGCAGGAGGAGGGAAACAAATTCTCAGGGAGCAATTTGGAAATAAGCAGCCAACTTAGAGGTAGGAGCATGGTTAGCAAAAACAGCAAGATGAAAGATATCTTCCATTTACCATTTCTGAAATGCATGCATTTCTCCACAATGCAGAACTATCTAACCAGAGAAACTAAAGTCTTATTAAGAGAAACCAAAATTACAGGCAGCAACAACAAAAAACCTAATTCCTTTTATTTGTGGCATTGCCTCTGTTCCCAGACCATTTTTATTTTCAGCAGGAGGAACTGAGGGGAAAGGAAGAGAGAGCAAAAGGCAAAAAAGTTAAGGGAGTTTAAAAAAAAAGGAGGGGGGGAGGATATTAGGGATGAAATGCACTTCAAACTCTGTGCCACATTTGGCTAAAATGAAGCAAGACCCAATTGGCAGCTTTTGAACATATGACCCTCCAAAGGCAAGCTGTCAGCTCGATAACAGTTGAAGGAAATAAATGAACAGCTCTGCAGTGCTCTGAAACTCTTGCGTAATGAAGTTAGTTTCATCCTGGAAGATGGCCAAAAAGCACAAATCAATGAGCAACCAACCTCCTATCATTTTTATCACAACAGTAATACTCATCCAAAGGTAGGCTGTTATTAAGCCCTAGCAGTATTTGCATTGGTCTTCCATACCAGAAAGTCAAAAACTGACAATAACAAGGAGACTTGCTGTACTGAGAAAACGTGGGCAGAACCACTTTTCAGAAGTGACAATAAAGCAGCTCTACAACCTCGTCCAGGAAGAGCCAGACACATGAATCTTCTCTAGAAAGAGCTGTGAGATTACCAACCTTGCCAACACGATAGCTGTGCAAGTTTACTTCAATAGGCATTACACATGCCAGGCACTGGAAAAATACATGAAATGAGGCTGTATAGCATTACACTTTGCTCCTGAGAACCTTCTCATGGTGTGGCATGAACCAAATATGAAATACATCAGCATAAGAAGACAAAGTTTTGAGATGGGTAACCCTGAGAGCAGACACTTGCAAGAACCTAAAGGCCGCATCATTGTGGAAATTCTCTTGGTTTCTCTCTACAGACTTCCTGAATGAACAAACATTTAAACCAATCTACAAAAAGAAAAAAAAAAAAAAAAGCCATACAAATTACAGCAACCTGGGAGATGCAGATTTAAAACTCTGTTTCTGACAGTTTTA
Organism: Melanocharis versteri; assembly: GCA_013397845.1. Classification (NCBI taxonomy): domain Eukaryota; kingdom Metazoa; phylum Chordata; class Aves; order Passeriformes; family Melanocharitidae; genus Melanocharis; species Melanocharis versteri. The sequence goes on along the minus strand of VZTG01002826.1, from coordinate 28,108 downwards.
TATTCTCTTATCTATGACAGGATTAGGAGCCCTGATAAGAAGTTCACTATAACCAAGATTTCCCTTACTAGATGTTGTCCTACTTTCTAAGCTGAACGGTAGATCAGTCAGCCAGTATTAGCATTGTTCTCACAGTCTTTGTCTCAAATAATGACAGCTATTCAATCTTCCTTCTTACATACTTAAAAATTTATAAGATATTACTTCTTGTTTCAAAGGACTGCCTCAAGAGATCACCTATTATTTTGTTCTCCTTAACTAGATTAGCTTATGCACAGGTTTAACATTATCCACATATGTTGAAATTAAACTATGTATTAAATCCCCCAGATCACCTGAAGATCCTTGCTTTCATTGAAGATGATCTAATCACTGAGAAAGTCAATGGATTGGAAATTTGGAAACCAGCTGAAACTCTCTTAATGGCATTCTTCCACAGAGGAATCACCTTTCAAAACTGGAGTGCCACGCTGTGTTACTTCAGCTCTGTAACACATATGTTCCTGATTAAAATACTGGGTCTTCTCTTGTGGGGAAAAAATACCTGGACATTTGGAGAGCATGAAACTAAGGAAGAAGCACTACAATACCATGAAGTCTTTAAGAAGAAAGGATAACCTTTCAGCCAAGATGCGATTTACTGCTCCATGAGAACAGAAGAATGGTGATAAATCACCTATACGGAGGATGGCTGGGAGCAATTTCAGAACACCTTCAAAAGCATGACTGAACATACACCTTCAAAGTCTTATTCCAAAGGCAACAGCACAGTGTGCTCATATAAACACTTCCACTGTAAAAGATGAAGAAGCATTTCCCTCCTACACTATCATGTCCATCAGACAACACAATGCTGAAGGAGAACACAAAAGTAAAAGCAGCAAAAATACCGCCAAGATGGCTAAAGACAGGGGACAGTGGTAGGACCTAACCAGGAACTCAGGGCAAGCCATCCTCCACATGAGCAGGACTCCAACCATGGATAAATATCCTGGCCGTTTTTCTCACATTATACTAACCTTGGTTTCACAAACTGTGCTGGAGGGCAGGTTAGCTCTCCAGAGCACACTCCTGCTCCCAGCAAAGCCCCAGATGAAGCTGCAGTCGTGCTTGCAGAGTGCAGGCAATAAACTGACAGATTTGAAGCACCTCTGAAATGGGCTCATGTGAAGGAGACAGATTCTGAGACTGCTGATAACCAGGCAGTCTTTCAGTCAGTCAGTACCACCTACTTGTGGTTATGCAAGGTGAACAGGGACACAAAAAGAAGAGGGAAAAAAAGTAAGAGACAAAGGCATGTCCAGAAAAAAATGTTCTGAAAAGCAAAAAAAAATCTCTGACCACTTTGCCAAGGAATCCCTGTGGTCAACTCGATGCTACTGCAGAGAGGAAAGCAGGACACGTACAGACAGGCACGCATGCAGGAATGCTGCTTCTGGTCCCATTTGGGCCAGGAGGCAGAGCCTAGCAGGAATGGCCTGACGAGTCATTGAGCACGAGGACAGCAGTGGTTATAACGCCTTAAGAGATGGGCAGTCTGCAGGGGGAAAAAATGACAGGCTCACCACTGGCAGGATCTGAGCACAGCTAGCATAAAGAAAAGGAAATAATAGTTTACCCTTTCACTTTCCTCCATCCAAATTAGAGAACCAGTAATTTCCAAAATGCCTACAGGGAATTAATCTCACTGCATCCCTGACTGCAAGAGTAACAGGCATAAAATTACACAAAGAAAGGAAAAGGAATCAACAAGTATATAGGAAAACATGCTGGGGGGGTTGGAGGGGTATGGAATATGCATAATTACTTACATGATAAACACATTTCCTTCTTTTGCATGATAACCAGCTTTCACAGGAGCCAGCTCAAGTAGTATGATAATGAAATACTAAGTATGAGATCAAGAAACTATATTACCCAGAAGACTTTAAGAGACCATACTTTTCACAGCAAATTTCTACTGAAGATTGCATTCCTGCTCTCCAAAGCAACAGGGTCCAGAAATCATTATACCTGGTTTGTCAACCAGGCTGGAAGAAATCTGACCATTGTTAGTTATTTTGGAAGATCCTACCCAAATGAAGATTGTAGAGCCCCTTTCAATAATGGAAGCTATGCAGCAGTTTTTATGTTTGGTCAGTCGTGTCACAAAATGCTGCTCTTGACTGAAAGAGCATGAATATTAATGTCTTATAAATAAAAGCCTTTAATGTACATGAAATATGAAATTAGCTTTTCCTGAATGCTCACATCAGCAGGATTTGATTTCCCAAAAGTTCATAAAAGGACTGTAAAAAGGAATGAGCAGGGCCACGTTCTACTTTTCTCCACAGTATTTGTGTATTAACAGTTTGTTGAGCCTTGCAAAACAAACATACAGCCAGTATTTTCTATAAACAACACTGAAATTCTGCACACAGGCTTGAGAGACAAGTATCAACAGTACAATCCCCCCCCCTTCCAAAGTGTTTCCTATGGAGCTGGCCCCCCAAATGAGCTCCATGAACCTTGCCTCATCTCCCCGTCTGGCCTTCAGGGAAAGAAAATAATACTGCAACGACAGTTCATTTTGCTTTCTCCCAAAGAGATGTCAGTAACTTTGTAAGAGCTAATTTCCTCAGACAGGGACGAAGTGGATAGAGGAGCACAGTCAAAAATACACATAAATGAGAGCGAAAAGCACAGCAGTGGAAGACAAGAACAGAGAGGACAGTGAACTGTAAAAATGCCAGCACTATGCACACATGCACACTATAATGAAGAGTAAGAAAAGAAAAATAACAGTTATTACCCCTAAATAAAATATTAAGAGGCAGAAAAAGAAAAAAAAACCCAAAACATTTCAGAAAAAAACCCAAACCCAGGCAGTATTGCATTTACTAAAGCCATTAAAACCATTAAATGGCTATCACCCTCTTAGAAGACTAACATTCCTGCCTGCAAATACTTGCACACACTCTTACACGGGAACGGCAGACTCTCAAGCCCTGAAAAGCACTTCGGCATGTGCTTAACTCATAAGCTCCAAGTACTTCAACTGACGTCAGTAGGAGTATTCATACATTTGAGACAGGCATGTGCTCCAGTGCCTTGCTGGATTGAAACTGAGGGTGCCAATTCCACATCTTTTAAATCCGCAGCAGAAGCCAAAGAGGTCCTTGTGCCTCGCTGCTCCCTGAACTGTGCCACTAAAAAGTCCTGCAGGCTTGCACTGAAACCAGACCATCTAAAGATGAGATGGTGGAAGAAAAAAGAGCCTGGGCATAACTACTCTTTAAGTCTTATAATTTCTGTGACCCCATTTCATATGCAGCTCTTTGGTTGTATTGATATGGCCAAAGCACCATACCACAAAGGAATGATTCATAGGGTCACCACTACTGGCTTCAATGGTGAGAAAAAGGCATGTGATGCCACATCCTGCTGTTCCTATAATTAAAGGAAGCCTTGGTTTTTGTAGCTTTTTGATTTGACATAGTTCGGCCTTCTCACACTACTTGGGAACCCGGGGCAAAAATACATCAGCACTTCAGTTCATGTGCACATTCAATAGACATGAGTAGTTCTAACATGAGAAGCTATCTGAACTTACTATTCAGTGGTACAAAATAAAACAAATAAAGCCATGGGAAATTTCTGGATGAACTCCCTTATGTAAGCAGGTCCTCATCCTAAGATGTAGAAAATAGAACAGTACACTGGCTTCACTTCCACAGCGGAGCTCTTGCATATGGGATGGGCGTGTGTGACTGTTGAACTAAAAAAGAGTAGTAGTTCTTCTACCACATTTAGCAGTGGAACTTAGCCTCCAGTAGCAGAGCTATCTTAATTTTCTTTTCTTCCTCTTTTTATTTCTCTCATTGAAGTACAAAATTGTTCAAATCCTACCTAAGCAAGCATAACACGTAACAGTAGTACATTTTTAATTCTATTTGAACTGATTTTAGCACTCTGGAAATGATTATGGCACTGCCATCACCACAGGCACAAACACCTTTAGCTTCATTTTCACCTGTGCGGCCTAACTTCGTTTCAATGTTATTTAATATTCACCATGCTTCCAGCAGTAAGGCAGTACAGCAAAATCTAAATCCGAACAACCCTTAGAACAGACAAGGACAGCTAATTTTGCTTGCTACGAAATAAAACATGTATCTTGACTCCTATTTAGTCATAATTTCACAGCCCATTTAAACTCACTCTGTTGCTAACAGATGCAATCCTACCCCTTCCTTGCCACTTCACTGGGTGTCCCTGTAACACTTTCCCAAGACCAAGTATTTTTCCAGCTACATCACAAACTGCAATATTAAATGGATCCACATTAAAAATCAACCACGTTTCGTCAGTTCCGTTTCTACCTTCAAAGTCCCCAGTCCGAGGTGGGAGTTATCACCGGGCACACATCAGCCTGCAGAAGAGAAGGGGAGCAAGCAGCCAGAGAGAAGGCTGAACCACTTCTTCCAGTGCAGGGCAGGCTTAGAGTAATCACAGAAACACAGCACTAGGCACCTCACCGATCTCCACATTCAAAATGCTGTTACTGAAGGCAAAAAGCATAACCTATACACAGGACATTTCAACCACAGATTAGGAAAGAGAGTAGAACAGGACAGGACAGCTTCTCTTGACAGCTAGTTCTTGTTGTTTTCCCTGGTTCTAGGGGTCACAGATTTGGAAAAAAAGAAAAAAGCTGCTTCAAAATTATTTGCCATTAGGATAACCATTATTTCTTCCAAATTACAAATAATTCACAAGTTACAGTTACTATAACATGCCCTAAGTCCAGCTTTTAAGTAACATGAAGTTGTTTGTCTTACAAAGTGATATTTCTATGTCCCCATTATAAGCTGAATAACTACAACCAAAAAAAAATAGCGTTGGCTTTCTGAGACCAGAGAATGTCCCTTTCAGTTGTGGCTATAAAGCAGAAGTTAGCTGGAGCAGTGTTTCTTCTAATAATTTCTTAAAAGCTCTATTACGCCCAAGCAAGATTGTAACAGGAAGGCAGTCTTTCTGCTACTAGTGCCTTAATCTTAAATTTGAAAAGTTTTTACCAGTCTGCAAGGTGGCAACAGGCCATGAGAATTATCATCGTTATCACTACACTTCAAGAGGGGGTAAAAAAGTGACTGTCAATCAGAAAACCACATCTCAGGCGTCCATCTAGGTCATCCATATGTGAAATACACTCAATTTAAGGCCGGTCACTCAAAACACCACCCAAAAAGGAACCCCGTGCAACACCAGCTCAGTTGCCAGTCAACTTAAAAAACAATAACAGAAAACCTTCTTTTCATTTGGCTTTGAATTTTATGAACTCAAAAGTCTGAACCAAGTTTTGCAGGGCTCAAATCAAAACAAAAGCAGGTTGGGTGTTTGGGGCTTTTTCGGCTCAAGTTGAGTGAAGAAGTAAATTGATCTGGCATATGTGCAGGGTTGGAAATTCATGTTTTGGGGGTTTTAACATGCAGGCTGCAGCTGAGAGATCTGGGTTACAACTTTGATGTACCAAAAAGAACTGTAGGACAAAGCAGCTGAAAGTAATATCCATAAAATAAAAAAGGCGAGAAAGAAGGAAATATATCCCTTCTTTAAGTCACCCTCAGTCTGCCTAATGGGTACCTTATAAAAAGAAAAAAAACTATAAACATATGGTGGTAGCCTGCAGCATCTTAAAAATCTAAATGCAATTTCTAGGCTACATACTTTGTGGGCATAAAGACACCCAGTTTTAGAACAGTACAGGAAACTATATGCTAAATATAACAACTAATAAAAATAATGATAAGCATCTCGAAGAGTGAGACACTGAACAGACTCTTGTCCAAGACCCATGGTTTCTGTCCACTTATACAGTACCAGCCTGAAAAAATATTTGTACACGGCCATTGACTTGATTCGCAGGCTTTACATTGCCAAGTTCCTCACTGCAATTCTTAAACATGCAGGCCATTCAAAAATGTGGCTAGAAAATTGTTATTTAGCTGCTTAAATGGAATTGTCAAGGTCCAGGGCAAACTGAATTCCTGCCACCTGGGAGCCTCAAAAGCTTAGTCTCTTGGCTGGACTCCCCCAAACGCAGCATAACTAGCAAGATGCTTAGCACAAGACTAAAGTTTACCCAAAGCAGTAATAGATTTTTTAATCCAGAAGAAGAATAAAGCACAATCCTCAAAGAGAAAAAAAAGTCCTTCCCATAACATACAAATGTGGGAAAGGGCAGAGAAGACCATCCCGCTCTTGTGGGCAGTGAAGGAAAAAAATAACATCAAAATGCTAGTACACAACAAATGCAGAAATATTGTGGAGTATGTATCTCTACCCACTCACATAAAACTGTTTCAAAAATAGGCATGGAATAAGCATATAGTTGAAAGAGCTGATAATTTCTCCAAATTCACTCCCATTATTTTTAATTGAAAAGCATGCATTGCTTCAACACTCATCTGCAAGCAAAGCTAAAAATGAATTGCTTGCAATATATAGTTATCCTAACTTGGCTCAGACAACACAGTATCAAAGTGCAAAACTAAGATTAGGAGATTATGTCAGAATGAGCTCCCATGGTTTATTTTTGAATGCTGTAAATATCGTTAGCCAGTCATTATAGCATGTGTGTGCCAAATTACGCTAATCTCCTGCAACTATCACGTCATCCAAAATATGTCAGACCAGCAAGGCAAGATTAAAGAACTGAAAGCAGAGCACAGGGACTCAAATACCACAAACCCTCCTGGAGTACAGCAGCAGGCCACAGTTTCTCAACTTATTATTTGCATTTCTTCTCAGTCACAGATCCAAGGCTGCCTTTTTTGCAGAGCAAATCAAGGGAAGAACCTGGCAGAAAAGATGGCAAGAAGCCATGCAGAAAAGACGAAGCAGATTACAGTGAAGAGACATTTAGAAAGGATTAAATCATGCCCCTCAAGCAATGCAATTATGAACTCTTCTGGGGAAATCATCACACTTCTGCTGAACCAATTTTAGCAGTGTCAGAATGTCTGATTCCACCTGTAGCAATCCTACAGGCACTAAACTGAACCTGACCAGGAACTACTCCAGCTCCACAGGCCTGACCTAGATGCAGAAAGTATACAGAGACCTTAGTTTAGCTTTCTCATTTTGTTTTCAGTGTGTATTTTTAATCACACAATCCCATTTTTAAGCCAAATAAAAGGAGGGTTATGTCCCTCAAATAAAACTAGGAGATATCGTTTGTGACACATCAGTCCAGGATGAGACATTTGCAGCAGAAATGCTGAAGCAGCTTTACATCTTCCTATGTGTATACCAGAGGAACGATGATTTCCACCTGGGCCTTTTTCCCTGCCTCCGTGCTCAGCCAGGCTGGTCACTCCGAACGGCTTCCTGCAGCAGCATAAATTAAGCCAATAAACTTGGCACGGGAGCAGATGGGGTGCGCTCCCAGCATCCGTCTGCTCGCAGAGCAGGGAGCCGTGATCCCGAGCCCCGAGCCTGGAGACACAGCGCTCGGCATGGCCCTGGTCCCAGCCACCGCTCAGCTTTGCCACTGATCACGGCCACCCTCGCAGAGCAACTTAAATAGCAGCATTCTACAGCTTCAGATCCCTCACCTGCACAGGGAAGAGTCGGACAAAAAGACAGGACATGCAGAGGGGAGGAGAGCTAGCATATTTTCAAACGAGACCTCGCTGCTATAATTAAAGGGTTTACTCCTTTCCCACAGCCCACACTGGAAATACCAGGCCTCTGTCAGATTACTGAAGGAACAACTTCAGAACAGGATGTCATTACACAAGGGAAAGTGTGAAACCCGAGCAAGTGAAACAGCAAATGGTTTTAAACCTTCTACCTACTGCTTCATTGAGGAAACGTTTTTGTGACTGACTGAAATAAACTCACCCCTCCAAATGAAAACTAAGAGCTCCAAAATAAAACCTGCCCATTAAAAACCAAGAAGGATTGCATCCAACATTCCCAGAAGTAATAAGCCAGCAAAAGAACCAACCCATCAAAGATCTAAGAGAACACCAAATACATTTTGGCAATCATATTATTTTGTGTATCTGAATTTCAGTGCCAAGTGATCTTCACATACTAAACCTGAATTTTACAAGCTATTTGCAGATTTTAAGTTTCCTGGTGGCTTCCTACCACCTAAAAATGCTTTAAATAAAAAATGACAATTAAGTATAAGAAGTCTATATGTACCACGTCCCATCATTCAACTGGACATTAAACTCCAGGTACATTTTACCCTTTTCTCTAAAGTCCTAACAACAGGTTAAAAAACTGTCAGCTGAAGTTTTGACCTGAGGGGTAGGGACATTTAGGGCCATCAGCACCAGGAAACACTTAAGGGAAGTTCAGGTTTGGCAACACTGAAATTTGCATTAATAGACTTGAATTTTAATGTCCTTTTAAATCTTACACAGAGGCAGTCAAATCCATCAGCACTATTGTTTTCAGACTGTCTGCCCACTAAGGCAAACAATGCATCATTTACACTTGGTTTACATTTATAGTTGGGAAGAAAGCCATGCAAAGGACTAAGGGGGGAAACCAGAATGTTTTAAATGCAAATCTGGATTTCGAAGAAGCATGTATTCCTCTGCAAATTCCACATCTGCTAGATCACACAAAAGCTGGGTGCTTGTAATAAAAAAAAAATAAACGTGTCTCTGCTTTTCCTTTCCCTACTTTAAAATTGCCTTTAAAGCCTTCCTTTCACTTGACTGCTGCAAACTGGAAACTTTAGAAATGAAAGCAGCTGGTCTTTCCCCTCCGTCAAGTTGATTGAATTCAGTCACTATACAATAAAAATCGGCAAAAACAAACCCCAAAATCAACCCCCAAAAACATTTCCCGCCGCCTCAACAACTTTCACTTACGTTTAAACCAGGAAATAACAGTAATGTGTATAAACAAAACAAAAATTTTTAACGTGGATTCTCTTTAGCTTCAGACTATGAGATTTAAAAATTGACCTACTTTATGTAATACTCCCACAGCTGAGTCATCACAGTATCAACTGGTCTCTATCAGCTGCAGAGTATGATCACCTCTTAAAAAAAAGTAAAAGTATTCATACTGAAATGCATAATTCTAATTATGTTAAAAAATCTAATGTTAATCTAACAGTCCAGACCATAACTGGGGCGGGGGAAAATTTTGAAGAAAGCTGGAACTACGTAAAGTAGTCCCTTACAATGCAGATGCCATGCCTTGTAGCAAGAGCCTGTAAGCCACAGGATAGAATATTGGAGAAGGCAGCAGAAATACAGATTAGTTCCAACTCTGCCGCTGTTACAGCATGTAGCTCCAGGCAAGTAATTTAGACTTCTTTCTTTTTCATCAAACAATAAAATGGAGGGAATGCTACTGCCTTACAGAATCAGCTGACGTTTGTACCACTCTTTAGCATATGCATAACATTAGCTATTTCTACAGAAAAGGAAGGGGTAATACGTTTTTAATGCTGGCTTAGTAGGCCTTGCAAGAGAAGGTGAAAGTGCTTAATGAACATTAGAAACTCTTCACAGGGGCCTTGATTCACTCTAATTCACTCTGGGCAGCATGTTACTGCTCCTGGCTTGCAGACCATCAGAATGAGCAGGAGTCCATTAGTATCTCAGGGCAAAGCATTTGCTGATAGCAAAATATTCATCTAAAGAAAAAAAGTATTTTAATTACTAGTTTCTACTTATGTACTATCCTATAGCCACTTACAACATAATGCTGCAGTCTCAAGAGATCAGAAGGAGGTTAAGAGGAACCCAAAAGCAGCTCTCGAGTGCAGCTAGCATCCTTAAGTTTTACATACAGGGAAAAGAAAGACTTAAGCAGCTATGCTGCTGGAATTGTTACTGCAAGTGTGAAAGAGACCCAACAGAAAAAAGCCCCAAAAGGTGATACGAAGTAAGATGCAACATACACTAAATACTATCTCTGCTGCCAGCAGCCTATTCACATTATTTCTTGTAGGAAGTGGTCAAACTTGGAGCCTGTCATCAGTTGTGGGGATGGGAGAGAGAAACGGCAACTGCTCACAGGAGAAGAAGCGGGGCAGGCGGGTCCAGCTGAAGCCCTGGAGCGCCCAGGGTCAGGCTCCTGCACAAACGCCCCTGACGCAGAAGAAGGTGGTGATGCTGCGGAGTCACCATCCCCCCCAAAACTGCCTGAGCCCACATCAAGCTCACCCAAATAGAGAGTATTGTTTCAAAGGCCCCAGCAGGCACAGGAGCTCTCAGATGTCTGCAGCATGCTAATCCTGGCCAGCCCTTGCTGGCCCTCTGTCTGAGGGGCTTACCAGGCCATCCGTAGGTGAAGCGTGTCACCTCATGGCAGACTACAGCACTTTTACTTCCGCAAGGACAAGGTAACAAATCACACGAGGTGACAGTAGTGACATTACTCCTTAATTATACTTCACCATCTGCTACTGTGGCAGAACCATGCAGGTATTTCAAGGCAGTAATCCAGGTCTGATACTCTGAGACCTAAGCCAGCAAGAACAGAAGATTTGCTATTCAGCATCACAAAAATGGTCAGAAAAATGCACCTGTGAAATTACGTTCAAGACTTCAAAGCTTTTGAGTCAAGAACTATTAATTCCAAGCGCATACTGAACACAGTCTGGCTTCTCGGCGGATGCTTTACAAAGCTGTCAGTTTTGTGAGGCTGGAGCCAAAAGGCAATATTTGATATGTAAAGATGTTTGAGAAGGAGGAGGGTAAAGTGAGAAGAAAGAGTTGTATGAGTCAGCCATGGATCTCTTAAAAATTAAGTGATAGCGTTTTTAAACCACAGGAAAAAAAGATGCATACACGGATTTCCTCATTCCTGGGTTACCAATTGCAAAAGATAACGCTCCCTAAGTTTAAGAGAACTTTCAACTGCAAGCACTTACGGAGCAGGGAGCCAAGCCCCACGACGACAGCCCACAACACGGAGGTTTTACTCCATTGTTCTCACTACCTTCTTGTTTTCAGAATTCATTTCTCAAATGCTGAAAAGAAAAAACAGCAGCAGCAGCCCGAACAGGCTCCACTCCTGATACAAGGCCACTTTAAGCCCAGGTTGGATGGGGCTCTGAGCAACCTGGTCCAGTGGAAGGTGTCCCTGCCCACGGCAGGGGGGGTGGAATTAGGTGATCTTCAAGGTCCCCTTCCAACCCAAACCGTTCTCTGATTCTGTGATTCTGTGACAACTCGCAGCGGCATGAGACGAGCGGGGCCACGAAGCACCACTCGGTGCCCGTGCGGCGGCTGTGCCCCCGCTCCTCACGGCGGAGCATCACCTCCGGCCGGGGGCACCAGGGACCCGGGGTGGGCAGCAGGGCCCGACACCGGGACCATTGTTCCAGGCGCAGCCGAAGCTCGTGCTGGCACCGGCGAGGAGGAGGAGGCGGCGGCGGCGCGCTCCGCCGGGCTGCCGTAGCGCCCGAAGGTCACGGGCAGGAGACGTGCCACCCCGCGTGTCGCCACGGGGGCGACGTGATCGGCGCTCTCCTCCCACTTCCCACCCCGAAGGCGGCAGGGCGGCCCCGCACCTGCTCACCTGGCCCGGGCCGCCCCCTCCCTGCCCGCCTCCCTCCCCCGCGGCGCCGCCGAGCGCTGCCCCGGGGGCTCCTCCCGCCCCCGCCCCGCCTCGGCTCTGACGTCACGGAGGCGCGGGGGGGCGCAG
>VZTG01002826.1:0-16407 GCA_013397845.1 Melanocharis versteri | reverse complement strand
TTTTGTCTGCCTGCCTGGGAAACGTGGACGCCTCGCGTGTTTCGCCAGACTTTCCACCCGCCGTTCCCGTTTCGATGCCATACTTCAAACTCGCCGGCCCCGGGCTCCCCTCTCCTCTGCAATGCGGATGTATTTTAATTCGGAAATTTAGGGGGGCGCGGAGGGGTGGAAAGGAGGAGGGGGACAGCTCCGAAATAGCGCGCAGGCCCCCCCTCACCCCCCTTCATCCCCAAAACCACACACACATCGTTTCACCACCTCCCCCGGGCAGCGTTGCAGCGGGGCGGGCAATCGATAGCGGCAGTCAGCTGGAGTCAACTGCAGTTTTTACCAAATCTATAGAATACCGAGGCAAAGTGTCCCGAAGGTCACCCTCCCTGCCAAGGGACACCCCTCCGCCGAAAGGAATCGGCGCAGACGACAAGACGCGATATAAACTACAACTTTTAAAGCCTCGCATCAAACACGCCCAAAAGCGAGGATTTCTATACATCTCCCCCAACACCCGCCCCCCAAAATATAATTCCTTTTTTTTTTTAAACATGGAGATAAAAATCATTATTCGCTCTACTGCATATATGGATAATCCCCTCCGCTTTTCCAAACGTAAGGAAAAACTGCCCTGTGCCAATCAAAACGTAACTGGAGCACGAACAAAAATCCAACTACCCATCCACATTTATATGTTTAAAGGATTAGACAATTACAAGGGATTGGTTAAGCGGCTGAATAAAGCGAGGCAGAAATGCAGCCCAGGCTGCGCTGGATTAGCCCAAATTTTCGAGCCATCATAATGAATTATTTTTAAAACAGCACCGAGCCATTTTCCTCATTATTCCAGTCAATCCCGAGGAACGCGCTGGCCGTAAGGCGATCCCCGGCTGCTCCGGTGTCTATCGCAAGGCAGAGCAGCCGAGGATCGCGCATAGGAGATGGGATGTGGTACTGCGAGAAACCAGCTCGCCATAACCAGACACTCGGTTTCAACTTAAAGGGCTTCCAACAACCACCGCCGCCGCTTCACCAGACGGGGATAGACACACGTAGATCATTTAAAAAAAAAAAAAAACAAAAAAAACAAAAAAAAACCCAAAAAACACAACAAACAAAAAACAACACAACCAAAAAAACACCAACCCAAAGAAACAACAACAAATCTCTTTTAGCATGCAAAAGCACAGAATTAAGAAAACCGCTCGAAAATGCAGTTCGGTGACATTATCGCGGCAGCCCCCCGCGTTTCATCTAAAACTAGATTATGATTGTGTCATTTGAGGTCAATACATTTATTCGCTGGAGGAATCGCTACACAAATCTGGTTTTATAACCGAACTGGATAGAAGGCTTCCCCGTTAAAAGGGGCCTCTGAAACTCCCCCACCACACCACAGAAAAATCAAATTCACCATCACATTTGTTCCCAAAGCCTTAGAGCTGCAAGATTAGCTATAAACTTGACATTCACTGCCATTTCCTAAAACTGGGAGTCAAACGATATATGTTATGATCACTTACGTATTTCTTCTGAATTATATTCCTCTTGGGTCTTTCTTTGCTCATTCTGGTATCCAAATTCTGATTGCAAAAGGGGACAATTGCTTCATGAATTAAAGCCGAGACAATTTTTAAAAAAATTAAAAAAAAAAAAAAAAAAACAAAAAACACAGGGGGNAATTTTTAAAAAAAATAAAAAAAAAAAAAAAAAAACGAAAAAATCCAGGGGGGAGGGGGTTGTTTGTAGTGGTGTCTTGTAATCCGACTTTCTTTTCTCACAATGTGATTCTCCTAGCAATAATTCCGAGAAATGGGGGACGGAAGAAAAAAAAAAAAGACGAATGCGAAGGAAACAAAAAAAAAAATTCACTTTAGTGAAGCATTATAATGGAAAATTTCCCCCTAAACACAAAAAACGACGCCCTTGATATCCCCTTTTCTCCTTCTCAAGCCGCCTAAGCGATCTGCAGGTCCTTAGTGTCAGAGCTGTAGTTACATCTTGGAGGAGGAAAGGGGCCGGGAGGAGAAGATAAATAATCGGGACGTTGGAAGTCACGTTTGTGCCGCTGCAGCAGGGAAAGCGGCAGGGACAACTCCAGCAGCGGCGGCGGCGGCTCCGGCGGCAGCAGCGGCGGCGGCAGCGAGGGCTGCACGCACCGTGTGTGTCTCCGCTCCTCCAGCTCCCCCCTAACCAATGAGAACAGCTCTCCGCCAGCAACTTTAAATGGACCTGGCTCTTTTTTTTTTTTTTTCCTCCCCCTCCTCTGTTGTTAATATATATGTCTGCGTGCGTGTGCGCGCGCGCGCGTGTGTGTATATATATATATGTATGCGCGTGTGTATATATATACACACACGGACACACGCACACACACATACATGCATACACCGCCTAGGGCTCGTCCCTAATTCCCAACCGGGGCAGCAGCCGCAGCGCCCGGCCCCTCGCCGCGCTCAGCGCATGCAACAGGCCTCGCTGAACACTCCATGTGGGTCGAGCGTCATGCGCTTCCCTCTCCCACCCCCCACCTCTCCTCCCACCTCCCTTCTTTCGGCATCTAAGCGCGGCCGCCCGGCTGCCAAGGTCGCCCCGAGCCCGACGCCGAAACCCGAGCGGGGAGTTTGAAGACGGTCCCTCAGAGCGCAGCACGCTCCGTCGCCGTGCCCTTCTCCCCTCCCCGCCCCGCTGCAGCCTCCTCTTCCTCCCGCCTGCCAAGGGCTCTCCTTCCGCTCCGTCCTTGCGCCCGCCGCGCCTCCCCCGGGTTCGGCACGCAAGGGGGGCCCGCCGCGCTGGCAGCACCTGAAAGTCACGTTTGGCCGCGCAGGGCCCAAGAATTGTCCTCGCCCGTGGGGAAAGTTGTAGTTCCCTCGCCACAAAATGGCGAGCGGCGGAGAACTACACCTCCCGGCGTGCGCCGCGCGCCCGCCCGCCAATTGGCTGCTGGGCAAGGAACCCCCNGTCGTGCTGTGCGGGGCGCGCCCGGTGTGTCCGAGGTGTCCCGAGGTCGCGCCGGGGCTGCCCCGCGGGACCCGGGCCGCTGGCCCGGCGCGCCCCGGAGGAGCCTTTGGTGCGGATGGATGTGTGCTTTTAGATCCCGCGGGGAGCCNACCACCCCCCCCCCCTCTACGTTGGTTTCCCCCTCCCGCTTGTCTCCCCAGCTTCCCCCCCTCCGCGGCGCTCGGTGGTAGAGGCTGGGGGTGGCGGGGGGCAGAGGCAAGGGGAGCGGTACGGCGGGAGAGGGAGGAGGAGGAGGAGGAGGGCGAAGGGGAAGTTTGTTGGGAATCGCTGTCAGGGAGTGGGGAGGCAGGCAGGCGCCGCGGGAGGCTGCAGAGAGAGCGCGGGGATTAATGTGTCTGGGTTGGGCTGGGAAGCGGCGNCGGCGGCCCGTCCTCGCCCAGGGCTGGTGCCGGGGCTGGCCAGCGCCTGCTGCCCCATCCCCGGCGGGCTCTGCCGCTGGACCCGCCGGCGGCTCCTGGAAACCCGGTGTCCGTGCGAAATCCTGATGTTCACATTCTCGATTCATTCCAAATACATTTTTTCTACAATTAAACTGTTTCCGAAGTGGAAGGTCCGTCTTCAGCAAAAAAAAAAAAACAACAAAAACCCAGCAGTTCCTTAATGGTGGATTAAGCTGTTGGAGCAAGCGGTCACAAAGTTGATAAGGGGACTAAAGCACTTTCCCTACAAAGACAGATTGGGAATGTTTGAGGCTCCTCAGCCTGGAAAAGATTCTGTGGGGACTCCATATTGTTCAAAGCCGGGCTGGATGAGGCCTTTGAGCATCCTGATCTAGTGGGAGTTGTCCTTTCCCAGGNCACGAAAACTTCGTGTCTGTGGGCTGCGCCCGCCGGGGAGGCGGCGGTCTGGGTCTGCCGGACAGGCAGACGGCCGGACAGACTGCCTGCCGCGCGGGCGGGCGGGCGGTGTCAGCTGGGGACAGGCTGCGGGCTGGGCTGGGNAACAAAAACCCAGCAGTTCCTTAATGGTGGATTAAGCTGTTGGAGCAAGCGGTCACAAAGTTGATAAGGGGACTAAAGCACTTTCCCTACAAAGACAGATTGGGAATGTTTGAGGCTCCTCAGCCTGGAAAAGATTCTGTGGGGACTCCATATTGTTCAAAGCCGGGCTGGATGAGGCCTTTGAGCATCCTGATCTAGTGGGAGTTGTCCTTTCCCAGGGCAGCGGGAGTTGTAACTAGGCGATCCTTAAGGTTCCTCCCAACCCCTAAGATTATATGATTCTATAATTATATCTTCTCTAGGGACTGGGAGGAAAGAGTGTCATTAATGATCTCCCTGGTGTGAGGTATCACCGTACCCAGTGTGTATTTGTGCTTTTCTGTAGGACTCACTAGGAGCTATGAGCTGATGTACTTTTATGCTAATGACTACATTCGGGTGATGCTTTAGGGGCTTTACACGGTCTTTCACATGCAGTTTTTATGTTCACTTCCCTTCTGGAGCATATTATATCTGCCCTGTAGGCATGAAAATTGTTGTGCAAGACTCTTGAGTGGCAGTGTTCAAAGTTAGGACACAGAACTTGCCAGAACCTCCCTCATTAGTTTCTAGCCTTGAGTCTTCACCATGAGACCATCCTTCCTCACTTATGTAGGTAGGTGACCATGGTGTTTTCCCTTTACCTTAGAAATAGAATGCAAATAATGGTTAAGACAGTAAATGGAAAAAATGTCATAATTTCTTAGTTTCCCTTAACTTCTTTATGCTTATTGCTAATTATTTCAGGACTCTCTTGCTAATCTTTTTTAATAAAAAAACGGGGTACAAAATTATCTGTGCTTGGCCTCACCCAATACCAAGCTTTTATGATAATACTGCTTGTGATCAGCTTAGTCTTCTGAAGCCTTTTTTTTAGGTCTCTTATAGGAAAATATAGATTACTTCTTAAGAGTAAGTCTAAAGTGAGGTTTTCATTCCTTTAAATTGGAAATATGCACATTTCTCATAGGACTGTTTAACTTCCTGCCCTCACTTATTTTTTATTAAGATGTTTATGTAGCATGAAAGTCTGGGACATCCTTGGAAGAAAATGCTTTTGTCTTGGCTTTTCTTCAGTTAGTAATGATGAGTCTGTGCTTCTCCAGGAGACATTTTGGAAAGCCAGAAGAGACAAAGATAGCCATTCATGTATTTCTGAGTCAACAATTGAGCAAAAAGTTTTTGTAGAAAACCTACCTGGCTTTTCTCAAATGACATAAGGTAGCAAACCCAACTATTCCCCCGCCTCTCACTTTGGAGATTACTTCCTGAGTGTTCTTAAAAGTCTCGGTGTTGCTGTTTGCTACTGGCTTTTGTGCCATGTGTTGAACAAGAGCTTACTGTCAGTGCAAACTAATGAATTTTCTTCTCGAAGCTGGGTGGCAGAAGCCTTTCCCATAGATCCGTGGCTCTATTTACATTTGTGTTCTGTTACACAGAGCATTGTATTATGCACATGCTGGGTATCGTGTATCCGCCATGGGTCTTGCCTTTCAGTTCTAGCTTGTGTACATTTTGGAGACTGACCTTTTAAATACTGAAGCTGAATTGGTTTGCAAAATTAATTAAATGCTGGTACAATAGCATTTAGTATCACAGGTTAACTGCTACTGATGTCAGTGTTTGCCATTACATTTGATCACTTTTTTTTTTCTAGTTTCATTGTGACTTTCATGGTCACTTCCAACTATAACTCTGCTTGAAGATGTTTGCGAAATGACTGCTGTTAGCGTGATAGAGTTTCCTTGTTCATTTTGCCTTGTTTCCTTCTCATTCATTTTTTCATCGTAAATAATCCTTTTACAGGCATTACGCAAAACTATAAAGGAGTCCCCAAACTGGGTTTATGTGTTCTACAATTAATTTTTAGTGGCTATCCAGTGTCAACCTTTGCAATAACTCAGTGCTCTGAGTGTAATACTATTGTACAAAAAATCTTTTGGGATTTTTTTGTTTGGGTTTTTTTGTTTTGTTTTTTAGTTTTGTGTTTTGTTTTGGTTTGGGTTTTTTGGGTGGGCAGGGGGAGTTCTGGTTTGTGTGGTTTGTTTGCCATGGGTTATTTTGGGGGGTGATGGTGTTGTGGATTATTTCTCTGCATAAGCATAACACAATTTATGACTTGTGCATACTAAGCATCCTAGGTGCAGTTACCTCTGGAAACATGGTCACTTTCTAGCTTACAAGATAACTTTACAGCACACAATTCAGTAAAAAGTGAGAGGCAACTTCATTCAAAAGGAACCTTGGTGATACCTCTCCAGCTACTAGAGTTTTCGTAATACTTGCCTAGTTCACATCTCAATGAAGATAAAATCCCTTTGAGGTTATAGGAAAAGAACATTCATCATGGCTGACTTACCTATGACTGCACTTCTTTTTTTTTTTAATTTTAATTAGGGGCTACTGCTTTTGACACTTTTGGACTTCGAAGGCAGATACACGTGCAGATTGGTTTGTGGTGTCCTCAGAGTTCTGGGGCACGTTTTAGTAAGCTAATGGAAGGTCCTGCTATGGGTGCTGGCCAAAACAGGTCAAAACAAATAAAAAAGAATATATAGTTAATGAGGAAAATAATTTAATTTTTAAAGGTTTTTTTGTTGTTATTTCTTCTTTTTGGTCAAGCAGATCAAACAATAAGCACAAGCAGTACAGGGAAGGCAGAAAGAACATGGGGTGGGTTGGTGGGCCACAATTCACCAGTCGGCACACAAAGGGCATGATGCCAGACAAGCTAGGCCGTACAAGAGCCTTGTCTTCGGGGCAGGCTGTGATTGTTTCTGGACAGATGGCTGCTTGCCACTTCATAAAAATAACTTCTGGATACCTTTTCTTCTACTGTGTTGTATTTACCTGAATTGTGCCTCAAAAAAGACAAGATTAATTTCTCTAATGTTAAACAGGTTTTCTACGTGTGGAAGGGATGCAGCTTTGAATTCTGAGACCTCATATCTTGTGTGGATAAAAGCAAAATGTTTTTTACATTGAGAAGGATAGGAGTAAGAGAGGCTTGGTAGCTCTGTGCTGCTAGATACAGAACTTGCTTCTAGCCCTAGAATCTGATTTGCCATCTGCAGAGATGTGTGGAGAATTCTCGGGGGGTTTTTTTTGAGGTTTGAATCACTTCTTGGAAGCTTGATGGAGTAGTTAAAGAGATTTTAAAAGTGGACCCCCCGGTTTCTCAAATCCAAACAAATTCCTACAGAGTAGCTTTTTGTGCAAAAAGCAGTGACAGCATTTATGTATAGCATATTTTGTTTCATGTTTGAGAAGATGGAGCTTACCACAGGCAGACAACTCTTCCTTCTAGCAGCTAAGAAGGATGTGGAGACCATCATAGCGAGGCCTCTGCCTATAGATCCCTTGCCACTGACGAGTTGATGTCTAGACCCAACATTCTGGTTTCCACATTTCCTAACTGGGTTTCCCCTCTACTTTCTGTTCTGCTTTACGTCCTATCTCTCCTGTATTCATATTCTGCCTTATTGTTTTGCTTTGGTCTTTAAAGCCCTGTGACACATTACATTAATATTGGAGTAGAATATTAAAAATAGCATTGCAATACTTATTTAAGAGAAAACCAGCTACTGCTGTGAATTAATCCCTTGGGAAAGAGGGACGTGGAACTTCCTTTTATTTGTTCCCATGGGGAAATAGAGATATGAGTAGCCAGTTACTGGTAAACAGTTTGGCCACTTCCCCCCAACCTTTTTTACTTGTTAAATATATGTATAAATGTACACGTTTGTTAAATATATAGGTAAAATGCAAACATGATGACCATGCAACACAGTAAGCAGGTGTTCATGCAAGTGATGCCTCTGCATCTGGGTCTAAGGGTTTCCCAACAGGCAGCTTCCAGCATGCACTTAAGCTCTACATGTGTAGTGGATTCTGTATCACGTGCACAGAGGCTGGGTTTGTGCACCGCGGATTTATGCACGTGATTTAAAGTCCTCTGGGTAATTGAGACATGGTGCCTGGCATCTCCGGGATCCTTGAAGCGGCCGTACGTGCATGTGCACTACACAGATGGTCAGAGTGAAAGGATATTAAAGTGGCTAAGTTAAGCACTCAAAAGTTACAAAATGTCAGAATTGGGAAAATGCTTATGCAATCTTAATTCCATCCATGCATCTATGTATTGCTTTGTAATAATCTTAAAATAGATTACATACCTTTCCCCCCACCTCCATAGGATGATTGGGTTTTATTTGGTGCATTAAGCAAGTCTGCTCTGGGGATGAATTAGAGTACATGCTGAAGGAGAGAGAGTGTTGTCTGTTGAACTCTTACCCTCCTGTGTTCCTGTGAATGTAAGAAGGGGAGACATAATCTCATTGTTAAGGCAGCTGAATGTTGCTTTGGAGAAGTTGATCCTCTGCCAAGGAGTGCGATGCTGGGTAAGCCATTTACATCAATCTTTTAATAGTGGCCAGGTCAGCACTACTAATTTGTACATAAATAGCTACAGTTGTCAGGTGGGTGATGAGTTGTGACTTGTGACCATCATAGCTCTTTGATCCAAATCTCCTAGTGTGCAGGATACTTTGTTCTCCCACTTGAAAATATAGAAGGAGAGATGGGGAAATAAATATGTCTGTGGTTGCTGAAGCGTTCCTGTTGTAGCTCTTGCAGCGTTCCTCATTTTATGGGTTCTCTTAGGACTACACATGTGCATCTGCACCAAAGGCTGCTGGAAGCTGTGTCCTTTGAACACCCACAGAATATGCAGTACTAGCAAGACCTGGATTTTAGGTACTTTGAGACTCTTCAGATCTTAATTTCTGACTGCCTCCGTTTACCGACTGTAAAATGCAATTAATATATTCCTTTACCTCACAGAACTGATAGAAACATATCACTCGTGGACTGTCATGATGTTCTTGGGGCAAGCACCACAGAAAAAGCACCACAAATCTCTTCATTTGGCTCTTTGTCTGCCTTTTCTTATTGCATTTAGTACTTTAGTACTTTGTCAGCTTTTCTTTTCTTTGAATTTTATTTCACTCCTTTTTACAGCTGGCAGTGTAAGGTTGCTTGTCCTTGCCACATTGTTCAGCATTTACTGCAGTTTGCTCAGTTGCCATGCATCTGTTGAGGTGTAGGATTGTGGGACAGTAACCCCTGAGGCACAGAAGCTGGAACAAATTCCTCAGAAGTACACAAGCTTGAAGAAAAACTGTCAAATTGATATGAACTTCTGATTTTGTTTCAGTGCAAGTTGCTGCACAAACAGTAGTTTTACCTATATGTGAACTGTTTTAGTTGAGTTAGTAATCTAAACCATTTCAGTAAATTGAAGTGAGAGGCTTTTTACATGGAGATAAGAGCTCTACGAGGAAAGAAGGAACAGGAGCAGGAGTGTCTTAGTGAAAGGAAGAGGGGTTGGAGAGGAGCACTCCATCCTTCTTCCTCTTCTTAGTTCTTTGTGCTCATTTGAAAGTCTGTCTTCCTCCCTTCTCTCCCTCAGCCTTATGAAGAGTGTGATGCTTCCTTGAGCTATGTGGACAATCGGGTTTGTGGGATTAACACTCAAAGTTGTGATCAGAGGACAGCGCTGATGGGCAAGGGGAGATCCTCTCTGTGGCCAAAAGAGGCATGGGACAGTGCTGGAGCAGAGGAGGAAAAGATGACTGCCTTGCCAGCATTTCATTGGTGAAAAGTGGCATGGGAATGGAGAAAGAATTGAGAGGGGGAGGTGGAGGGTGGGACTGGAATGAGTGCAGAAGCAGGTAGGTTGTGAGAAGGGAGAAGTACTGCAGGGGAGGGCAGGGAGTAGGTAGATGGAAAGGGGCAAGGGCTAGTTTTGCTGTAGAAGTTGAATCTGGTGATTTTGTGTGAGGAAGGGAAGAGGCAGCACAGGTTTTGGTGCTCCAGGGTGGACCGGAGGCTCTAGAGACTCCCAGTTCAGCCAGCACCATTCCATAAATCTGTTATTTGCATGTCTACTTTTCCTGTCTGCACATCAGCTGTCTGGGCAGATCCTGTCTTCCAGGGCTTAATTTGCAAAGAGAGAGAGTACATACGGTTCTGAGATGAGATGTTGCATGCTGAAGCCCATCTTCATAGGCAGTATTGATGCTCCTCCCAAGCACAGGACACACTCAGTTTTCCTGTTGGGAAGAACACCCAGCTCAGTTGCCCAGAGCTGATTCCAGCTGATGAATAGCATGGAAAAGTGGTGAATCAGGCCTTGAGTTTGGCTCCAGTGCTGGCAGGGTCTGTGCTGCTGGCGTCCAATTTACTAGCCGAAGATTAGCCGTCATTTTGCCTCGTAAATGACCATAAATTTCAGATGTTTGAAGCATCATTTGTATTATAGCCAAGTAGAATTAATTTTGAGTATGGTGGAAGCTGTGTTTTTAATAAAAGGCCATGTTTATAAGTAATCAAGTAACACACACAGTGATGGCTCCTACTGAAAGGGCAGAAGCAGCAAATTGTAGTCATATGGAAGGTTATCAGACAATGCTATGTTTAGTAACAGTGTAGAAAAGACCTGATCATACAAAGTGCTGGATACTCTTAATTACTTTCGATTTTTGACCAGTTTTTGAGGTACCCCTACAATGCACAGAGTCAACACCATGAAATCATTAAGCAAAGAGCAGAGTGTAGGAAATAAAGTATGAGAACAGCTTACTTGTTCTTAGGAATAGCTTTTATTGCCCAAAAACTGGGGTATATTTACTTCTTGTTTGTGATAGGCAGTTAAAGTAATAACTCCACCGGTGGTCTCTGTTTTTATTGAATTTGTAATGTGTGCTGGCTTTGGTTATGCAGTTTCAGTCTTCTGCTGATGTGAGATGGAATTTGTGCTCTGTTTGGTTCATGCCATGTCTTCTGTCAGTTCAGTGCCTGTTATAAGTAGGGTTGATGGTATGTAGTAGCTTGGTGTGAGAGGCCAAGATAAAAGCCCAGCTGTTTCTTAAGATATCGCCTGCTGTTATCAAGAGGCTCAGGTTAGCAATTTTAAGTGTTACAAGGACCTATGTTTTTGAACTGCTTTCCTGAAGAGAAGGTAGAAATGTACATGCCTGGCTATTTTAGGAATCATTCTTTCTTGAGTGTGCTTATACTTTATGAAATGTGGGCTCGGGGAATATGGGTAATAAAGCTGAATTATCATCCTTGAGTGTTTCTAGATTAAGGATATTGTGTACAAGTGAGTCATGGTAAAAGCTGACTTAGGTTTAAGATATCAGCAACAACAACAACAATAGGGAATGGATAGCCCAACCAAGTGTCGGTCACTGTAACTCTTGAGGGATTCGGGTACAGCTGAAGACTTGCCTTCTTCACTGACGTGGATGCAATGCACCAGCGGCCAGCCAGCTTCCACGATCCCTCCTGCTGACCAGTCCATGAAGAAATAGCTATCTGCCAAACAAGCTGTTTGTTTTATTTCAAAGCCCCAGTGGGCCCAGCCCTTCCTGCCTAGCAGCTGCGGCAGGCTCCGTTCCTGCTCAGTGCCTGGCCTGGGAAGAGATTGCTCATTGGCCCAGGAGAGTGGTTCTCTGTAATTGGCTTGTGAGGAATGCTGTGTGAGAGGATTTGACCTTTTTTTTTGAATTGTTTCTTTTATTAAAGTTTGTTTATTAAAGTGAATATCTGATCACAATAGAAACATGTTTTTTGAAGCCTGTGTATTGCCAAGAGAGCAGGATAGAGCATTATCAGGTTATTCCTTCCCCAGAATCAGAAGTACACAGGCAGCTCTGCAGGTCCTTGTGGGCAGCGTCCTGGCGCCGCCTTTCTTCCCTCTTCCAGTTGAACTCTGATGGATCTGCTGTAGTCATCGCTCCCTGCATCTCTACAGGGAGGACAGGGATGTGGGAGTTGCTCCACCTGTGGCATTTCTGATAAACAGAGGTTAGATCTGTACTGCAGATTGAAGGGGTACCAAAGCTAGCTTTGAAGAAGCCAATCTGAGTGCCTCTGGCAGTCTAGCTGATGGAGTAGAGGGGTCTGGATATGCTCATTTATACCACTAAAAAGTATGATTGTTTACCCTTGGAACGTAAATTAATCTGAGATGGTAAATTCATGCAGAAAGCCAAGTCTGCCTCTAGTACCCAAGGCAGTTTAGCCAGCTTTGCGCCATGCATGTACCCAGTCAGTTATGTTCATTAATTAAAAGTTTTGAAACTGCCAGTAAATTAAAAACATGTTTGTCATATTGAGTTCCTATACCATTCTCTCATCAGTTGACAGGAGAATATGACACCTGCAGCTGTCACAAAAAGTGTGGGCAACAGCCCTAGTAGCCCTTTCTAGTAAGCGTGTGCCTTACATATAGTTACATAAACTGTAATATGTCAACTTGCCTATCTGGGCCATGAGATGGCTCATCTTGTGAACCCGGGAAGATGAATTTTATACCCAAGATAATCTTGTTTAGAATTTATGGCTTTTGGAACTGCAGCATCTCATCACTGTATGATTATATGTTTCTATGTTGTAGTTTCTCTGCATGGAACATAACACAGACAATCTCCAGCTTTCTTAGCAAACCGTTCAGGATGAGGGAATTGTCTGGATGAGGGAATGGCGTGGGAACACTGTTATAGACCAGTGAGTCAAAGACTGGAATTCCCTCTATAAACCAGTAATCTGTCTGGTGAGTTAACATGCTCAGAGCTGCAGTGGTTTGGATTTGTTGACACACTTCTCAGTGAGACTGGTGTTATTCCGTTTTCTGGCTAGGAGTGACTTTGGACAGCCGAGTGAAACAAATGTTCCTAGGGAGAAGGATGAACTGAAGGCTTGAGGTTAGAGCAAAATATCCTTTGCTGGCCTTGGAAGAGAATAGCAAGAGTGTGATTTTTAAATCCTGCCTGTGAGATCAGTGTTAAAATCCTTGAGCAATGTGGTTAGGTCTGTGTCTACAGTGTGTTTAGGTGCTGTGTCCTCATAGTCACAGTAGGGGTTTCTGCTTGCTTTGTGACTTGGCTCAGTCTTTAAATGGACACCCTCTGAACTGCTCTTTCTTCTGTAGCTATCTGTATTCTGCTCTTGTTGGTCACCCAGACTTGGCACCACACTGTGACCCAGTAGCTCAGCTGGATAAACTGAAATTTTGTGAGGGGAGGGTTTATGATGGACTTCTCTGCTGAGGAGACTTGATCAGTGTCCCGTTGCTCATTGTCCTGTGTGCTGCAGGTTGCTGTGCAGCAGAAGCCTTCCTGCAGGGCTGTTCCACTGGCAATCCTCAGACCACAGGTGGTGGTCCCCACCAGCAGCCGGGGGCTTCCTGGTGTCCTGGTGTTTCCTCCTCAGCCATTTATGTTGCCAGTGGGGAGAGAATTTCTCACCTCTTTTGTGGCAGACCATTTTTGGGACAGTAAGGGTTTGTGAGATAAACAGGATGGGTTGCTAAGAGATTCTGAGTTGGCTGATTGTCCCCACATCAACTGACCCAGAATGGCCGTGGCTGAAGCCTGCTGGATGTCACCACCTGCTCTTTGCCACCCATGCATTTCTGGCTTGCCTTCTCCTATCTTGCTTGCAGTCTGCCTGCTTCAAAAGGAAAAAAGCTAGCTGAAGAGACCTGCACTACTGGTTATTTGATGTAGATTTTGCTAAAATGGACTGACATATACATATAGTTCTGGCTGGTGGTAGCTGTGCATGAATAAACATAATTACCCGTGGCTGTGATGTGGTATCTAGCTACTGTAGATGCAAAGCATGAATTTAATAACTGTGTATGGTGAAATGGTTATAAATGCACGACTGTGCAGTGTAGACAGGGCCTGATATATCACTCATTTGTACATTTGTAATTAATTGTTGGAACAAGATTGTTCTTTGCATGTGTTCTTTCTTTGCTGCCAAGCACGACAGAGAGCTATAACGATCTTATACCTTAAGCTTGTAATAAAATACTGTTGGTAACCTAGCAAAGAAATTTCTTAATTAAGTTTGCTACACAAAATCCCATCATGCTTTTTAAGATTTTTTTTTTTGCTAGGACTCTTTAATGACTTTTACCTCTGAGTATAATCAACAACAAAATTTCTGATATTTAAGAAACATTTTCTGCATATTTTTTCCATCTGGATATAATGGAGCATAATTTAAGACTATGGGCAGAAGAGGGGGTAAATGATGCATGTAATGATTGTTTTAACATTTACAAGAAAATAATTTATTTAAATTGGATTAAGCCTTAATATTATCACACTTTTCTACCTGATTTAACATGGGGGGGAGGGTGGGGGAAAGGGAAGAAAACGATTTCATGGTGAAGTGTTTTAAGTATTTAGTATTTTCTTTGCTTTTTGATCATCCAGGCATCCTGCCCCACAGCCATGTAAATTTCCTTACATACAAATGTTCATTGCCATCTTTTACATTCCTCTGCTGACAGTGAAGAGGTCATTCTAAATCAAACTGATGGAGAAACTGGACATCATCTTTACCCTGGATGCCCAGATTAATTATACCAGAACAGAGGTGGGGTAACAGCAAAGAATAAGTTGCTTTTATGTATTACTGCTTTTAAGAACTCTATTCATCATATTGCTAACTCTGGTATAGATATTCAGAGTGAGACAAAGAAATAAGTACCTGCCTACGTAGGACATGAGACCTTAGGGGTCTGTGGCTTTTTTCTGTCCCCAGCAGTTTTCCTACCAGCCTAATTATTTCTGCTGAGAATGGGTCTCCAAGTCCAAGTCCAAAGTTTATCATCTTCATCTAATTCTTTTCCCCGCTCCAGGAGAGAGGGATCAAGTGGGATAAATTCTGTATCTGTATGCTACTCCAGCTTTGAGTCTACTGATTGAAGTGTTTTGTTTATAATAGATGCTGTTTTGACGGGAGAAAAAAAGTCTCCTATAGTCAAAAGAGCTCCATTAGTGGCAGAACCAGCAAAGCCTGGTTTTCTGTAGGTTGGTGCCTCATGGTTTCATAGTGAATTATAATTGTGTCTTTTTTCCTACAGTGGGGTCATTTGTTAGGTCTCTCTCCCATGTGGATTCTTTAATGCTTCATAAGGTTTAAATTCATGTTACAGCTTTTTTTTTTTTCTTCCAGCTATGATACTTTTAGAATCACTTTCTTCCTGTAACTATTTATTTTTTTTACAAAGAATGCGGAAATTTGAGTGTTCTGTGTACCTATTGCCTTTTGTTAAAATAGAAATAAATGAAGCCTGGAAACTCAGTGTGTAACTTTACAAACTTCAGTGTCATAGCAAGACAGGCGATAATGGTAGTATCTTGCTAAGCACATTGCCCGATTTGGGTCTGTATTTAAGTTCATGTGTTCTGGGAGAGGTAAGTTTGGTTTTCTAGATAGTCCTGTTCATCCAGTAGAGCTACTGTTATCAGTGGAAGATGTTCTGGCTTTATGAAGCATCAAATAATTATTATGTAAATTCCTATTAAAAGGACAGTTTTCCTTCCAGTCCCATTTTCATTAGAGTCAAATGTCCGTTCCTCACCTTCAAGATGAATTCAATTTCTTTTACAACTGTAAAAGAATTCAGAGGTTGGAGCAGTTTTATTGTCACCAGTGTACTATTAATCACTTACATGTAAACCAGAAAAGATTTCTTCCCAAATCCAGTTTCAGTACACAAAGCTGGGTGGTGTGCTCTGTGAAATCTCGTATCTGTAAATTGAACAACTTTTGTTCAATTTGTATTGTGGTGGTATAATACACATGGAATTCCATTATAATTTTTTTTCTGTAAGAGATTCACTTTTAAAACTTAAAAGTACACTTCAGATAAATGGAAGGTTAAATCCTATTGATGCACACATTCTTTGTATGTGCATAAGCTTCTGTTTACTTGGGAAGTATAATATCACTAGAGTACTTCTCACTTTAAAGTTTATTAATTTCTTTCTTCTCCTTTCTTTGAGGTGTCAGTACTGAGAAAGATGAATCATTTATTAGTGGGAGGCCTGACACATGATGAAATCACTATCTGACACTTCAATGACTTCCAATGTTGTTCTGTGAACATTCAGCAAAGTGCAGATGATGTGATGTTGCAGTTCTGTGGGTAGTGTTTTCTCCTTTTTTTTTTCGCAAATGGGTGAAATGCTTTATCATCACATAGTGTGTGAGAACTTCCCCATTTGGGATGAATAGCCTTTCCTTATTATTTAGAGTGATTCATAATCTGATGTAGGAAAAAAATAGAACACATCTGCAACTGGCAGAGGAGATCTTTATATTTCTCCTGAGAATCAGTGAAAAAGCAGAACTCGATCCATGGGGTTTTTTTTCGAGGGGAGGGGTGTGGGGGAGGGCACAGATAACATTCTTGGCTGAGTGTTGCTACAGTTTGGAGTCCTCCTCTTAAGACAAAGCATGCAAATCTCCTTTATGTTACAAATGAAGTGCACCTAAGGGACAGTTCTCACTTCTTTCCCTTCCCTCTATAAGTGTTTTCTATTCA
>VZTG01002823.1:229793-254836 GCA_013397845.1 Melanocharis versteri | reverse complement strand
ATAAATATAAATATAAATACTTCGGCTTCTCAGCACTCTTCAGAACTAATTTTTTGTTTAAGAGCATATTCCAAAGGGAATGTATCTGCGCTAAAATGGGAATAAATGAAGGGATGGTAAACTTAGTGGAGCTGCTAAGTAGGCAGTGCCTTATTTCCTTCCCGGAAAAACAGGAAATACAGGTTAAGGCTTTGCCTCCTAATGCAGGGTTGCTGTGTGGTGGCTGCCCATGTGTCTGTGACAGTAACACGCTGTCAGATCCGCCTTGTTGGCGCTGGGTTCCCAGCTGGTGTTTCGATAGAAGGTGCTAAGGGAGACCTCTGACTGAGAGAAGAGTTTGCTGTTTTGGATGGATGTGATTGGGGCTTTCAAATAAAGCCCCATTTGCCCCAAATGACTGTGCTGTGTCCAAATACCAGCGTCCACTTGTTGTTTGTTTTGCATTTTGTCTCACGTGGGAAGAACAGGAGCAATTCCTCTACCGAATCACGTAGCAGCTTTT
Organism: Melanocharis versteri; assembly: GCA_013397845.1. Classification (NCBI taxonomy): domain Eukaryota; kingdom Metazoa; phylum Chordata; class Aves; order Passeriformes; family Melanocharitidae; genus Melanocharis; species Melanocharis versteri. The sequence goes on along the minus strand of VZTG01002823.1, from coordinate 254,334 downwards.
TGACTGCTTTATTCAGATTATTGAGATGTCGTGTTTATCCTGAGCACACGTCTGCCCTATTTACTGGAGTCTGTCCCCTAACGAAACCTAACCCTAACTAATTGATGATGCTCATAAATCCAGAAGCAGGCTTGCTGTTCTTCCACAGTGCTTAGAAATTGCCAGTTGATTTTATTCCTGCTGCTGCTCTCAGAGGAGCCTCAGGCAAGCAGTTTGGTTTTTGTGTGCTCTCTGCCCCTCCTGAGCATTGTTCCGGTTCCATGACCACAGCATTTTATGTTAAGTCACCCTCTTGATCCCAATCTGCCTGTGCACGTGGTGATTTAAAGATATTTAACTTGCTGCATGCATACACTTCAATTTGGTAGGAACCTTGATGGGATTTCTGACCAGGTAAAAACTGTGTTGCTTCAGTTATTTTTTTCAGCTCCCCCAAGCAATCCTGGGTGCTGGCACTCACCGGAGCAAATCCAGCTGGCTGGGGTTTTTATGGGAAGATTAATCTCATAGCTCAAACATGGAGCTTTTATGCTGTGTTTGAGGAGTGTGTTGTAAACAGCCTTCCTCCTTCCTCTGACTGTGTCTCACAACTCCTTTGGTTGAGGGACTGAGCCCTGGGTCACCTGTTCCTCTGTAAGGCCCAGCCAACACAGTGGGCCAGCAATTTTGCTAACATATTAAAACCAGGTGAACTCGCTTTTAATTATCGCAGAAATGCCCATTCTGCATAACAGTAAAGCAGTACATTTCAATTCTGAGTATGTGGCTCTCTGTCAGCCTTCCCCTTCATTGTGTGAAGCGCCACTCTTTTTTTAAAGGCACTTTGAATATTTGGCACATCCCCCCAAATCTGCTAGGAAATCTGTTTAGTATTTGTCATTAATTTTTCATAGCATCTACACTATCAAAATTTAGTTGGAGTAGATGTATGTGTTTTTACATTTTGATATCTAGTAACAAAATAACCCTTAAAGAGGAAATAAAACCAGAAATAAGTTATGGACATTATTCAAAACATTTGCAGCATTTCATTCTGGAGTTTCCACTGGTGTAAGAGATTTAATTTCTCTGTGTGCTTAATGTCTGCTGCAACTCACTTCATAATTATTTGGGCATAAAATCTGAGTTTTTCTGAAGCAGATACCTGGAGGATTAAATGTCAAGTAATAAAAATCACTTGAAGCCTGACTTCGCTGTAAGAAGGAAACTTACGTACTTTATTTTACTTTAACATTTTGGAGGGAGCTGCATCAGGGATGGGGTTTATATTAGTGGTATATGGAAGATGTTAGAGGTGATGATCAATGTTATATTTTGTGGAATAGTTTCTGAAGTTTAATTTTCTCTTGCTCAGGGACATCATGATAACCTATTTTGAGCCTTCCATCTCCTTCGAGGGACTGTGCAGTGAAGTTCGAGACATGTGCTCCTTTGACAACGAGCAGCTTTTCACCATGAAATGGATTGATGAAGAAGGTAAATCAGTGCTCATCCATACACTGCTCAACTTCCCAGTTTTTCTTTCCCTTTCATGTTTTACTTTCCCTCTGCCTTCATAAGATAAGCTTGTAAAACATAGAATCTGACTCCAAAAATAAGTTATCCAATGCCTTCTTAAGTAGAGCTTAATGAAGAAGTATTTGTTTCACAGTACTTAGTTTGTAGCTTGCTCTCTCTTTTTAAACCAAACAAGACCTCAGTGACTATGAAAATGTTAATTCAGTGGTAGGATTTCTTATGAAGGCAACAGAAAGTATTCCCTTGTACTGCTGAACATTCCCTTTACATCTTATATTTTTGAAAGAGTTCAACAGACATTAAGTTATGCAAATTGCAGTATTGATCTAAAAGATTGGTGCCATTTAATGTATAGTTGAGTTGTATGTGTAACCAAAAACATTCTATCTTAAGTGTTATTATAAGCTGTTACTTTAGCAACCTGAAGTCTATCAACCCATAGCTAATAATAAAACTGCTTCTAAATACTAATGATACGTAGTAGCTTTTCATTGAAGTGCGGTGATGACCTTGACTGAGAACTCATCTCTAGTGCTTGCATTATCCATCTTAAAGTTTACCTTGGGTGAAAAAAGTCCAGAGTCTGTTCTCCCTGTTAACAGATGTAATCCGATGAGCTGTGTGTCTACAGTAGTAATTTTTTTTTAAAGGTTATTTGTAGGTTCTGTTTTCTCAGTGGAATTAGTTCATTCCACATGTAGGTTTTGAGCTACAGCTACAACGAAGAGCCCTCTGAATTATGAGATTGCTGTGGAGTTATTTTAGCTGATGCAGTACATAAAAGGCTGCAGTGTGCAGTGATTTGTTGGCTGTGGTTGGTGTTTGCATGCAGCCATCAGCATAAATGGTGCTTATAGAACTGTTTCCTCCCTTTTAAAATTGGGCTACTGCCAGTTTATTCAGAGCTTGAAGCTAAACATGGAGCAAAGCTGATTTTCAGAAGTGCCGTATAGGCAGGTGTGTTGAAGATGATGTGGTCTTGGGAGTCTGAGCAGGTGGGGTTTTTTCTTCTCCTCATCATTCCAAAGTTATTTATACCAGGATGCAGTACTGTAAAATGAACAGTGTTTATGGCTGAACTGTGTAGCAGAGCTGCTGGGACTTGAACATTTACTTCATAATAAGCTGGCTGTGTTGTTTTATCATCAGGAAGATAATGGACTCCTCACTGCAGAGGAGTCTGCAGTGTCAGTCATAGTAAGAAGTATATATATATTTTAATAAAAGTTTTATACTGATTCAGTAATTTACTTGAAGCCACAGTTTGTTCTGTCTCAATTTCTGCTCTTTAATTAGAGATAGGTTTATTAAAAAAAAGGAAGGTTCAGTTTGACTGAACTACTTTCACGTGTAGGATTTGATTTTCCATGTTTGCTTTAATCGTTGACTTACAGTTTAACGTCAGTGGAGAAAAAGTTAATTTGCCAATGAGGAGTGTGTTTAAAGCAAATCTTCCTGTCTTTATTGTGAATAATTCTTGCATGTACAATGCATGGCTTCTTGCCAAGCCCCCTGCCTCCTCTCTCAGCACCACTCTGTAGTGTTTTCAATTGATATTCTTTCTAGAAACCTGTTTTGCTTTACTGTAATTCCTGTATCACATCCTCCTCACCAAAATTAGAGTTCACTGTTTAACAGTAGCATGAGGAAGTGTGTGTGCTGTGGGCTGGTACTTGTTACACTATTACTCATGCTTTTTATAGTCGGAGAGAAGATAAAGGATCTGGGCATCACTACTTCCTGACTAAACTGGATTTACCTGGGCACTAAGGTTTTGATTTGTCATATAGTAAATGCTTTTGCAAGATGAGGGCATCGTGTATAACTACTCTGATTTCATAGAGCTAATGACACACAAAGACAGATCTAATTTAATTGAGTGGAGTCATTTCCAAAATCCTCAGGTGCAACTGGAAAACAGTACGAACTTGATTTCATTTTAGGCAAATTTCTATTTTTTCCACATATGGTCAGTTCAGCTTCACTCTGCCTTCTGAACCATCCTATGGGATGGACACTGGCCTTGTGTGTGTCTTCAGTCTGTTGTTTCTTGCTATATAACTCAAAAGTAAATATTTTCCTATGTATCCCAGCTGTCTTTGACTGCAAAATTTGTACTACTCAAGCTTGTTGAAAGAGATATCTGTAAACCTTCTGCTCTGAGTTTGCTCATTCTTGAGACCCTCTTTTGCTTCTGCCGAAAGGAAACACAAAACTGTTTGGACAGGTGTCGGAAACAAATGAAGAAAAACTGGTTTGTTGATTCTCATAGTGAGTCTGAGTAAATAAAATTGTTCCTTCTCCTCCCACCGTGCTCTGCACAGTGTAAGTTTGTGCCGTGGGTGAGCACTGTGGTGTCCAGGTGTCCAGCTGTAGGGGGAAGTGGTTTGGTGGAAAATGACTGTAGGTGGCTTCAAAGACTCATCTGGAGGATTTTGATGTGCAGGAAACAATAAAGACAGAACACTGAAAATGGACCATTTACATTTATTATTTATATTTTAGCAATAGAATAGAATGCATGGAATCACAGAGTGGGTTGGGTTGGAAGGACCTTAAAGATCATCTCATTCCACTTCCTGCCACAAGCAGCAACACCTTCCATTATCCCAGGTTGCCTAAAGCCCCATCCAGTCTGGCCTTGGACACTTCCAGGGATCCAGGGGCAGCCACAGCTCCTCTGGGCACCCTGTGCTGGGGCCTCCCCACCCTCACAGGGAAGACTTTTTTCCTACTATCCAATCTAAATCTGTCTCTGTCAGTGTGAGGCCATTCCCCCTGTCCTGTCACTCCATCCCTTGTAAACAGTCTCTCTTCACCTTCCTCGTGAGCTCCTTCAGGCACTGGAAGGCCACAATTAGGTCACAGCAAAGCTTCTCTTCTCCAGGCTGAACAATCCCAATTCTCCCAGCCTTTCCTCATAGCTGAGTCCTCCATCCCTCTAATCAACTCAGTGGCCTCCTCTGGGCTGGCTCCAACAGGTCCATGTCCTTCCTGTTCTGGGGGAAGATACATTAGAAACAAAACAAATTCTCTGGAAAAGCTTCTGTGAGGTGAGTGTAAATACCCCCTGCTGCTGGGTGCGTGGTTCCCCTGAAAGCCTTGGCAGTGCCTGTATTAATTTAGATACCTTGCAGTGTAAAACACAGAGTAGTTAATGGTCTGTTGCTTGTGAGCTTTCTAACTGTGGTATCGACTGAGGACTTAAAGCAGTAAAACTTCCAGACTGGATCCAGTTTAGCCGGGATGGAAATTATTCTGCCTTCCTCCAGTTTGGTTACCCATAACCAGTTTGCCACTTAAGGACATGGAAAGTAGTATTTCTGTTAAAAATTAGAAATGTGGGAAGGCAGACTTGCTGTACGGAACTGGGGCTAAAAATAAGCTTGTGGTCTTGCTTGAGGACGAGCAGGCAGAGATAAATCCCTTGTTCTTGCAGGGAACATCTTGTGTAGATGAAGAAGGGGGAAAAAAGTTGAGCTAATAACTAGAAGTATTTTCTTTCTTTGGGGCAGTGATGATTGAGACTCAACATTGTTTTTAAAATGTTTCAGTTATAGTATAATTTTAAAAAAGGCTCATTCTTTTAGTGGGCTAATTTTTTTATAATGTTACTAATCTGCATCAGACACCAAAGAAAACACATTCTTGTTTGAGAAACTGTATCATCAAGGATTTGGCATGTAATTTAGTCTGCACCATCACAAATGGTCAACAGAACTGCAATTGTTTTATTAAAAAAAATAAGAAACAAAGCCAGCCAACTCCCACTTTTCTTAGGCTTTGGTGCCCTTTCTTTAGGGATTTTATTTCAAATTGTCCTGTGAGTGTGAAAGTAGTAGTTGCAAATCAGAAAAATGGGGTGTTGCACTTAGATTACATTATTTGTCAAAAGTTTCTATTGAGGTTTGAGGAGAGACTCGAGCTCTAACTGCTTTTTCAGCTCCTGGTGCAAGTCTTGGCAGTGCTGAAGCAGCTGTGAAATTGATTCAGTTCTAATTAAAAATCCATTAAATAAAAGGTAATCTTAGAAGGTTTTTAGGTGCTGGAATATATAGCCTGCACCTCCTGTACTGAAATAATGTGTAACCGTGCTTGTAACAATGATGTTTTGTAACTATGATCTGCTTGCATCTTGGGAATATCCCATATTTTTATTTTCCCTGAAAGAACTCAATATGACTCTATTTTCAGATGTCCTCTTTGAACAGTCTTAAAAATAAGTACTACCACATTTGAGAATATTGGATTTTTGCTACAATAATTATCTTGGAACCAACTGTGAGGGAACTACTGAATGGTATGGAACTAATTGGGTTGAGTTTTGAGTTGTTCTGTTTTCTTTCCACAGGAGATCCATGTACGGTTTCCTCTCAGCTGGAGTTAGAAGAGGCCTTTCGGTTGTATGAACTAAACAAGGATTCAGAGCTTCTGATCCATGGTAGGTGAAATTTACTGCAATTTGCTGTTTCTCATGTTTGTACCTGTGAACAAGTGGGATTCTTACTTTGCATTAGCTGTGCCTTTCACACCCTTTTCCCTTCAGGCCTGTGGCCATCCTGTCAAAGAATGCTGATGACCATTCTCTGTGCTTTTAGCTTTTCTTTATTAAATTAAGGGAGGAAAATATACTTTGCTGTTAATTTATTTGTGAAATCCAGCCTCTGTCTCTTCATTCATTCAGCCCAAGTGCCTTCAGACACTTGCTGGCAGCGAATGGTAGAAGGGATAAGTACTATTTATTTATTTATTAGATTTATATATTATCCTGAAGTTGATTATGGATAAGTGCTTTAGAGCAGCATCTCTATTAGAAAAAAAATTAATGAGCTCCATTTGTGATGGCAGATTAATGAAAAGGTTGACTTTTCTGAAATTAGGTACTTCAGTTTTAAACTTAATAATATCATGCCCCCGTTTAATGTGTAATTGTTCGATTTTTATTCTTCAGTGTTATATGCCTATTTTGGCAGCTTCTGCAGAACATTTCTCTAGCTATTTGTAACTTTTTACCTGTAGAAGGTTGATCTTGGTTTATCAGAGATTGGAGCAGAAAAGTGATCATTATGAAGTGTTGGTGTGTTACACTACAGTGTCTTAACAGGCTCCTGCTCTTAAAAAGATGCAAAAAATCTCGTTAATTGTCAGCCCCTTTGAAAGGAAAAGACAGCCTTCCAGTTTCCCACAGAGTTTTAAAAAGTGGAAGATTATAAGCCATATCACTGCTTCTGTGCATATTACTTGAATTTTTGGTCTGCCCTTTCTCCATTATCTTTTGTTGTTTGATAAGCTTCTGGTTAAACTGGCACCAGGGCTGTCTGTCCACAGTTACACTTCTCTCTTATGGTTACTGAAGCCAAATAAACTGTAAAAGATGGGTAGTGTTACTGAAGCTAAATAAACTGTGAGAAAAAAGAAGACTTATATAGTCAACATCCTATGTAACTGTTAGGACATTGCTATATAATACATTTATAGTATTTGGAAATCTTGGCTAACTGTGAAGATTGGTCACATGAGAAACCAAAATCATTACTTTTTCTAGTAACTTTCTTTAAGAAATAACTTCATTTATTCTGCTTTTTGCTCATACATGTCACTGCTATGCCCAGCAAAAGACCTTTGTGGTGGTTTGCAGCTCACCTGCTCCTAAACAAGGTTTTGTTGAAGTGCAGTCAGTGCTGTTCTCTAGATGGTTGAGTGCCTTTCAGGAGTGTTGTATTTAACCCAAAGATTTGTTTTCTGTCTGAAATGAAAGCTAATCAGAAGTTAATGTCTTTCTTGCAGTATTTCCTTGTGTCCCAGAGCGGCCTGGCATGCCTTGTCCAGGAGAAGATAGTAAGTAGGCATTTTAGCTCAGAAGTACAGAAAATCAGTTCAGATCTCCTGTTTTAGCAGATTTTGGTGTTCTTTGATTTGGCATCCCGCACTTATGAATATTAATAATGCAAATCTGTACAAATCAAATATTTAAAAGGAATAGAAAAAAATTGCTAAACTTAATGTTTGTCACTTCTGGATCATTGTTAATAAGCATTTCACATTCCTGTTAACTAGCCATGTCACTCTGCTTTCCTTGCTTTTGCCTTTTCTATCATGACAGTTTTTTATCCTATTCTTGTCTTTTGGGGAGTTGCCAGATTGCTGGCTGACAGTTGTGAGCAGAGGCTTATAACCAATGATAATGACTTGTCATGTCATCATTTACAGATCTGTGTTTAATTCATTTGAAATTGATGTTCAGGTGCCATCAGGAGGATTCTCCAAAAACCTCTGTTTTGTTAACTAATGTTCTAGACATTAAAGAGGTAATTTCCCCTCAGTCTTAAAGTTTTATGAAAGTGTGTGTGTGTGTGTTATGCACACACACATCTGTCAGCTTGGTATCCAAATCTCTGACAAATGTAAATGTGCATTTTTACAAGTTAACTTGGGCAGAATGGAGAATGCTGGTTATCTGAAAAATGAGGTTGCAGACTGAATCAGATTTACAACTCAGTGTAGTTTTTCAGTTTTGTTTTCTGACATGCCTCAAGTAATGAAAAATAAAGTAATAGTTGAAAAAAATGAAAAAAAAATAATAGTGGCAGCTGTGGATTTAAAACACTGGAGGATTTGTCAAGCAATCTTATAAATCAGGACATGCTCCCAATTCACCTTCCTTCCTCCTTTCCTTTCCCCACAGCTCCTCCCCAAGTTGAGCTGAGGTATGTGTATGCTTTGCACACAAGTGCTTGTATTGTTTGGACAGTTTCCCTTCTCTTGACTCACTGTTCCTTTTAACTTCTGAAAATCAGAATGAACTTGGAGTTGATCAGGATATTCTACTTCACATTTTCTCCAAAACTTAAGAAAGAAAAAGATACTTGGAACGTTCTCTGTTTCTGTAAGGTGCAGGAGTGAAACTTTGCTCTGCGAGTCACTCTACACAGAAACCTCCAGGAGAAGATGTTGTAGTTCTGTGTTTGTATTTGTCTGGATATAATCCTGTGTTTTTCCTCTTAGAGTCCATTTATCGCCGAGGCGCCCGCCGGTGGCGAAAGCTCTATTGTGCAAATGGTCACACTTTCCAAGCCAAACGATTTAACAGGGTGAGACTCTCGTTGGGTACTTAAAGCCATGATACAGGGATGTCTTATTTTCATAATGATGATGCCACTGCCTTGAAAAGTTACCAGGTAGTTTTATTCTCATTTTTGTGGTTTGTCTACACGCTTCTGGTAATCTTGTACTTTCAGGAAACTTAATCAATATGAAATCATCAGGAACTTAAAATAGAAAAAAACAAAACAAATTGGCTGCAATTCTTTTCACGTGTACTCTGAAAGCATGATATCAAAACTGCTGTGTTCCCTTAAAATCTTCCCAGAGGGCAAACTGGAATGTATTAGATGGCTGAAAGTAGATTTTCAGTTTTTCAGCTTCTGGGAGTAAAATGGTCTGAACTTGCTTGTGATGCACAGACTTTTCTTTCATGACTTTTAAAGGAGAAAGCTGAAATGTTTCTCCAGGCAGCCTGTTTCTGGTGCCATGTAATCGACTGAAAATAACAAACTATTCAGAATATTTTCAGGAAGCAATGGTCAAATATAATTAGCTAAGGACCAAGAAGGCTCTGCTGTGTTTAAAAACAGCAACAGCAAAAACCAAACCAAAATATTAGAGTAAGTCAGGTCCCTTGACCTCTTCAATAATCTTTCCTTCTTCTCTAAGCTTAGTGTATTGTGTGCTTAATGCTTGAGATTGTCTCCACTAAACTTCATCTTGGGCATCCTCATGTCTAACTTCAGCTTTTTTGTTGTTGTTTTTTGACCTCATCTGGGTTGAAGGCTGTCAGGGCACCATAGTTAAATTAGTTTCCACTCTTGGCTCAGTAGGCACCCTGTTTTCATGGATCTTTGGAGTTGTTTTGTGAATGTCCTCCAGCGAGTGGAGATCTTCCCAATTCGTGTTGTCTGGTTGTTCAAGGTGTTGCAGCTTCTGCTCTCCTGCCTTCCTCTGTAAGGACTCACCTACAGGGAGATGAGGAGATGAGCTTGGTTAGCGCGAGTGTGGCTGGATAGTTTTTGTTGTTTAGTTTTGCTCTTTAACGAGTTTGGTTGGTTTCTGATTGCAGAGAGCTCACTGTGCCATCTGCACTGACCGGATATGGGGCCTAGGGCGCCAGGGCTACAAGTGCATCAACTGCAAACTCCTCGTTCACAAGAAGTGTCACAAACTTGTCAACATTGAATGTGGCCGACACACACTACAGCCAGTAAGTAAAACTGACCTGATAAATTGTCTCGAAAAAGCAGCAACCAGTCAATCAAACAAATAACCGCCTCCATTTTATACTGTTGGTTTTCAATCTGCAGCCTGCAAATCATAGTTGAAATATCATTTTTATGGTTACCGTGACTTTTGCAAGAAAGTTTGGGATTCAATGAGCAGAATTGCAACTTAGTAGCAAGACAGGAGTCTAATCTGCACATCTGACATTTTTTTCCCTTGTTACATATGAGCATATAAGGGGCATTTATCCCATCCTTCACAGGGAGGTTACATAGCATGTATATATGTACACACTATTTTACATCTTCAAGATGGACTGCAGGTAGAATAAATTCTCTAAATATCTGATAGATTATTGGATTATTTCCCATTTACGGCAAAGGAATATGAAGTGCAGAAATTTTGACTTTTCTCCCAAGAAATTCAATCATCTTCAGTTCTTAAGTCCCGAGAAAAATTGGGATTATTACTGCTCCTGGTTTAATAAAGCAGACAGCTACAAGTCTATATTTTGTGAGTTCTTTTGACTAATAGATATACTGTTAAGGTCTTGAGTTTTTCTATCTCACTTCTCATCTACTGTATTTCTTTCTCTGTTGTACCAAGTTGTCACTTTTGCAGCTTCTAGAAACATGTCATAACTTCCAGAAGACAGGGAAAATAAAGAATGCAGTTGTTTATTTCATTGTGTATGTTTTAGTAACTATGCTGACTAATAAAGTTAAAAAGTACCTAGATTATATTCCTCAGGGGTCAATAATTTCGTTTATTGATTCTCAAATGATGTGTCTGACACTTGGACAGTCTATTACAAAAATCCTATCTATGTTTGCAGGAACCAATAATGCCTATGGATCCATCATCAGTGCATTCAGATAGTGTAGAAACAGGTAAGATCAATGATTTTTTTTCTTTAAATTACTGTAAGTTGCTGAAAAGTGAACTGTGAAGTAAAATTATTTTTAAAACCCTTCTTTATTTTTTCATAGAATAAGAAAAGTAAGACGGCTTCTTATTGCTAAGGGGAATATAAATATAAAAATTCCAGTTTTCCACATCTTACCAGTTTCAGAAACTTGACTAAACAAAGAAGAATTTAGGCTGTCAGTTACATTTAGTAAGCTGAGTACTTCAAATGCCGTGATCAAGCAAAAAAAGCCAAAATCAAATCCTTAACAGCATTAGCAGAACTTCTGCTGGAGTGGTGGCCAAATATGTTTGTTCTTGTGGCAATCATAGTGATGCAAAGCCTAATGCAAACCCATCAGTTTTGAATATTTGCAATAGAAGCATTTAAACTGTATCTCTGAGTGTGGAAATTTTAAGGCGGAAGAAAATCCTGTTGTGTTGCATCGGTCTAATAAATTTTTCTTGCACCTCCAGTGATTCCATACAATCCATCGAGTCATGAGAGCTTGGACCATGTTGGTGAAGAAAAAGAGGTAAAATATCTTAACCAGGCTAACTCTGTCCATAGAATCATAGAGTATCTGAAGTTGGAAGGATCCCATGAGGATCATCAGAGATCTTAAAAAGCCAGTGCGTCTCAGTTTCAAGATTTTAGTAGTTTAATTTGCCACAAACTGAAAATTAGCACAAAGGGCACATTTGGGTTGCTCCTGAGATGTGTGCATGTAATGGCTTGCATGCTGCTTTATTTTGAACCTTGAGTTGAGATGTGATTTGATTTAGAAAGTGTTCCAAATTCTCCCGGTTTGGTTTGTTTCTTACCTGCCAAGTCTCCTTTGCCTCCTTTGTTTCCCAGCACATTCCTTTCCAGGACAGTACAGTCTTAAGATAACAAGTGTTAATTGAATTACTTGTTTATATTAATTTTGAAATGTTGTTTGAAATGCTGACTTCTGCAGTTGCTGACAGTGGGCAAGGCTGCTTTCTCATTTCAGTGCATCTTTATCCACAGGCAATGAGCATTAGGGAAAGTGGCAAAGCTTCCTCCAGTCTGGGCCTGCAGGATTTTGATTTGCTCCGAGTCATTGGAAGGGGCAGCTATGCCAAAGTGCTGCTGGTCCGACTGAAGAAAACCGAGCGCATTTATGCCATGAAAGTGGTGAAGAAAGAGCTCGTCAACGATGATGAGGTGGGCAAGGTGTTCTCAGTGAGCTGAGCAGCTCTTCCAGACAGCTCCAGTGTCCCCCACGAGGTGGGAGCCAGGTCTGGGCTGTGTGAATTCTCTGTGAGAATTCTGCACGTGGATTTTTTGTACTGCTCAATAGGAGGTTCACAAGGCTGGTAACCAGGCGGAGTCTGATTTTCGTATGTTCAAGTCTGGGTTTTTGTCACAAAGAAATGTCACCATGTTATTTTAATTGCTTGTTAAATCAGACCCCCATGTTAACAATTTTTGCACAGTGATTAGTGAAAACGTGTCAGAAAATGCACTATTAAACTGCTGAAAACCTTGTTACTGAGGATTTCCCTTGGGTTTATTTAGGCTACTCTGAAAACATTGGAGTGACTGTGGCTTGCTGTCCAAGAGCTTTTGCATTTATTTCTCAGTCTAGCATTAATTGCTTCTGTATTTCTTGGTGCTACTTTACATTCCCCTGCACCAGTTTATCTATTATAGATCAGTGTATTTTCATTCCTGAGGTGGTTACACAGTGAGGCTAAGAGTAGGGGACATTCAGGAAAAAAAAGAGTGCTGTCAGCTATTGCTTCACATTTCAGAACTATGGAATATTTAACTTCTTGCAAGTAAAACAAGGACAGCAAAGCCCTTGAGTGTCTTTCTGCTGATTGTCATTAATACTTGACCTAAGAAGTGCAACAATCCTTTTCTGAATGTCACTTTTCTTCAAAAAATAGGATATTGATTGGGTTCAGACAGAGAAACACGTCTTTGAACAGGCCTCAAATCATCCCTTTCTGGTCGGACTGCACTCTTGCTTCCAGACAGAAAGCAGGTAAAGGTCATAAATTAATAATAAGATAGTCTTATTAAAAATATTTCATCCTATCAGTCACATCAAAAGCCTGTTTAAAGCATAAAGTGTTAAGTAGCAAAGTCAATGTTTTCTAAAGCTTCATAGTATTTTATGATCCAAATGCCACGTGCATCTAAGGTTTTCAGATGGGGAAAATGCAGAAGATTGTAAAGTACTGGTGGATATGGTGGGAAGGATTCTGGACAGGAAGAGAAGTGCAGCTAGTAGGAAAAAAAGGATTGAGAGTGTGTGGTAGAAGAGAATGTAGAATGGAAGGAAAAATAGGCTTGGGGAGATGAAAATCAGAAGTACAAAAACCGAGGAATAATTGTCTCAAACTTGCCTGGATTCTTTGAAGATGAATCTGTGAGCAAGACTCAGATGATAGAATCTGAGTTTTCAAAAGGAAAACAGAGTAATAGAGATGAAAATTATTATTTTTCTATTCTATACAGTAATAACACAAAGTACATATAAAATCCAGTTATTGTATATTTAAACAGTATCCTTGCTGTTTCGAAAAGGTGACAAGCTAATGGAGGGAAGTGAGAAGGAAGAGTATTTGTTATAGACTGTTAGTATTAACCACAAACAAAGGAGACTAAAGGGATCAGGAAGGAAAATTAGATTTTTTTTTTTTGTGGTTTGTGCATAGAAACCGATGGGGCTCTATACAGTCACGTGTGTAGTAATGACAAGCAATACCTGTAATGGATGAGGAATATGGGGAGGATTACTTACATTCCTTTAGCAATGAGGGAATTATCCAGAGAAACTTTGTGTACTTGATTTTTAACTTTGGGAATTTATTCAAGGGGGGGAAATGGTGAAACCAGCCTGGTGCCAGAGAGATGGGAGGAGTGGAATGGGCATTGTTCATTACAGACCTGTAACATCTCACACCTCTTTCAGCCGTGCACACAATCATTTGTAACAATCCTGTGTGTTCCAGGTTATTCTTTGTTATAGAGTATGTCAATGGAGGAGATCTGATGTTCCATATGCAGAGGCAGAGGAAGCTGCCAGAGGAACATGCCAGGTGTGTCTCATTCCAGATTTCTTGCATCAAAACAGTGGGTTTCTGACACAGTGCAGCAGTGCAGAGATTATGAGGGATGAGCCAGCAAATCCTCTCCAGATGTTAAGGATTTAAGAAATGTGAAACTGCATCCTCCTTTTGCTGCTGCAAGCCACCGTGTTTTTGTTTCAAGAAGGAGCTGTAATAGGAAGCATTTAGATGTTGTTTGCATTGGCATTACTCTGTATGGCTTCAGTCTGCTATTTTTTTCTAGAAAAACAGTTTTGTAGTATTTTTTTTTAATGTCTAATGATATCAATGTGTTTCTCGTACAACAACCACTACCAGCTGTCCAGGCAAATGCTGAGTTCTTGGTGCATATGCTTAATCTCAGATGGTGAGATAAAAGGGATGATTGCAGTAGACATTACTATTAACTAAAAACAATTTTTGAAGTGCATAGAAACATTTGTATGATTATAAACAATTTGCCACTTCTCTGTGGAAAAAGAATAGAATACTTGGGATTATGTATAGAAAATATCATACTACCAAGACTGTGTTATTGTGCTTTGGGCTTTGATTACTTGAGTAATCAGTATTTCTTTCTACACTAGGTTTTATTCTGCTGAAATCAGTCTAGCATTGAACTATTTACATGAGCGAGGGATAATCTACAGGGATTTAAAACTGGATAATGTGCTCCTAGATTCTGAAGGGCATATTAAACTCACAGATTATGGCATGTGCAAGGTAAGATCTATTTTCTTGCTAACCAGGAAAATCAACAATTAAGAAATAGTTATAAATAAAAAGATGCAGAGACTTTAAAAAGTGGAATTTCAAGGTCTCTCTTTGTACACAGTGCACACAGGCTGTATATTCATTTCATTTCCACATGTGGAGAAAAGGCAAATGCCAGAGTGCACAGACTACACTTACACGTACTGTTTACGTTTTCATAAAGCTGCTGGATCAACTTATCTGGGAGGGGTTGGCTGAAATAGTCAGGATAAGGTGATTTCAAAAGAGGTTGGAATTACCAGTCACTTGCTCCTGTTTGGATTCTGTGGCACTGCCCACTTCCTCTGGGAAAATTTTTTGTCATTACAAGGGCACTGGAGCACGGGTTTGACTTTGGCATGGAATTGCCATTTTGCTGGTTATTCAAGACTTAAATTAATTCAAAGTGAAGCTCTTAACAAAGGAGTGTGGGATCTTCAGTTAACTGCAAAGTATTTTCTTCCCATCTTTTCCTAAAGGAGGGTCTGAGGCCCGGTGACACAACCAGCACGTTCTGTGGGACTCCAAACTATATTGCACCTGAAATTCTCCGGGGAGAGGATTATGGTAAATGGAATTTCTTGTTGCTACTTTATAACTTGGACCTTGTCTCTTCTTACTGGAGTTGTTTAGCAGTAGAAAGTAAAAATCTCCATTAGACACATGATCAGTCTTAATTCAACATCCTGTCTGAAAAAATAAATAAAGCCTTCAAAGGAAGAGCAGAAAACATCACACAAAGCAAGTGAGTTACTCTGCATTCCACATTTTCAATTCTTTTGACCAGTCTTGAAGAATAGCTTGAGTCTTCCAAATTTATTATTATTTATAACTATTTTAAATACTACTAATGATATACTTGCAGTCTGGAATTGTGTTTAGTTCTGGAGCTTTACATTTGGCAGCAATGATAGATTAGATACAGATTCATTGCAAAAGGCCTAGATAGTAGATGTCCCTTTACATATTTTTTTTAATCTACCATCTTATTTCAATCAAATGTCTCTTTCATACTGGCTTCAGATATTCCTGCTTATCACAAGCTTTCTAGGCCAGGCAGACTGTATCAGCCCCAGCCTGGCTACTGGGATTTCCTTTGGCAGTGAATAGTAGGGGAGATAGGCTTTGCTCCATGAATGACTGACTTGCTGCTATTAAGACTCACATAGTTCCTCCTTGGCCTTATCTCCCACCCTGGATAATGCACTGTTGGCTAGTAATAACTAGGCTTAAATATTATCTAAACCTTTGTTAAGGGCTTAACACCAACCTTTAAACTCTTTGCTTTTCCTCTGTACAGCATCTCCTCCTGTTGTGTACGTAATGATCCATGTAATGTCTGGTACAGTCGTTATCTGTCCTTTATTCAGCAAATTGGCAATACTTACATTTTTGAACTCGTTCTTCTCTGTGTGTTTTTAGCCCCAGTGGTGTTGGTATTTTTGTTGTGCAATGTCTCCAGTGGTGTTTTCTTTCATGAATTCTAGGCTTCAGCGTGGACTGGTGGGCCCTTGGTGTGCTGATGTTTGAGATGATGGCGGGCCGGTCGCCGTTCGACATCGTCGGCAGTTCTGACAACCCGGATCAGAACACAGAGGATTATCTCTTCCAAGGTGAGTACCATGAGTGTTCCTACACTTCAGTGCTTTGCTTCTACTTAACCTTTATATTAACTTCAAAGATGCAAAGGCTGATAGGAACCTTGTTTTCTTGCAGTAATTTTGGAAAAACAGATCCGAATTCCCCGATCCCTCTCTGTGAAAGCAGCAGGTGTTCTAAAGAGTTTCCTTAACAAGGTAAGAGCTGATGTACTTTATCTGCCATATACAGAAACAGGGTAGAAAAGGTGAGAGCCTAAAGCAGAATTTCAGTGGGCCTGGATGTCCTATTCTAGATACTCCTCTTAAAATCTGAAACTCCTGGTTCTCAGGCTGGGATTGTGAGTAAATTTCAAAGTGAAAGGCACAGAAATGCTCCAAGTGATTTCTTTAACCTGGAGAATTGAACAAATTTACCAGATTTAGTTTGGTTCTGAGAGAAGCAGCTTAGCAAATCCCTTGGACAGCTTCTGATTACTTCCTGGAGGGAGATGCAGAGGCAGGATGAGCTCACTGCTTGCTGGGAGCTCTCTAGCCTGAGAGTCAGAAGGTGCATGTGGGGTAGTGGATGAGTCCAAGCACTTGCTGGCTTTTAGTGAGTGTTACATGAGTGGGAAGAAAGAGATACAAGAGAAACCAGATTTGGTTAAGTTATTCTAAGAAAGTAACACCGTTCACTACACACTGTTACAACTCCTTGGTAGTGTGTGCATGTGTGTTACCTGCAGAGGGAATTGTCTTGTTAAAATAAGCTTCTTTCCACGGTATTTACCAGGAACTGCAGTTACTGCCCCAGTGGGATTGCCTGGCATAGTCTGTTCAGGGAGGAGCATGGGGAAGTGGGGGAAAAGAATCAAATTCGTTAGTAATCTAACCAAGCCTGCTCTGAAACCTAGGGTGTGTTTAAACAGGTCTGAATAAAAATGAAGAAAAGCAGTATAGTCATTTATATAAAATTCAGTTAAGGGCTCCATATATTCCTGCCTATTTCAGAGAGTAAATTGGAGCACTTTCCAAAATAAATTATGCTAACTTAGTTCTTCAGTGTTCCTTGTAACTCTGGTGTTTCATTTCACATGGGATTTGTAACATCGGCGTTTTATTCGTGTGTAGGCTGTGGCATCCATTTAGAAATATTTTCTTCCTTGCACAGGATCCAAAGGAACGCTTGGGCTGCCATCCTCAGACGGGGTTTGCAGATATCCAGGGACATCCCTTCTTCCGCAACGTTGATTGGGATCTGGTACGTGAATGCCCCCTGCCTTGGCTGAGTTTCTTTGCATACAGTGATGGCTTGACAAAATTGTTTTGAACCTGAGAGAGGACCTTAAGCTCAAAAACCTTAAACTCTTCATTTTTGTTACACCAGAATTACAATACACAGCCTTTTATCCCTTTTACACACAGTAAGTGCAGTAGATTAATAGAATGATTGTAGAAAGTTCTATTAAGAAATAAACTTAATAGTGATTTCCAGCCTTGTTTAAAAATAATTCAATAGGTTGTAACTCATTCTCAGTGTGACTAAGTGCATTTATTCTTAGATGGAGCAGAAACAAGTGGTGCCTCCATTTAAACCAAATATATCTGGAGAATTTGGTCTGGATAACTTTGATTCCCAATTCACCAACGAACCTGTGCAGCTCACTCCAGATGATGAGTAAGTAATGTTGAATTTAAGAAGTTCAGATAAGAGAAGATGCTTTTTTTTTTGCTTGTTTGGGTGTTTTATATTGTTAGTAGTCAGGTGAGATTATCCTGGCTGAAAAGCCTGTATAAAATGCATGATAATGTGCTTGATTTTGGTAGTGGATTTGTGGTTCCTTACTGTTGAGAGGCTCTGATTTGGGATGAGGAGGGAAGGACCTTTCTAGTTTGATTGAGCTGCTGCTGTTTACATTTTAGGAATTTTCGTAGGGTTTTATATAACATTCCCATAGGATGTAAACACAAGCAGTGAATGTTAAATGTTACGTGTGTACCTTGATCAGGTGTGAATTCCAACTTCCTTCTTCATCCCTTTCTAAATGCAGACTGTAAAAATAAAGTTTAGAAAAGTTGCTGATGCAGGTGCAGCATCTGTCACATCGTAATGTTTTCAGGTCCTTACAAAACTGACTGTTTAGGGCAAGTTTTAAAACTGCAAACCTTGCAGAGTGCTTTGTGGGAGAGCGAGTGCAGCCCAGTCACTGCTTTTGAGGGGTTTTGTGTTTTGGTACCATTATTGGGGTTAAAAAAACCCAGTGGTGACTGTAAAGGTAGAGAGGGACAAAAGAGGGAAGGGAAATTTTCTCGACTGCAGTCCACTGTACAGGTTTAAATTTAAAGTCAAACTATCAGTTAAGGTTATCTGTTTAATTTTGCTGAACTAATGACTATTTTTTAATCCTAATAGTGATATTGTGAAGAAGATTGACCAGTCTGAATTTGAAGGCTTTGAATACATAAATCCTCTTTTGATGTCAGCTGAGGAATGTGTCTGAATTCTCCATTTCTGAACTGTGCCAATTGTTACTCCGTTTGTTTCTGCATGGATAAACATCTCTCCATTTGGATGCACTTGCATAAAATGAGTAACTCAACATCCTGCCCTTGCCACCTAGCGTGAATTTTCTTTTTGTATTGATTGTTGTCCATGACAGTTGTTATGCTGAACCTTCAGCTGCCAGATTTAAAATGTTAGAACTTTCTAACAGTTTTGCCAAATTTGAATTTTAAGACAGGAGTTGGTCTCTGGGGCTCCTGACTGAACAAAGGGTCTGGCTGTATAGTTTGCCAGTAGAGTGTTCTGAGCAAGGAAAGGTTTTCAGTGCTTAATGAACACAAACTGCATCAGGTGATGTAATAAATTATCCTTCAAGGATTTCAGATTTTTCAGCAAGATGATTAAGAACTTATCACTCCTGTAGTTCCAAATCTCTTCTCTCTAAACATCTGATTTCCCTGTTCTAGACATAGAAATTAGAGCTTTGTTTGTGCCCTTCAGACTGAAATGACAGCAAGGAGAGCAGATATTTACACTGAATAGGTCAAGATTAGCTGCTTTCATGGGGAATATTGATCCTACCCTGAAGGAGACTATCAAGTCCATATCAGAATTGGTAGACTGCTCCAAAACTCACACTAGGAATTGTACACTGATACAAAGCGTGCCTTTCTAGCCTGGCCCTTTCAGCAAGGGTTGGACATGGCATCAAGTGTCAGTTTAATTAAAAAATTCAGTTACCTCTTTGAGAAGTTAAAATCTGTACAGCATAATTTAGCAGTAATGGGCAGCTAACACTGAACCTCATACTATTTATTGCTTTTATACTTGCTGTCTTAACTGCATCAGAACTGCACACGGTACAGCCACAGCCTGGAAGAGGGCATTGGTTCCTTTTTTATCTTACTGCCACACTACTGGGAATGAGTTCCACTTTGCCAGTGGAAAAAGCATATCTAGAATAAAATAGGTGCTGTCCACAATGACTCCCTTAACTTCTGCCCTTAGAGATGGTGATCTGTACTCACAATCAAAGCTGAAATGTTGGTAGCAGGCTCAAGGAAAGCAATTGAAAGAATGGTTCAAACTAGGACTAGGAGGTGTGTTTCTTACATTTCATGTTAATAAGCAGTGTAATATACAGCACAGATAATTCTTATTTTTACTGCTAAAGCAATAGTTACGAATGTGTTGGGCTGAAGAAATGCCAAATGTACCATTTTTTATTATTATTTTGGGGAAAAGGGATTAAGAGACACTGAGGAAAGGAATCTGTGTTATGTAAGAGCCGTAAGACAAGCTAAGTGTCACTGAAAGCAGATCTGAGAATCTGTAAGCACAAGTTGGCAAACATTACGTGAAGCTTTTAGTAGACTTTTGCTTGGCCAGTGTCTTTCCGTTAAAATCCTTGTATGGCAACACTAATTTCATAGCACAAGTTTTCTGGTGTATGTCTGTTCACTTCCATGTCAGCTACAAGCAGAGAGATTGCACAAATTCACACAGGTGTCATGGTATGAGATTTAGTTCATGTTTTTCTTTGTAATGTGAATAGGAAACTCTTTAGTATTTGGCTGAGTTTTCAAAACTGGGAAGTGATTTGAGGGGCTTCAGATTCAGGGAAGCATTGAACCTCCTCACTGTTAAAAATCAGGTTTCCATAAATTTGAGTTGTGTCTTTTCAAATGTAAAATATCAGAGTGAACCTTCCTTTAAAGAGCAGCCAATGAGCAGCACATTCAGTTTAGGTCAAGTGAACTGCTTACGTGCAGTTTTAAAATGGTGATTGTTTAGCCTCTGACTCCTGCACCCACATGATCAGTTTAGACATCAAGGCATAAATTATATTAAACCTGGGAATCATTTAAAGCAAACAAGAAAAGCCTTGTTTCTACAGTGGCATAATTTCCTATGAGGTATTAAGGAAAATGGCTTTATGTAAGAAAGGGCATTTCTGCCCTTCATCACAGAAGAGTGAAGCAAAAGTTAATTTTTTTTTATAATGTCACAGAAAAAATACTTTTTCTATTTACATATCTAACTAATAAGAATGTTGCAAAGTGACAAATTACTGTAAATCCATTTTTAAACTTTAATTTTCTCCAAAGTGCCATGATATTAACTGTTACTTTTCTTTGTTAAGCATACAGCAACTGTCATAAATATTCAGAAGGGACATTGGGTATAAACAGTCCAGTGCAGTAGGTTTTTTTTTTTTTGAGAACGTGTATGCATCAGAAGCATGATGTATTTATGTGGAGTAACCTCCTTTTTGTACGTGAGTTGGATTCCTATGGGTGCTCTGCTAGTTAATATTGTCACTACTATTTTCCTGTTTCATATGGAACATGGTCTTGAGCGTTGTGTAATCATTCCCTTTGTTTGTGCACACTTTTTACTTTAAATAAAACATTTATATTAGACCTCTGTGTGTTAAAATCTCAGAAATACTGTGAAACGCTGGTCTTTGCTTGGGATCATCATCTGACCTTTTTTAACTGTCCACATCCCATGGGAGCCTTGGTCTAATCTTTTCATTTCTTGTAGAAAATTGCACTGGGATAGGCCACCGCAACCCAAGAAATGCCTTTTTCACCCTGCATTTACCAAACGTGTCTGAGAATGCAGGTTCTGCTCCAGCATAATTCTCTAGCCTCATGCTCATCTTGTCCTTTAGAAAAATACCATCCTTGTAGGTTCTGTCTTTCCTTCCAGCACCAGTGATGAGACAGAAGCAGTGAGGCGTCAGTCCTCTGCCCAGAGACTGAAATCTTCAAGGAAAATACAAAATGCTACTCTAGCCTGCTCGTCCAAGGGCCTCTTTCAGCTGGAACTCGTACAACGTCATCTCAGCTGCCAGAGCTGGGATTTGGAGTTCAGAGCAACGCTCTCATCTGCTGCACTTACTTCTGCATGATTTATTTCTTTGTTTCTTCAGCTCCTCCCCTGCATTCTCAGATTTCTGACACAGAGGGTGATGGCACTTAGCTCATACCCTGCCACAAATGCAGTGGTTTAATATCTCTGTTTCAGTATCTTTTAAAAGAGATTTTGTCTTGCCTGTTAGCACGGGTGTGTGTCGGCAATCCTGGCGAGCGCTGCAGATGGCTGCATATCTTACATGCTTAACCTCCCCCCACGCACGCTCCCTGTTTCTGTTCAGTTGGGTGCCCAGCTGCTCTCGCCTCAGTCTGAGCAATTGTTTATGCTGAGGCACTCTATGAAGGAAGCTAATAGCTTGGATAATCTATATATACGCTTGATAAGTGCTAAGCAAGCATCCTCGCTTCAGCGTAGATCGTGTAAGGCGTTGAAACAAGAGGTATCTGAAACTGGCCACAGAATAATGATGTTTTCCTGGGAAGAGAGAAGGTAGGGATTGGAGCCCCTTTGAGAAAGTGGATCTTACCGTATCTTGCATTTTTTTTCAGAGTTCCCCATGGGTTTATTTTAAGATTATTTTTTTTTTCCTGCTCATGATAAAGGGATCTGGACTGCATACTTGAAAGGTCAACTCTTACCATTTAATTGCCAATAATTAAAGGCAGAGCAGCATCTACATCCCGGGGCTCTGCAGCTTTTGTGGAAGGTGGCTTTTTCAGGCATAAATAGAACCAGGAATCTCTCGTGTCCACATTTGACTTCTAAGCATGAGCAAAGTGTCGGGGCTTATACCCCTCTTACACCAGAGGAACAGTTCAAGTTCTTCAGGAGCTGAAGTGTTTTGTGCACTCTCCCCACTGTCACTTGTCCCGTAGACTGTGGCGTCTGCCTAAATCTATCAACTTTTTGTGCTTAAAACACAACCTGTAATAGGGTATCTAATACAGTATGTAGTCAGTGTTACTTAACCTGTCATAGGAGGTTTCACAAGAGTGAAACCTCCTATGACAGATTAGCTAACAGTCTGAACTGCTACAACTTACTATTAAACATTGCTACCACAGTGATTTTTTTCTTTAAAAAGCACAATATAATCTCATCAGAGAAGAAAATGCACCATCTTTGTTCACAGTTAAACTGTGCTCTCCAGGGCACAGTTCATAGTTAAATTGTGTATCTTCAGGGACTGTGTATCAGGGAAGTTTGTGAGCTTCCCCAGAGCCTCAGCACTTCTTGAAAATTCAGACACTATATTAATCAAAGCAAGATTCCTCCTGTGCTATTAGTGCACTTTATTGCTGCTTGCAGAGGTTTGTAACTCAGGTTTTAGTTGCGCAGTGTCTTCAGAACTGCTTTTCACAGTCCACAGTAGAAGTTGTAGGCAGAGTTAACATCTTTTTTTAGACAATCCTTTACCTACAAACTTTGTCTTCGATTGCCTGATTATTGTAGCTCTATAGCAACACTATCATTACAGCACAATAGTTACCAGAATTTGCAGCCTGAAATGGAACATTTCTGCAGCAGAACCTGAAAAAAACCCCAACAAATTAAACAATGCCACTGAATCCTAAGCTTCCATGACATCAGTAGGTCTAATAAAAGATGGAATATCTGCCCACATATGTTGCCTTCCTCACAGACATTGATCAGTTCAGCTCTGATGTTAGACATGTTACATTTTCTTCAGTAAATTCAAAAGGGATTATGACACAGTGCATTTCACTGATTAGTATTTGAAGAGATTTTTTTTTTAATCAGGTCCTGAAGTCCAAGAGGGTGAAGCAGACAGGAATGTCTAGACAATTCCTTCACGGGTCCATATTTTTCAGAATCAGCTCCAAAAGCTGGTGGATTCAGAAATCTTGTTTAACTCTGCCATATTGTTGTGGCTTTTAAGCACACCTTATATCTGCTTAATAAATAACTACGGGGTGTTGGTATTCTTTGCAAATGTGTTTATTTTTCTATAAAACCCTGATGGTTTGGGTTGGAATGGACCTTAAAGATCACTCAGATCCAAAGACATTGTAGATATCGTTGCAGATACCGCAGCTGATGTGGTGGTTTAAGTGCGAGTTAAGAGGCGACTCGTGAAGCCGCTTTGCAGCGATGCTCAAGGGCCTCTCCATCAGCGAGCCCGGCCAGCCCAGAGGAAATCCGAGCATATCAAAGGTGCGAAGTCGAGGATTAAAGAGCACCAAACGCCTGTCTCAGCTGATCAGCGGCGGGGCAGGTTTAGTGGCTGTGCCATAATCCTCCTGGGACGGCATTAGGGAGCAGCGCGGAAGGGATCTCGGCGGCCGCGGGCCGCGCTGGCCGGTGCTAAGCGGTGCCTGGTGGTTGTACAACTGCCCCGTTTTCATCTGCTGTGCTTTTGTACTCGCATCAAAATATGTAACTGTGTGGGATGAAAGGAAACGGCAAATTGGATTGCGCCGTAATCCCAGCCGAAGCGCTGTCTTCACAAAGACTAAACTGAAAAGCTTTGGGCTTCTTGCAGGCAGAAGAAACTTGTAATACGTGAACGAGTTGTACAGCGGCTAAGCTGCCCCTGAAGAGCATCTTCCCCGCCTCTCCGCGGTTTGATCACTTCGCTTCCAAAAACATCTCCTGTGCTTCAGCATCTCCTGCGGGCCCGTGGCTGGAGGGAGCGGTCTGTGACACCGCTTCGGGGACAGGCACCATCACACTGACCCGCCTTCCCCGCGCCTCCCCGTCCCCAGCAGTGGGGTGTCAGAGCACAGCCCACCCTTGTGGGGACCCTCGCTGGGGGACAGCCACCGAGAGACCCTTACTGAGGGACACTCTTCGAGAGACAGTCACTCAA
Organism: Melanocharis versteri; assembly: GCA_013397845.1. Classification (NCBI taxonomy): domain Eukaryota; kingdom Metazoa; phylum Chordata; class Aves; order Passeriformes; family Melanocharitidae; genus Melanocharis; species Melanocharis versteri. The sequence continues at coordinate 230,000 of VZTG01002823.1, read as the reverse complement.
GGACTCTCCCTGAGGGACCGTCTTTGAGCGACCTTCTTTGAGGGACAGTCACGGAGGGACCGTCGCTGAGGGACCTCCTTTGAGGGAGCCTCGCTAGGGGACAGTCACTGAGGGACAGCCACGGAGAGCCAGCCCCTCGCCGGCGGCCTCTGCCCGCCGCCGCCGTCGCGCCTCAGGGGAGCGACACGCCCGACGGCTCCCCGACAG
>VZTG01002823.1:166180-229064 GCA_013397845.1 Melanocharis versteri | reverse complement strand
GACACTTCCAGGGATGGAGCAGCCACAGCTTCTCTGGGCAACCTGTGCCGGTACCTCACTGCTATCACAGAGAATAATTTCTTCCTTGTATCAAATCTAAACCTTCCCTCTCTCAGTTTAAAGCCATTCCTCCTTGTCCTGTCACTCCATGCCCTTGTCAAAAGTCCCTCTCCAGCTCTCCTGAAGCCCCTTTAGGTACAGAGCAAACTCTGGGATTGCTTGTGATCGGCCTCTCTCTCCTTCACAGGTTATCAGGAAGGACTGGCAGAACTATGTGCTAGCACACAGCATGAATTCAGCCCGTGGCCTGGATCTCACCTCTACTACTAATAACTCGGGCTGGGAAAATTCTGACACATGCCAGTGACATCGGAGCGAAAGGTGACTCTCTAGGGACGTTTAGATTTTGCTGTCGATCTGGATCAGCCTTTAATTTCGGGATTTATTTGTGAACTGCCATAGTAGCTGTCACGGTGGTGGTGAAATCATAAAGCTGGCAGCACAGTAAAGCAAGCCCTTAAGATTGTGTTTGATCTCTGGGAGCTGAAAGTGCTGAATAAAATTTTCACACAACTTAAACTACGTTTTGGATCAGTTACGTTAAGATTGACATTCTTCGAACTGAGCCCATTTTTCTATTTTAATATTTAAATAGAGACTTATTTGAAAAGACAGTATATTTTTTAAAGGAAAAAAATGATTGAGGATGAACACGCATCAGCGCATCGTTTTTTACTAAATTGCTGGACAAGACTACTCTGTAAAATAGTGGGTAGGGTATGAAGAAAACCTTTTCTATACATATTGCATTGGGGTTTTTATATTATAAAATTGAACAAATAACTAAGAAAACAGTGTAACCTCTCCATTAGTAATTTCACGGTATTACATGCAAAATGGGTTACGCTTTTTACTGTTGGATGCTGAAGAAGTAATGTTTTAGTGAAAGGAGCGTGCAGCTTGGTGTACCTGAGGTATTCCAAGATCATATGAAACTATTTTTTATATGAACAAGCAAGAAAATGCACATTCAGGACTGACTTAATTAAAGCTCTAGTGTTTAGCGATGGAAAACCCACAGATAAACTTCCCTCTAGGTCTGGTTTCAGACCAAAAAAGGAGCAGGATCCAAGAGGATGGGAGTCCTCCACTGAAAAAAGCAATGACAGAAATGCATGTTAATAACAAAGTACAGGTCGTAATAAATAAATTGCCAACAATAAAGAAGGAAAACCTGGATGACTATGACGAAGCTCCGGTGGAGGCTGATGGGGAAACCGCCAAGCCAAACAGTGCTTCACTATCTGAGCCTTTGAGTTTAAATCCAGGTTTGAAACACACGTTGGCACAGTTCCACCTAAGCAGCCAGAGTTCGCTGGGTGGACCTGCAGCTTTTTCAGCTCGGTATTCCCAGGAAAGTATGTCACCCACTGTCTTCCTGCCTCTCCCATCACCACAAATCCTCTCTGGTCCGCTGCTCATCCCTCCGGACAGCTCCACGGAACTCACCCAGACCTTGCTGGAAGGAGAATCCATCTCTTGTTTTAAAGTCGGAGGAGAAAAAAGACTTTGCCTGCCTCAAGTGTTGAATTCGGTTCTCCGAGACTTTTCCTTGCAGCAGATCAACACGGTGTGTGATGAACTCTATATCTACTGCTCGAGGTGCACTTCTGACCAGCTTCACATTCTGAAGGTTTTGGGAATTCTTCCATTCAACGCTCCGTCCTGTGGGCTCATTACGCTGACGGATGCTCAGAGACTATGCAATGCTTTACTGCGCCCTCGCACTTTCCCCCAAAGCGGCAGTTTCCTCCCTGGTAAGAACACCTTGGCCCAGCTGAAAGAGACTGGCAGTGCCTTTGAAGTAGAGCATGAGTGCCTGGGCAAGTGCCAGGGGTTGTTTGCACCTCAGTTCTACCTTGCCCCAGATGACCCGTGTATCCAGTGCTTGGAATGCTATGGGATGTTCTCGCCCCAGACCTTCGTGATGCATTCACACAGATCCCCGGACAAGAGGACCTGCCACTGGGGGTTTGAGTCGGCCAAGTGGCACTGCTACCTGCACATTAACCAAAAATACCTGGGCACATCAGAGGAGAGAGAGCTGAAGCACCTCTTGGAGGAAATGAAGGAGAAATTCAGCGAGAAAAATCGGAAAAGAGCTCGGTCCAAAGTAAGTTCACCTGGTGTTGTAAAACTCCCAGATCTCTTTCTGCTCACACGTAAATACTTGTTTTAGAAGCGCGTTCTTGGCTTTTCTAAGTGGGAATACTTGTCACATCAAGCCCAAGTTAAATTTGTGAGAGAGCTTCACCATGGAAATAACATTTCTCATTAAGAGGGGTGGTAATTTCTTTCCTCTTTGGGTTGCAAGTAAGCATTCGAGCTGGCTTGGCTTTGTTCGTTCTTGTTCTGTCCTAAGGTATACAGACTCTGGAAAATTCAGGCTATTGTGAAAATTTTCATTCTCCCATTTGACCTCTGAGTAGGTTTTATGCGGCATGTGCTGCAGCAGCTGAGCAAAGCAGAAAGGAGCTTGAAAATCAAGTATTACAAATGAATTCTTCATTTGTTGTTTGTACTCCAGCATGCACACGTGGGATGGATGGCAACCTGACTTGCTGGCCACCCATCTCATGACTTGTGTGCAGGGTTATGGTGATTTGCTAAATGGCTATTTAGAAGCCCAAAGTCTGCTTGTTCAGCAAGAGCTTTCAGTTTAAACCACTTGTGCAGTGAAATATGCCAAAAAGAGGGGGTTTTAAGCAGCCCAAGTAATGAGCTGTAGGCCGGTATCTTGACAATAGTTAATAATAGACATCTTATTTTTTCCTAAAATACTGCTGGAAGTCTGTGCTGTGGTTCCAAAATACAGAGCTTATTTGTCCCTTGGAGATCTTCTACTTTAAATAATAGGACAAGCAGCAGAGAAACATTAATATAATAGATGTTTCCATTCATAGAAAGCACAATTTTGGTGTATAATTTAAACTTTAAGAGGTTTTTAATGATTTCTGCCCCATGACTGTTTCTTTTCAGTGTGTTCGGTGTTTCTGTGTCTGTTTGATGGCTGCTGGTTTGATGATAAATCCGTGTTGCCTGTTGGATGTTTTGTGGTGGATTTCAAAATAGCAGCAAGAGCAGTGCAGATGGTTGAGCCCAAAAAGGGGTGCTATGAGCTGACACCTTTCAGTACCAATTTCTGAAAAGTTGGTGTTGCAGGAAGGCTGACTGTAGTAACAGGTATTGTTACAGTGGTGCCAGTCTGCAGGAAGAGATTTTAGCAGCAGATTCCCATGGAAGTCTGCAGTATGGCATGCTTCCACGTGCTGAATTATTTGAAGATGCAGTCTTCTAGCAGAGACTTTGCTTTTCAACTGATAAAGACATGTCAGTCTTTATTCTTGCAATGCCAGTGTAGGAAATGAACTACAGCATGGTGGATGCATCAGTGGGAATAGTCTTCCATATTTGCACCTATAAATGCTGCTTCTCTTTCCACAGCAGCAGATTTCAGAAAATGAGATCTTTCAGTTTCACACGCAAAGATGAAAAAAACACAGCTGAAATTAGCAGTGGCAGTAATTTGAACTGGACTGGTGCAAATGAAATACTTTCTGCAGTCTTCTGTTGCAGACCTGTGTAGTTCTTTGTTACAAAGCAGTATATGAAACCAGAGTCAGAAGCCGTGAAAACTTGAACAAAATACAATGGTGGAGGAGGTTTTGGGGGTTTTTCCATCTTGTGAGTATTCATCTGGGAAGTACAAGAGTCAAGAGTTTAAGAGGGCAGTGTTGGAGTATGGTTTCCCTTTCCTTGTCCTGGGGAAGCTTAGGCTGCTTCAGTTGTCTTTTCATGGAATTACAGAATGGTTTGGTTTAGAAGGGACCTTAGAGATCATCTGATTCCTACCCTCCTGCCCTGGGCAGGGACACCTTCCACTAGACCAGATTGCTCACAGCTCCATCCAACCTGACCTTGAACACCTCCAGGGATGGGGCAGCCACAACTTCTTTTCCTCATTTCTGTGTTGTGGGAGAGGTATCAGGTATGACACGTAGACATTCCCTTTCCTTACACTCCTGGGGGAATTTATTTGCAGGATGTTGTGTTTGCTGTTCTGTCACCTCCTCACCACCTTTGCTGAGTCAGTCCTCAGAAGTGCTGACACATTTGTGTGGTTATCTTGGAGGGCCCAGGAAGAGCAGTTGCCCTTGGCTAGGTATTTCCCCATCTCGTAATAATGAATTAATTAAATCCCATAGTCTTTGGAGCATCCTAGATCCTGTGCCTTGCCTTTCTCTTTAGCATTTCACTCTGAGTTTATTCACCTTGCAGTGCAAATACACTTTTGTTTCAATATTTTAAGAGCAAAGTACTCTTGAGATTAATTCCTTTCTGTTCTTTGTGCTAATAAGAAAGCTGTAAGCTGTATGCTTGATTGTCATAATTTTCTATGGAGTTCTAGACTGCAGTGCAACATCCACCTGCTCTTCATGGAACAGCTGTCACTGAGTCTCTGCTGATTCCTGCGCTGACAGATCCTTGTTCCCTTTGACTTTGCGACAGTTTCTCATCATCTCTGCACTAAAACTTTGTCCTGCTTCTCAGACTGATTCCTTGAGCTGCTCACAGTGCCTGGGGGAAAGCTCACAGTGTGGGGGGTTAACATTTCTCCTGAGGGTTTTATAAATCCAATCTCTGGTGAAACAACTGGCTTAAAGATTACACTGGAACCATTTCTTACCTATGTATTTTTTCCCTTAAAGAAGAGCTTTGTCCAACTAGCTTAGAAGAAAAATAAGACATTTTTCATGTAACCCTTTTAAACAGTTTGAGTAGAAGTAATTCAATTAAGTTGCTGTGTTTTCCGAATTACTTAAAAGCATCTAAAATAAACAAATTGTTGGATAATGAAATACACTCACATATATATATATATAGAAATAGATGCCTTATTTCATTTACCTAAATGGCGAGGGAAGAATCCTGTTAGAAGAAGACTTTGTTTATTTATGGTAACGTTTCATTTTCTTTCCTAAGTAAAATCTTGATTGCATGCTATGAAATTCATTTGCAAGATGCACACTGATGGGTAGACAGTAAATTCAGTTTCCATTTTAAATAGGTAAAAAAAAAAAAGCCAGAAATCTGACCTAGTAATTTGAAAATAGAGATGACCTGATAATTTCATATGTAAATATATAAGCATGTTAAAATGTGAGTCCTAAAATACGGACAAATGTGGTCTGAAGCTAAAATCAGATCACTCCATACTAGCTGCAGTATAAGTAGATTATATGTGATTATTTAAATTATTAGAATGATCTGAGTAAGTAGCAAAAACTTGACAAGTGTCAGGATGAGGCCATTTTTCTAGAGATTATTCAAATCTTTATTATTTAAAGCCTTTTATGAATTTACAACGCCAGAGCTTCTCCTCCTTGTGCCCTCCCTCCCTTTCTGTCCGTGCTGGAAGTGATTTGAGGAACTGCAGGGGTGGAGTTAAATTTCAGTTTCATTGTGAGAGCTGAGTTTCGTGGGGTGGAAGTTTTGGTCGGAATGGGGTCGGTGGGGTTTGGTCCCTGCCAGGGTCGGGTGGTGTTGGACTGTGCAGACCATGGCACAGCTCACACCGGTGTCACTGGGGCTCTCCCACTGCCAGGGATGAAGTTCTCTAAAAGTTTATTCCAGGGTGTGTAAATACAAACTTTTCTGATAATACAGCACGTAACAAGTTGTGAAGGTATTGGAACACTACATGAAGGTTTCAGTGCAGGAGTATTTAACTGTTTTAGCTTTATAGGCTGGTTTTTAATTGAGCAACTTGTCGAAGGTACTGGGTTTGGCTGGAATGGTGTTGAGTTTCTTTGTAGCAGGCTGTATGGTGCTGTGCTTTGGGTTTGTGGCTAAAACTGTGGCTGACACACCGATGTTCTGGCTGCTGCAATAAAATCTGGGATAGAAGGAGGAGAAAGAGGGTTTGGCATCCGAGGTGGAGGTTGTTCAGGGGCTGGCTGGGCAGTTGTCTGAGGGAGGGACTGAGCCATGCCCTTTGCTTCACTTGCTTTTTTCTCTTTCCTTTTCCTCTTAAACCAACTTCACCTTGATCCAGGAGCTTTCTTGCTCTTGTCCCTTCCATGCCCTGGGGATGGTGCTGAGGGAGCAGCTCTGTGGGTGCTTGGCAGCTGCCTGGGTTCAGCCAGCCACAGCCTACCCAAAACCCCGCATCCCAAGGCTGGTCTGATACAGTGAAATTACAAACCAATTTCTTTGCTATGAGACTATCGTAAATATATGATGAAACACCTTTCACTTGAAATTAAGAGCAACTTCGCAGGGGAGCACAAAGTATCACCAGGACTTTTGAGTGAAGAGTAATTCCAAAAGTAGTTCTTGAGACACACAGAGCAAGAATTGCTTTCCAAATGCAAAATACACAGAAGTTTTTAAGATTATATATTCTGATGCACCTGAGTTAATTTTGTTTGCTACTGCAAAGGGGATGGAGTTGTCATATTACTGGGAGCAGCTTTGCCTGCTTGTATAATAAAAATTTGTGATGACTGAAGAAAGTTCTGTCCCTGGAACACCAGAACGCTGTTCCATTTAATTTTGAAATAAAGTATCTCACAGGTGCTTACTTTATATAGACACGTTATTACAAAAGGCTCCTACAACCTTTTGGGAATCCTAGTTTCTGCTTTCTGTTTCTCCCAAACTTCTTTAGCAGAGTTCTGGAAACTCAGCAGAGCTTTTAGATAGGTCTGTAAAGAGATTTTCTTGTAATTTCATTGCTATTTTGCCTACAATGCTAGACTGGAGATCAAAGAAAATTCTGTGGCTTGTGTCACCTTGCATCTCTGCCAAAGACACCCTATTTCCCAGTACCCCAGTTTCTCTGTTGTGCCTGTATTGATGGTGTAAATTCCATCTCTCTGAGGAGTGTTTATGAAAATGTAAATAACCTGTATCCATGTTTCAATTACCAGTTTATTTTCTTTCCTTTAGGCAGAGCCACAGCAGAACCTGGAATTACCACAGTGGTATCCAGTTATAAAGCAAGAAGCAGAAACTGATCCTCAACCACCTTCCTTTTTCCATCCCAGGTAACTGAGTTTCTTGTGTAGAACTATAAGCACTGTCAAGTATGTAGATACTTTTGGCTATTTAGGGATAATTCAAACTGAAAAAAAATGTATTTGCAACCTGAACTGTTAGGAAAGCTCTTAAGGTATCATGGAGGAATGATTTAACTGTAAAGTTTTATGCATTTCTTAGTGTAAATACTTACGAACTGCTTATGAGTGTTTTTTTGGTATAGGACTAAAGCTGTGACCTGTGAGTGTTCTTTAGCATGCAATGCAATTGAAATGTGATTAAAATTTCTTAGTAGAAATGACAGAGGTAACTTTTGATCTTTCACATTGTAATACAATGCATGCATGTGGAGAGCTGCACAGGGCCTATTTACCATGAGGACAACTTAATTTCCTTCCAGAAAAGAACTTCCAAGAGGTATTTGAAGGCTTTCTTCCACAGTGGAACAAGGGCTGCAGCTGAATTGTCTGTGGACTGGTTTCCTGGTTTTAGGAACCAAGTGCATTTCCTTGACTTCTTACCCACTTTGTCACCTGCAGCAGCGAGGGAAACAGTTTTTCTTGATGTTCCTCTTGCCCTCACCCCCTGTGGTTGCACAGGTCCTGAATTTGGGTCAGAGCAGGCCCTTTTTGGTGCACACTCATCCCACGCAAACAAGGGAGTGGAGGAACTTCTGTGATGGGGCCTCGTGTTCTGTTTCTGCCCGTGCCTTCCTTCAGAACCGGGAAAAGGGAAGTGTTGAAGGCAGCAATTGAACTCCAGTGACACACTGGTGATCTTGGCACTGACCTGAGCACACCTGGGGCTCTCTTCCCTCTGGACTAGGCTGAGTGGTGAGCTTAGGGTGGGACACAGGGATGCTCCCAGGAGTCCAGGAGCTGTGACAATCCAAATGGACAGCTCAGTGCACTTGGGAAGGAAGGTCCAGCATTGGTCTCAGACGTGCCCCAGGTCTATCAGAACACAGCTTTGCTGCTTCAGTGAGGTGCTCATTCCCTCTTCACTGAGCACTTCCCCATCCTCCATTGCTAATATAAGGATTATGAAAATGCTGGAGAGTCTGGATTCAGTGGCATTCCAATTTCACTCTTTGCATTTAAATGAAGTCTTCATATGATTTTCTGTAATTTTTTTTAATCAGCTGTGTTTAGAAAATCCACTTGTTTGATAGCCTCAAAACCTTATCTAGATAATCTACTCAGTAAAGATTAAGTGGGTCATTAGGCTTTCCTTTTGCATAGGAAAAATTTAAAAAGACCGTGCTTATTTTTCATTGATGCTTTCACAGTTTGAACTCAAATTAAACTTAGTGCTCTCAACCAGCCATCATTTATTTGGTCTTGCTTTTCACTATGAATTTTACTCTTTTGCTGTTTCAGTTACTACCTTTATATGTGTGATAAAGTGGTTGCCCCGAATGTGTCTCTTGCATCTCAATATAAGGATATTGCAAAAACAACAGTAAAAGCTTCAGAAGTTAATAAATCCTCACCTGGACAGTCAGAGAAGAAGCCCAGTAGTGGAAAGCACAAAAAACCTGCCTCCTATCCAGAGCTTTCTCTTGAAGAACAGGAAAAAATTGACTTGAAAACTGGGGTGGAGCAGCCAAATAAACGTTTAGGTGAGTAGTGAAAATTATGTTGATATCTTTGATTTTTGTACCACAGAATTTTGGAAAGCTTAACACTGAGCTAGAATTTTGTGATGTCACTTCAGGTTTCCAAAAATTCCCTTCACCTTTTTGTAATCTCAGTTTTCTTTGCATTTTTTTCGCTCTGGAAGTTGAACTTCCTGTGATAATTGATCTCTGTTCTTTTCTGTGTAGATCCTCCTGTGTCAACTCGTTCTGCGAGAGGTGGAAGGTCTGAGCGTGTTTCTTCCAAAATCACCAGAGACTCTGGCCGTGGTGAGGGAGGTGCTGATGGACAAACCTTGTCCCCCACCCTCATGAAAGACATCAGCTGTGAGGATGACAAGGGGAGGATCATGGAAGAAGTCATGAAAACCTACATCAAGCAGCAGGAAAAACTAAACTCGATTTTGCGGAGGAAGCAGCAGCTCCAAATGGTACGGTGGCAGTCTGAGTGCATTTCCTCTTGGGCAGCAGGGAGCTGATGTGGGCTTGCTGGCTCCACAGTCAACGTCACAGATTGCATCATTTAGAAACACAGATCATCTTTCCCTCAGCTTAAATCCAGACACCAAATCTTCAATAGCCCTTATGCTCGTGAGTTTTGAGCCCACTAACAATTGGTGTCTCCTCAGTTTGCAGCTGCCGGGTCCAAGCAGCTCCTGCTTTTGCTGTATCCTCTGAAATTTCTCAGTTTTCAGGATTTTAAAGATGCAGATATCGGTATTCTAGGAATGGTCTTATCACTGCCCTGTATAAAAAAGAACACCACCTTCCTATTCCCATTTGCTAAGCCTTGCTTTTAGGGATTTTATTTTTAGTCTTTTTCTTTAATAATGGATGATTTTAGAGGCTGGTGTTCATTTGTGACATTTCTGTTTTCTGAATTCAGTTAAATACTGTCTTTGCTTCTTGCATTCATGGAACAGACCTAATATTTTAATTTATTTTGATTTAAATGTTAATCCAGAATCTAGGAGTTCAGGTAGGGCCCTAGAGCTGCTACTTTAAAGTCGTTCTGCTGTTGGAGGTAAAGCTTGTAGATAAGTTTAAAAAAATTACAAGTTTAAAAATATCAAAATGTCAGTGGACAAAGAAATCAAATACTTCATTTTGTTTTCTGATGCATTCTTCATTTTGTTTTTCTTCTTGCATCTTCAAAGTATATTTTAGTGAATCAGTTCTGCTGCTTCCTGAGGTTCACTGGTGGAAGTGCAATTTTGTTTCTGGAAGCTCCATGTCCTTGGAAGTATAAGTAATTTCTTAAAAATTAGATGCATGTTGCAGACTTCCAGGCTGTCACTGCTAAGTAGGTAAATACCATTTTCAGGCTGTTGTTATTGGTAGTTACAAATGGTCTTTTTGGCCTCATTGGTTCCAGAAACACTTTTAAATTCAGGCTTTTTTAGTTTTCTGGTGTTAGAAGGAAGGAGTGTGTGATCTTGATCTTTCTTTACAGGAAGTGGAAATGTTAAGCAACTCTAAAGCTATGAAGGAACTGACTGAAGAGCAGCAGAATTTGCAAAAAGAACTCGAATGTTTGCAAGCAGAGCATGCACAAAGAATGGAAGAGTTTTATTTTGAGCAGAGAGACTTGGAGAAGAAACTGGACCAAGTGATGAAGCAAAAATGTACCTGTGACTCCAATTTAGAAAAAGATAAAGAAGCTGAATACGCAGCACAGGTGGGAAGGGAAGGTTTATGTCAAACAAAACATATTTAGTGTACCAGGAAATTGTGAAGTTGTTGTTCAGCCACCTTAAGGTTTCGTTTTCTCTGTGTGTTCTGACACCACAGACAAATATCAAAATAGGTCAGTGACAGCAGTATTTATTTCCCTGTTCCTTGATTGAAACTGAGGTAGAATATAACTTACAGAAACATATCATATTATTGATGGAATATTAAACTTAAACGTTAAGTCTGTTATATCCTCATTTAAAACAAATTCTGTTTTTAATGTATATGGGCTTGCCCATGATATAGACTTGAACATTATCATTATTTTATGTAAAAAAACCAAACAAACCCAAACCTCTGATCCATCTTTTTGTCAGATTAGCAGCATACCTTGCTGCTCTTCCTGTTCCTTGGTGGTAGAACCTTCTGCACTATCTGATGAGCCCTTTCTGGGCTCTACCAAAGCATTTGGCCAAGAGTTTTCTTGGAAATGAAAATCGTATTAGTGTCTCTTATTCTTGCCTCTTGGATTCAGATATCAAAACCTATGGAGTTGTTTCTTCCTCTCACTTTGCTTTTAGCTTTTACTATTGCTTCTTTATGTTGGAGGTTATTCCAACAGGAAAAAACATAGTTAATGCCAAAGGGAACCTTGGGATGCCCCTTTTAAAAATCAGCTGTAGTAATGATTAAATTTTTTATTTTGCATCATATCACAGAAAACTAGTCTTAACAGACTCATTTTTAAAGTGAACAAAATCCAAAACTTGAACTCAGTAAAGCTCTGTGGTCCTTTGTTCACAGCTGTGTATATTTCCTGTTCTGACTGACTCAAACTGAGAAACAGGCACTACTTGAGAGACAGGTTTTGGTATTTTTGGTGAGGAGGGCAGAGACTCGCATTCGTAAATCCTTCTCATGAATTTATTTTCATGACATCCCACTCCACTGATTCCTGGCCTTTGCTGCCAGAAATAATCCTCTCTGACTAAGGCCTGATTTACTAAACATCTGGTACAAGCCCTATTAGTGCAAGTAACAACGTGCTCTAATTTATGGAGATCATCATGTACAGCACGTTTTACAGGGCTTGTGCAGCTTACTTCCTTTGGAGGGTGAAAACTGTGGATTGTTCCCCAAGGAGATTGGTTGTGTGTTTCTTTTGAAGTTAGACTTTGAAAACTAAATACGTTCCTTGTGTAAAAGTTTACTCTGTTATTACCTCTGTGGTAGATCTATTCACAACGTATAATTTGAACCTTTTTTCCCATTTATCACATCTTGCAGTAGATTCTGGTTCCAAGAAGCACCAGAGTTAAACAGAGGTCTTGGGAACAGAGAACTTCCCCAAGCTGTGTATACAGCATTTAAAAAAAGCCTTAATCTGATGTGTTTTTGAAGCAGGCTGCTTTTTTTGTCTGAGAACTGTGGACTGGGAGGAACTCTCTTTGTGCATTAAACAGAATTAAGAATTTGGTATTTGCAACTTGCTTAAAAGTCTCTTCTCCTTTCTAGGCCTGTCTGTAGATGCATTTTGTTCTCCCTCTTTTTGAGTTCTTTATTGGAATGGTTGCTTCACCCTGTCAGTCACAGGAGGGCAGAATAACCAGTCCTGGAGCCTTTCCTTAGAGCTGGAAATCAAATCTCAGCCAGAGACGTGCTGCAGCATGCAGGCAGTGGGCACTGTTGCACTGCAGCACTTCACTGCATCACTTGTGCAGTCAGGACTTGCATTAACAGCCTGTTGCTGCCTAAGAACTGCTGAAGTGTTTCTGGTTATAGAAGTGGGGATGAAATGCAGTTTTTTCTCTAAAATCAGCACAGCCATTGCTTCGCCCAGTACAGTTTGTAGCAGCTGGTGAGCACCAGTGATGCCCTGTATGTTCCTGCATTTCCTTCTCGTGAGCTGTCTTCCTGATTCTCAGTGAGGTGGGTCCTTAGAGATGATGTACATCAGGTAGATACCTATCATTATAAAGGCAGGTGGATTTTTTTAGATGGAGTGAGGTCTTTTAGTAAGAAATAACCCCGTAAATCAATGAGAGAGAGGATAGCTGGTTTCCAGTCTCCTCCCTGTTTTAACTGCTGGTTGTATACTATAAGCAGTAAGGAGCTTTCACACATTTGAGAAGATGTTTCCAGATGTCACTGTAAATAATTTTGGTGACATTCTAGCAAGTTTGAGCCTTGCTGTGTTCCAAAGAGGAAAAGAATACTTAATTTCCATGGTTAAACACAAAATACGTCACAAAAACATTTGTGGACTCAGGTTTATATTTGAACACACACACACACAGATGGTTATGTTCAAGATTTTCTGAATGTTTCATTTATACTAAGGAATACCAGAAAACAGTGTTGGTGGTTTTGTTTCTTCTAGAAATGCATTCAGGCTTTGAAACCAAGAAGTAATATTTTGTCAGGTAAGAGAAATGAACCTGGGAAATGAAAAAATGCAGTTTATTCTGGGATTTGTGACACATCTGATGCAGACATCATCACAAATTTTCCCAAAGATTTTGTGTATTATTGACAATCTGGTGTGAGAGTTCATATAACTACAGTTTATATGCACTTAAAAATTAGATTTTCTCATTTTTTTAAATTACAGTATGATGTTTATGCAGCTTTGCACATTGACATTGTTTGCTAATGGTGAGTGCCTAATTCTTGATAACTGCATAATTCTAGTGGACTGAGATACTTGGATGCATGGAGTGGCCATCTGTGACCTCTTGATGTTTTAAATAAGTTTGCTGAAATTTACCCTGCCTCTCTGTCTCCCGTGTTTCACAGCTGGCAGAGTTGAGGCAGAGGTTGGATCATGCAGAGGCAGATAGACAAGAGCTCCAGGATGAACTGAGACAGGAACGAGAGGCCCGGGAAAAGCTGGAGATGATGATAAAAGAATTGAAGCTACAGATCCTGAAATCTTCGAAAAATGGGAAAGGAAAATAGAAATTGGAAGAGGAGGCACGACTGCGTCCTTCAAACAGGGTGTTTTGGTTTGAATGATTGTGAACAATTTTTGTGTGCTGAGAAACAGTGTTCTCTATGGATTTCTATTTCCCAGACAGGTCCAGATGAAGATATACATAGATATAAATAAATAGAGATAGACATTTTTAGATTTTCCTAGCCAATGAAAATCTGCATTGATTTGTACTGGTGTTTTTCTCAAACAATGAAAAATACGAAACTCTTGATTTAGAGTGACCAGTTTCTGTCTATTTCTAATGCAGTCTTAAAGGACTCTACACCTTTTAACATTGTCTGTTAAAACATATGTGGGTATCTTTATTTTGCTATCAATTGCACATGCAGTTATAAAAGTACATTAAAAACATCCTGAATTGTTCGAGGTCTTAAATAGTTTGGGTTTCAGTGAGAATTAAATATTCTCAAACTGAGGAAAGTAAAGGCAGCTTTTTGTCTGTAAGGCAGAGCTCAAAATTATCACAACTGATTGATGATTAAGCATCAAAAGTGATTTACCAGCATGATTTTTACCGATAATTTCATTGTGTGAAGTCAGCTGATCTTTTCAGTATTGTCTATTTAACAACTCATTATCAAGCTAAGGAGTGTTAGAGCCAGCACTTGCTCGCTCTTCTGGAAGAAGAAAACAATAGGGTTTGTTTTTCTTTTTTTTTGTGAATTAAAAAATTTGCAATTACAATGGAATCTTGGGAAGTTAAAAATTCACAAGTTTTCTTCTGTTTTTTTCTCTATAGTAAGTATGAAAGAAGCATTATTAAAAGGCTCAAAGGTGGGGCTTTTCCTTTTAGAAACTGAGAAAGCTTGACTTAAGTATTAGTATCTGAAAAACAGTTTCGAGAAAAATAATATTTATTAAGGAATATGTATTAATTTCTTTATTACCCTAAGCCTCCACACTTTGAGCTTCACGCCAACTTGTGGATTTTTCTTTCATTACATAGAACAGGCCTTAACTGACATTGTGATCATAGCTTAAAATATAAAATTCTGAGGTATGGCACTTTGAAAAATCATTTTGATAGTCTCTGTATTTGAATGGCATGGTAGGGTTACCATGAATTAAGAAAATACAGCATGTTTGTTAAGCTATAACATTGGGAAATGTGTAATTGTACAGAATTACTGTTTTATGTATATATATAATGTTTGAGTACTTCTGAAGTCTGGTTCCTAGTGGGTTAAATGCATGGCTACAAAGTTGGATGAAGAAAAACTTTTTTGCACTTCTCTCCAAAAAGTTGGATAAAGCTGGCAAATGTCAGCTGATCATGTCAGTGATAGGAATATTTTAGTAATTGTAGTGTTTCACTGCATAATTTTAACTTGTGCTTTTAGCTTCTGGTTTTGAGGTACTTAAGTTTAATATTCTCCTAATAATTTGGTTAATTTTGGATGAAACCACTAGTAAAAGCCTACATTGATTTTTTTTTTTTCCCCTCAACTAGTAAAATTGAAAACTCTTGTTCTTTTTTGTGTCTCTGTTAGTGGTATAACAAGACTGAATATCACAGAGAAAGGTAAAATTGCACATATCTTTAAATTGAATGAGGAATGAGGTGGTAAATTAAATGTCACAGAGTCATAGGATGATTTTTTTAATAACCGTACAATTTTATTCATAAACTCTGTGTCACATTTACACTGACAAATAAAGCAGGTTAGTGAAAAAAAAAAAATTTCTTTGTCAGTGTTGAGAATCATAGAATGGTTTGGGTTGGAAAGGATCTTAAAGATCATCTAATTCCACCCCCTGCCAGAAAAGAAGACCAGGATTGTATTTTTCTCTTCTTCAGCCCTCATCTCCAAATTTTTGCTTTAAAAAAATAACAAAAAAAAAATCAAACAACCAAACTAAGAAGGAAAAGGCCTTTCTTTGCAGCTTGGTTTGGAGGGAGAGGTGCTGACTAAGTGGTTCTGGTTGTGTTTGCACCACTCGCTTTAAAAACACCGTGAATGTTTTGTTGTCCAGCCAGCAGACCCGTGGGTACAGGGACAGGAGGCAGGAGCGTTGCTGGAGGCGTGATGGTTGGAGAGCAGAGCTTGAGGCTGTGCAATGGGATTGGCAGATCCTGTGCTGGATGAGCTGGGGAGCTGGGAAAGTTCCTCCTGGGTGCTGCTGAAGGATGGAGGGAGTCCCTTTGTGTTGCTTCTCAGTGTCAGTGTTGTGGAGCAGGCTCGGGCTGTTGGTGTGGGTAAAGCCACAGCTCATTCTCACAGTGACTGATGCACCAGAGTATTTATAGCTTAGCTGTTGAATGTTTGGAGCCCTCCTGGGATTATTTTATTAGTAGGATAGTGAATATTCCGTTTCCATGCAGGTCTTGTCTGTGTTCTGTGACTGCTGCTCAGATGTCCCCTTTGTCCCCAGCGGCTGTTCAGCAGTGGCAGTGGAGGGCTGGTGTAGCCCAGGTTCCTGTGCCTCAGCCAGCACTTGGGTCACTGCTGGAGGCTCTTAAAATGCTGGTGGCCGTCCTTTGTACCAATATTTTCACTGTTGCAAGAACTCCAGCAGCTGCAGGAAGTTTTACCAATTCCAATCGCAGATAAGGCCTCCTGATCGTTTTTTAACATCTGGCTGGTAAAGCCAATGGAACATTTATTATAATGACCTTAAAAGTAGCTTTGTAAATATTCCATTTAGTTAATCTAAAGTTAGAATGCATTTTAAATTATTGTAATCCTCTTAAAATTCTTAAATACTACTTTCAGGCTCTTGGACGTAACATAAACAATTTTCATACGTGTAGACTTAATTTTATACTGATTTTAAGTAATAATGTACACATAAATGTGCCATAGACCTTTGTGCGCTCACAGTCTCTGAAAGATAGTTTTTTAGTAAATTGTAAATAGTGCTCTTAAGTTCTGGAACAAATATATGTTGACCTTTTTTTTTTTTTGCTACCTTATCCTAATTCTATGGAATGGTTCGTTTTACAGCCTGACATAGGAACTTGGAATGCACGCTTGAGGGCCCTCACTTAAGTGCACACTTCATGGTAGAGACAAAATCAGTCATTAGGTCTTTGCTTTTAGTCATAGCATGCTCATTTTATGTATTTTATTTGGTTTGCCTTCAGTCATTGCTTGCTGATCTTTTCAGGCAAGAAGTAATTTTCCCAGATAGTTGTGACATGAAGCCTGTAGAACAAAGTCCTAAAATTGTCTGTAATTTGAATGTTGCTTTATTAAACACCTACACCGAGATGGAAGTTGCCTAGTGCACCTTTTGGAATATGTAGGATTCAAGGTGAATACCTAATTTGCTCCTATACTTTTTTAAAAGAGAACTTTAACACGCTTTGTATACTTTAATCAATAAAATATAAGAGCTTAGAGGGTAAAACTCTTGTAATTTTGGCAGTCTGGAAACACCCTCACTCACAGTGTAACCAGGTGTCCCTCAACGAAAGAGATTTTTATCTAAATCTCCAAACTTAGTTGAGTCTGTGTTTTAGTTTTTGTAAAGCATATCGTTCAGTTTGAGTATTTAGATGAATGTAGTTATGTTCACATTGTTAAACTAATTTTATTCTATATTTAATATATTGATAGCTTAGGTGTAAAACCATCTGTACATAGTAAAGGCATAATGCAATTAGTGATGTAGGAAAAGTTGGGTGGGAGCATAAAGCTACTGGTGGCCTGAAAAAGAAATAAGTCTTGGCCCATATTTTAGAAGTCACAATGTTTTATTCATACATTCTTGTTTTGTATGGGGGAGGGGATAGCTAGAATGTGTTATGAAATTTTTGGAAACCTTTCCTAGCATTAGTTGGGAAGTTGGCCTTGAAATGCTGTCACGGTCAGCTTCCTAGGATTCACTTGTTTGTAGAGTATATATTTTGATTGTCAGTAAAGATAACAACTTTGTATTTTTTCTGCACTTAATTCATGTAATTAATCCACACAACAGAGTTTTCTATAACATGGTGAAGTCGACAAAAGACGTAGTTTCTCCTACCTATTAATCTGTGCTTGCAATATTTGGGTAATTTTATTTAAGCCATCGATAGTAAGCAGCAGAAAGCTGCAAATTTCAGTTTTCTTTTTGCTCATTACATTTGTAGTGTGAGTGTTCATTGGTTTTCTTTACAGAAAGCTTGTAGAATTTTCTATTTGCTGCATATATCTATTTAAAAAACACAGCCATTTTTTAGCTTTTGTGAAAGCAGTTACTGCTTACAAATTGCACGATGATTTTATAGTGTGTCTCCATTACTTAGCAAATTGGTTTTTTCAGGGTTAGTGGTTCAGTTGGAAAATGCTTGAAAAACGAGTTTTAAGCACTTCATCAAGCACAGCAAACACGGTATAAAATTTTGCTATTTGAAAATTAATTAAGTGTAACGATATCAATTGAATTTTTTTTCTTCTAAGAGATACCTCACTTAAAGGAAAGCACAGCTGTACTGTATTTAAACGAATTCTAGGAAATAATAAAAAGTTGGTCTGAACTATTTCGTTGCCATCACGTTGCTTTCTGTGATTGACAGAACGTTTTTTGTGTTTTCGTCCTCACTCTCTAAAGTATTTATTGCTGTTGACATGCCAGTATAATTCTCTCAAATGACAGAAAGTAGCTGCAAAACAACCGAGTCCGTGTTAGCTCAAGGCAACAGGTTGAGTGACTATTCTGAAACCAGAGGAAAAGCCTGTGAAAAACGATCCGTGCATTCAACAATTTTTAATACTTTGCCAATGATGTACAGTCTTATTGTCAGCGTTGCTGTGGTTGCATTACATGACACACAAAACTGTCCTCTACCTCACGTGAGATTTAACAGATATTTTATATGGTTTTAGTAAACAAGATGCATCTATCTGGTCACTTAGTTTACAAATTTTGAATTATATTTATTGAAACATGACATACTGTGCTCTTAGCTTATACCTCAATTGTATTTTGTGCTGTTATCCATTTCCATGCCTTGTAAATACCTGTATAGATCGTGGACTCAAAAAGCAAATAAAGAACTGTAATGTCAGAACACTTGTCTCTGTCGTATTTTTGAACACTGACTTCTAAACTTGGCTCTTTGAAGGTGTTTAACTCGGTGCTGTTCTAAGGACAGAGCCTTCCTTGCTTTGATTGATTGCAGGAAATTAAAATCTGATTACACCGAAACTTGTTAGCAGAGCTCCCGCAGCCTGCAGCAGGTCCCTAGTTCTCTAAAGGGTATTTTAAACAAAATCTACAAGATCAAAGCCTTCCCTCCCCATGGATCCACTTTCTAAAGCTCTTACGATTCTGTAAAGGTATTGGCATCAAGCTTTCTATGTATATTGGCATAAATTTGGTGTTTATACCTGAAAATAGAACTCCTTGCATGCTTGGCAAGTTCTCTGGTGCCCAGCTTTGTTGCTGCTTGACTGCTCAAGCAATGTGTGAGTTGTTCACAGCTCTCTTCCATAGCTCAATAATAAGTGAGATTAAAAACACACATTGCCAGATAAAACCCTGAGATTATACGAAGTTAAAATCAGAAATGAGAATTTTACTGTATTTCCTGAAAAAATAGTTACTGCTGATGGTGAGTGACTCTCAGGAGTTCTTAGTTTCTGTAAACCATGTGATTTTATTACCTTAACATTTTTGTGTAGCATCAGGGAGCTTAAACAGCAGGAACGTCAGAGTAGGAGAGGGAAGGAGCAGGGGAGGAGAAAAGAGGGAGCAGTTCCTCTAAGCTGCGTGTTCTTCTACGAGTCTTTCATTTACATTGAGTTTCCACCACTTACAACAATCAACTCTTATGTTGGTCACTTAAACCCCCCTATACTGTAGTAAAATATAACTTTTACTACAAATAATATTTTAGCGATTTTCTGGGGGATTTTATTCATGCTGAGAAGTTTTTCTTGATGCGTGAGAAAGCACATTCACACGTATTTTGGTATTTTTTCTTCCCCTAAAATCAGTTCAAAAATACTTTGTCCTTGTCTTAGGAGGCTGCTGTCCCTTATAGGAAATCCTGATGATGTTTCAGATAATTGCAAACCCTTAATGCTACCATGAACTTGTCTGTATTTTACAGATAAAGAGAGAAAGGAGCTATACGAACCAGGACAAAGATGAAAATTACAATTATGAACTCAGCCTTCAGTATAGAATGAAATTAAGAACTGACTGTACCACTTAAACTTGTTTATTTCTGCATCCCATCTTGCCTTTTTATGCTGCTGTATTTCCAAACAGGGAAGAAACAATGAGGCTGAAAATGTAAAGAAAAAGTTCAAGGTGAGTCATTTGGATGAGAAAGCCCTGGGGTGTTGATAGCTTGGGTAGCTATGACTAATTGCAACGCCTGTCTTTTGTCAGAGAGAACAATGCAGATCAAGGAAAAGCTCTGGGAGTGAAGGGTAAAAAGATTGATTTTTAAGGAGTTCACACTGTTGCTGGCATAAATGCCTGTGTAGCACTTGCTTTTAAAAAGGCAGCTTTTAAGACTATTGCCCAAAGCGTATCAGCTTGCTTGGCATAGAGATGGCAAGTCATTCTAATTCCTTATTTTATTGATCTCGTGAATCATTGTCCACTTGTCTCATATGAACTTGTATTCACTTAACTGTCGGTGGTGTGATTTATAACACTGACAAAATAGTAAACGTCTCCTGTCTGTATTGGCATTAATGAAATAATTCACGCTGTGCCCTGTGGGCACCAGCTCGAGTTCTGCTGAATAGTGCTGGTTACCAAAGTGTCAAATTTACTCCTTGCTCCTGCACACTCCTTGATAAATACATTTGTGAAGGGAAACATGGAGTTAAGAAGCTTTTGTGGTTAAGGAAACCAAAAATGTAGGAGAAGGAATTACAGAAGGATGTATATGCCAATGAATACCTTGCAGCATTTAAAAAATACTTACATTGTGCATTAGGATGTGCCTGCACTATCACTGTGTAAAATGATTCCAAAGCTCGGCTTTGGGATGAAATTTATCATATTTTGACTTCAGGAGGTGACACATGATCTGTCCAATGCAACTGCTCAATCCAGGAAGTGGAACAACACCAGTTTCACCCGAGAGATGACAAGTTTATCTCCTGAATAATAAATAAGCAGGAATATTTTTGGGGGGAAGATTAAATCCATCTAGAATTGAACCCTAGACAATCTAAAAGTGGTGGCTGGATGTCAGGAACAGCATGCTCCACCTGAGGTGGGTGCAGTAGAAGGATAAGCTATGCAGGAAGGTGGAATCACATCAGGAAATTTTATGGAAGGCCAGCTTGGCTTTGCAGAAATACCATAAACCAGGTATAGAAAAAACCCAAGGACTAACCAACAATATAAAACAAATGTGAAAACGACTATAAATTTATATTTCTTATAAAAGCTTCTGTTTAAAAAGAATTTTCAACTATTTTGGTAGTGCTCCAGTGTTCAGGTGAAGCTTTGACAGACAATTGTTACCTCACGTCCTTGAATTTTGGATCTAAAAAGCAGGTGACAAACGAAGCTTAGGATGCTCTTGTTCGTGTTTTTCCCTTTATTCGTTAAAGAATGGCAAAAAATACCCTTGGATGAGGAGCGGGGTATATTTAAATCCTGGCACTTTAAACTCGGAGTGGAGTTGCCGGCATTTCTTTCTCACTGACAGCTCTAGGAGTGAATGAAATTCATTGTTGTGTCACTTTCTTGTCCCTTTTCCCTGCCCGTGCACCGCAGACAGCTCTCCACTAGTGGTCTCTCGAAGCATGCGGCATCCGCCTCGTTCCAAACCTTCCCTTCGCTCAGCCAGCAGCGCTGGAGGAGGACACACGGCGCTGAAATATCCTCGGGGATGCGCTGGCACGCGAGAACACACATACGTGTTGTGAAAATGCAGAGCGAAGCTAGGAAAATATCCCGCCTGCCTGTTTCTGCTGGTGCAGAACGCGGGGATGTGAAGTTTCTCCACCTTGGGCATTTTGAAGCGGGCTGCTCCTGTTTTATCAAATGTACTAAAAGTCATATAATAAATTTACTCAGACCAGAAGTCTGAGTTAAAAGCTGCTCGTTTTAATTTGAGCGTTCAAAAGTGGACTACGGTGCTGTCAAAGACTCGGTGAGTGTCAGTTAATACTTCTGAAAGCCCAGGCACAGCAGAGAATGCAGTGACGGGTCTTTTATATTTTTACAATTACAGGAAACATCAGGAAAGACCCAAGACTGGTTGTGTCCCTTTACTGCAGCTGTGCTGATGGCTTTGATGAAGTGATCAATTCCATCTCTCAAGTAACTCTGTCCGCCGCATTTCTCCCCTTATCTTTCCATGAGGAGGTACCAGTGTGACTGTTAAAGTTCAGCTCGCAAAAACTGCCTTAGTTTTTCTCCCTCGATGCTAAATTTTGTATAGTCGGGCTGTCCGCATTTGAATAAACCCCTCTGGTTTGTTTTTCAAGCCCGGTTGGGTGGGACTGTGCATCTCCTCCTCTCCACACCGTCCTTCCCCCCGGACGCTCCGGATGCTCTGGCAGAAGTTGGGGCTCCCCGCTTGCTCCTCCCATGCGCTGTGGGGCTGGAGGCAGCTCTGACCCCTCCCAGGGAGGGAGCTGGGCAGAGGCAGCCCAGTGCTCGCAGCAGAGCCTGATCGGGGACCTCGTCCTGCCAAACCCCATCCCTCCCGCTGCAGCAGCCGGGACCTCGGCGTGCGGCTCCGCTGACCCCCGCGGGCACTGTCCTGTCCAGCTCTCCCCGCCAAAGGACAGAGATGGTGGCCACCTGCCTGCACCTGGCTGGATTTGTCTGCAGTTTCGTCGGGTGGATCGGGGTGGTTGTGGCCACGGCCACCAACGACTGGGTGGTGACTTGCGGCTACACCATCACCACCTGCAGGAAGATGGACGAGCTGGGATCCAAGGGGCTGTGGGCGGACTGCGTCATGGCAACGGGGCTCTACCACTGCAAGCCCCTCGTGGACATCCTCATACTGCCAGGTGAGTGTGTCCCATCCTCTCCTTCCCACCCCGAGTGCGGGCTGAAGCCTCGCCCTGAGCAGCGCAGGTGCTGCTGCCGCGGGAGGTGATGGTGAAGCTCCTTCAGCTTCATCAGCACACGAGATGATCCGTTAAATGCGCTAAAGAAGGTGAATGATAGCTCTTAACATTGATTTACACCTGGTTTTAATCGTACCCAGGTCTCGTGTTTTCTGTGGGTTCTAAAATCCAGGTAATGTTTGGTCACTGCTCTTAGTAAAAGCTCGCTGCTCCTTTCACATCTCGTCTCTGGACTGCACTGCAAAACACACAGAGCACGCTGAGGTGTAACAGAGCATTTCAAGGGGATGGTGAACTATTACAAATGTTAAGGTTTGATTCCTTAAAGTGGTTTGGAGCATAATGAATCTTTCAGCATCTATTATTAATGCTGCTGTGGCTTTGAATCTTCCAGAAGATCATCATTACTCTTGATGGTCTTGCGCTTCCCACAGGTTCTGAGGCAAGACAGAACTTTTACACAGCAAGCAGACGTAACTATATTTAACTTGATTTTTTAAAATGATATAGTAACTTTCATCTAGTTTACTGCAAAGCAAAAATTAAGCATGGTGTTTAATCAGCCTTAATACATCTTTTGAGCTAATTAAACCTGCCAAAGTGTTGTGAGGTCTGGTCTCTGTGAGTTTAGTTAGTGATCTTACCAGTTTCTATCATTATTCACTCTGTAGCACTTCATTCTGCTGTGCTTTAGATTGCAAATCCTCTGCCGTGTCAGAGGTGCCTCTCTCAAAGCTGACAGGGCAGAAATGACCATTCCTTGTCATTTTCTTTCATGTTTCCTTATTTACTGGTTTAAATTGTTGTGAAAATATTTTTACAAGAGGTTAAAAAGATTATTCCTGAAGTTCTCTCTGTTACAGAGCTTGCTCTGTGTCACACAGTGCCTAGCAATGTTGAGTCTCTCATTCTCCCTTTCTCTGTGTGTGTTTGCTTTTCTTTTACTAAGTTTGCCTTCCTCACTGCTATTGTTGTTAAATCTGATCCAGCAGAGAAGACAGAGGAAGGGTTTGCCCCAAAGAAACGTTGGTGAATGCAACTTCATAAATAAGTGAATGGGTCTTGCAGTAGCAGAGAGCAAAGCTTCCCTCAAGCAGAAGCAAATCAAAACCAAGATGTTTCTGCTTGTAGCCTGTTTGATACCCACAGCTTGGCATGAGAGGGCGATTTATCCTGGTGTGCCCAATAGCTGAAATCTATTTAGAGCCTTTCATTGTCTGAGTCAAGTCTTTAAAATGAATTGTTTGTATTCTCATTTACTTGGGATTGATTGCACAGAATCCACACCAGGTACAGCCATCTCCTTTGTTTAGGGTCTCCTTTTATGCCCTGAACTCCTCAGGTAACAATTTTTTAAAGTTTTCTCTTGAAAAAAATCAAGGACGTATTCAATACGCACAGTGTCTGCATTCCCAGGAACAGTAAAATCCTCATTCCTGGTGTTGTACCTGTGTGTCAGTGGAATGTGCTCAGGGCCCTTCTCTGCTGGTTTTGGTTGAGGCATCATGAAATTCCATGTCTGCATCTGGCAGCTCAGTTTTGTTCATAAGAGGGGACAGAGAGCCAGCACATTTGCTGTGCTGAGACTGTCCTGAAAACTGGGGGAGGTCACCGGGTACTGGGGCAAATCTGATATTTATCCTTTTTCTTTTGCATGCAAGTAATGACCTGGTTATATTTATTTATATGTAATTTCTGTGTAGTATATATACATTACATATAAAATGTATAATGTAAAATTTAGACATACGCACTGTATAGAAATATTTTTTAAATCTTATATTGTGATATATAGACCCTCCCAGAGTGGCAGAAATGTCATGGTCCTGCCCAGAACCCCCACAGCCCCTGGTCCCTGTTGTTTGCTGTTGCCTTGTGCACAGGGACAGGTAGGAGAGGAACGGGAGCTCGTGAAGTGCCTGGGGATCCTCTGATATCCATAGGGACCCAGAGGAATAACGTGGCCCTCGGTCATGGCAGCTCAAGCAGCTCTGCCAGGTACAGTCTTCTCCCTAAGGAAGGGCTGTGCCAGCAGTCAGCTCAAGCCATGGATCTCCCCTGAGACCCCACAGCCAGGCTGAAATCCTGGGGTGCAGTGCTGGGATGTGGCTGTGGGTGAGGAGTGTCCCTCCTCCTCCTCCTCCTCCTCCTCCTCCCAGGTCAACAGTGCTCATTGCCTCGAGGCAGCTGCTGGCAGCATCCCATGGACCTGCAGTGTGAATAGTGGGTCTCCAACTATTCAGCCCTCTGAATGATGGGAGAGTCTCTGAGACTTTAAATTCCTGTTATTTAATCTTGAAGACTTTAAATTCTTGTTATTTAATCAAACTCTTGCTATGAAAAGACATAGGGAAACTCCTTCCTAGACTTTTCTCCTACTTTCCCTTCCCGTATTTTCCAGCTCCATGATTTCTCAGTGTCTCTCTGGGAAGAGCTTGTGTTTTCTGGGCAGTGCTGTTTGTTTGTTTGTTTGTTGGAAAACCATGAGCCTGCACATCCCGTGTTCCTGCACTCCCCGCTGCACGGCAGCCTCACTGCCGGGTGCCTGGTGAAGATTTAATGTTTACACAGGGATGAACCCATTTCCCACACTCCGTGCAAGCCTTGGGTTCTGATCAAACAGCAGCTTTCGTCCAAAGTCTCCTTTTCTTGTGCCAGATAACAAAACCCTCACGGCTTGCCTTGCCCACAGGGTATGTCCAAGCATGTCGAGCGCTGATGATCGCCGCCTCCGTCCTGGGCCTTCCTGCCATCTTCCTGCTGATAACAGTCCTGCCCTGCATCCGGATGGGCCACGAGCCCGGGGCGGCCAAGTACCGGCGGTCCCAGCTGGGAGGGATCCTCATCATCCTCCTGGGTAAGGCACCTGCCACGCGTGGAGGGCTGGAGCCCGGCCCTGCTCCCGGACGGTGCAGGCTGGTGGAGCGTGTTCTCCTGGAAGGGTTTGTGCAGGCTGGGCTGGACCTGCGGCTCTCCAGCATCGCTGCAAGCCTGTGGGTGGACGAAAGGCAGGGACAGGAGTGGGAGGACAAGGGCAGGAAGCAGGGAGGGAAGCGGGGTTACAGGGAGGGCTGCGAATCCCTCTGTCTTTGCCTTGTGGAATCCTTGGGCACGGCTTCTCCGGGAAGGCCATCACGCACAGGCAGTGCCTGCAGGCACGGATGGTGCTGACTCACTGTGGAAGTGATTTCTGGGAAAGGGTCTAAACTCCCAAGCTACTTATAGGGAAGGCGTAGCATCCAAATTTTCCCTGGACATCCAGGGAGAGTAAGCTGAGGCGTGTGGGAAGGGAAGCCCTTGCTGAATGGGGCAGGTCCTGTGGCAACGAGAGCGGAAGGAGCACGAAGGTGGCACTGACATGGCAAGAGGGATGGCAGTGACACGGGAAGAGGGCTGGCATGCCCCCTGTGACTCCCAATCCCCTCAGGCCAGCCTCACCCTTGGCCTCCAAGCTCCCCTGGGAATTTCTTCCCATCCTCGGGTGCTTGTGGAGGAGATTGTTTTGAGCAGCACAGACTGTGGAGCTCATTGTCCCCCATGCAACACCTGCATGTTCTCGAGGCCTCGTCATCTCAGCAACAGCCTGCGGGGCCTTGTTTTCACCCGTCTGTGGCAGAGGAGGAGGGGAGAGGCAAAGTGGCCTCTTTGTGTGGCTCTGCTGCTCGCTGGCGGCCAGCACTGACATCATGCCCGTCTTCTATCTTCTTCTACTTCTTTTTTTTCAAGTGGGCACTGAATATAGCTGCACACTCGGAAGGGCTGTCCTCTGGATGCTCCTTCCATGTGAGTGATCCCTCCTCCATCACCTTGTGGTTAGCACGAGCCCATACATCCCAAATCTAAGGGATTGAGTCCGAGGGGCCCTATTGGTGCCTGTGGAGCTCAAGAGCACGGGTGGAAGTCCTAGCATCAGCTTTACAGGGCCTGTCTGGGACATCCTGATCATGAACAGTCATGTTGGAACGTGACCTTCATCCCTGCCCCGGAACCTTGAGTCACACACTTGGGCTTGGAAAAGTGAAAGTGGAGGTTTTTCTGCCTGTGAATGAAATTTAGGTGCTGGAGGAGTCTGCTCAGATGGATTTGCCCTGCCCATGATGGGGGAGCCCAGCAGAGCTGCACTCTGCCACAAAAGCCATGAGTTTTTGGTTCCAGTCAAGGAGAACCATGCTGCAGGTCAGCCCTGCTTGCATGGCTGCAGACGTGGGGGCAGGAAGATTGTCCCTAAAAATCCCAAAGGGTGAGAGGATGACAGGACCAGCTCACGTGTGACAAATTGCAGTGACAGTGCTGGGTACCGCTGTGTCAGAACAAGTGAAACCCCGCGTGCTGCAGTGTCCCACGAGGGTTTGGGCTCTGGTGTGCCACCATCCCGTCCCAGTCATGCTGCAGTGGGACACCAGGGGGGAGAACAGATGTGAGGGATGCTGGAGAGTTGTGCTGCTCCGTAAGCCAGGCTCCCCTCTGCTTCAGAACAGGGTTTTCCAGCTAGGATGATCCTGTGAGGAAATGAAATGTGAGACATCACATCTCTCACATTTGTATCACGGAGGCACTGGCAGACAAATGCCATTTGGGTGAGATTTGGACCAGATCTTACTGATTTTCACCCCTGTGGGCTCCGAAGCACCTCCAGGTGAAGTGATTTACCGGTGTTGCTGATGTCCTGAATGATCTGGGCTGGGATCAGCAGCCTGGTGACAATGTTTTAGTCATAATTACAATAATGTTCTTTTTGTCAGATCACAAATGAAGAATAAATAAGCTTCTTTTACTCGTAGGTTGCTTTAAAAAAAAAAAAAAGAAAGAGCAGACCAATCCACATTTACATTTACAAAGCCCATTTTTTTCCAGGCTGATCGGCAAGACAGTCCCTTTGGAAGAAGAATAATGTACAGAGTTTAGGACTTTGACATTATTTAAGCTGATTAATGATCTGCTAGTTGCAAGATGAGGTGTCACCATTGCAGAGCATTTAACAAGCATGGATCAGGCCCTGAAAGATACAACACTGACTTAAAATCCATTATATTCTAGAAGTAACATGCCCTGGGCAGTTTTTATTCACCCTCTGGCCACTGAACTCTCACTCACGGCTTCCACAACCTCACAGGCTCCAGACTTTTCCTCTTAGGGGAGAGCAACACCCAGAGCTCTAGTTAAGAGAAAATGTCCCCCAAAACACTCCCTAATGCAGCAGAAATAGGGAGTAGGGATGCAAACAGGGGAGCTGGCCCCATGGCAAACTTCACTTGGCAGTTTGTCACTGAAATTTGTTATAAGGGAAAACAGGGATTGAAACACAGCACGGAGCAAAAAAAAAAAAAACTATATATATAAAAAGTTGAAAACTTGCCAGGAAAACAATGGGCTCAGATATTCCATTGATTTTTCTGTCCACTGATAATCACAGGCTGCCGGAGTGCAACCTGTGTGCACGCCCTGCTATCCTGCTGCTGATGTGTTTATGGCTTTGCTTGATCCTCTCTGACCGACAGAATTGATTTATGGCCGAAAACAACCGTCAGCAGAGGTTTGCTCTGAGCTGGTACAAAAACATTTCACACGTTGGTGTGGATGGAAAAACCCTGGCCCAGCCCGTGTTGTTGATACCAGTTTGGAGGACCCCTTGCTGGTAACCAAGGGGGCATTTTCCCAATGGAGGAGAGGGACTCAGACGCTGGAAAACAGATGAAATGTGTTAATGGGAATTGCTACTACA
Source organism: Melanocharis versteri (assembly GCA_013397845.1). NCBI lineage: Eukaryota > Metazoa > Chordata > Aves > Passeriformes > Melanocharitidae > Melanocharis > Melanocharis versteri. The sequence continues at coordinate 200,952 of VZTG01002823.1, read as the reverse complement.
AAATAAGCCATTGTGTACTAAATAAAGGACGTTAATGAGTTTTTCTGAAGACTGCATGAGATTTACTTGTAAAACCACAGATATCAAGATAAAAAGATTGCCTTGAACATAGAAAAAAAAAGAGTATCTATTTTTTCAACTAAATGCTTTGAAAGAGAAATCCGTGTGACTTTGAGTCAGCAATTCAGAATAGTTAAATTTAGATGTGAAAGAAAAGTATTCTTTCTTCTGCAGCGAGCTTTTACTTTACTGTCAAGGAATTTGGCAGGGACTCACTGTCCCTTGAGTTAGAGTAATCCTGTTCTCTCTCCCCCAGCTCCCCAAGCACCTTTTGTGCTTCTTGTCTCTGTGCACGTCCATCTGACTCAAATACATCTCTAATGCTGAGTATTAAGAGTTTCAGCTCAGCAGACTGAGCTACTGCATATCCACAGTTAAAAAGGACCTGGAAGCACTGGGAGCTGGGATGTGTCCCTGTGGATTCACAGCGGTCTGATGGAGCAAGGAAATTCATGCCATGTAGTGCTGAGATGATTTCTTAGGTAGAGGCAGGTGGCTTTTACAAGATTGTCTACTCCAGCTGCAAAAGGCAGGCAGGATTTCCATACGTGTGCCCCAAAATAGGCCTGTTTTTCCAGCTAATTTTGTTGCTCTAATACAAAATACTCCTTCTCTTTGCAGACCTTCTTTTATTTTTCTGCTAGACTATATTGGCTACAGCAGCTCTACTGTCTGAAGATTTCTTGTTTAGAGAGAAGCAAAGGGTGTCTCAGCATTAGCACAAGAGAAGGGATAACAACTTTTATCTACACTGCTCTTCCATGCAGGCAGCCATTTCAGAGCTTGAAACTTGCCCTAAAACTCCTTTTCCAATCTCTTTGGGCTCCTTGGAAAATCACCTTTTTTTTTCAGCCTTTCCCTGTGGTACAACCAGAACAAAATTTGAGCCCACGGAGCGATATCGCAATTGCTGACTGTTCTTTTCCCATTCTCCTCGGAGGATTTACAGCCCAACCTAATCTATGCAGAGCGATGAAACCCAGTCCTGTTCCAGGGCATTCCTCTTGCTCAGCAATGGGGTCACTGGTGACTGACGGCAGCTGGTGGCCTCCGAGGACAGAGAGGTCAAGTGAACCCATGCAAAGCCCTTGGCTTGTGTTTCACGGCTTTCTGGTATTGTCAGCACTAAAATAAGGTGGTTTTACATGTAGTGGAGCCACATGCACAAGAGATGCCATTGTGTGAGCATCCCTGAGAGCTCTTCTCACCCCAGTGCAAGTGTTTTCTTCGGTCCTGTCTTGTGGGGGAGGGTCTGGAGAGATAAGGCTCTTATAGTCTATAGACAAAAATATATATATATTTACTGCTGACAGAGAAAGAAAAGATGATTGTGTTTTTTCGGACAACAAAGCAGCTTTGTTCCCAGAGCCCATTAGAATGCTTTGTGGATTCCCAACTGATACATTTTTGTTTTAAAGCGTTGGAGGTTCATGAGCTGTTTGCAGGACCACTCCACACGAAGGAGAAATGCTCTTCTCCCCTCCCTGCCTTCTCCAAAATTCCTTCCAAAGCTGCGGGGCCCTTCCTTTGAGGAGGCCCAAAATTATTTCTGGCTTTATAAGCATCCTTCAAATGTTCTTCTCTTTTCCATAAGAAAATATTTTCTCTCACAATAACTGCAGCTTTGGGGACGGGTTTTTTGCTGTACCGGCCAGGAGCTACGGTTTGTTCTCTGCTTTAACTAAACAATTTTATTTTTAATCTCACCCCTTTCTTTTTCCCTCTTGCAACCTTAACTTTCTGACACTGCCTCCAGATACCTTTTAACACGGTCGGTGGAAATCTGTAACGCTGCCACGGTCCTGTTATTGTTTTGCTCTGATTCTCTGATAGCCACAAGGATGGAGTCCTGCACAGCTTGTCCCGGAGGCAAGTAAATATTGACAGATTAATTCTTCTCAGATGTACATGCCATCAAGGAGTATTGTTTTAGGACCTGCTCCTGGGAGGTGATTAACACCATCAACTCCCGTTGCCCTCGGTGCATGTGGGGACTCTGTGGGGACTGTCTCCCTCACATGTCACCTCACAGCACCACTGCAGCTGCCTTCCTGCTTTTTGTGGAAAAAGCCCCTATGGAATTTCAAGTAAAATGTGGAGCCAGCAGTCATTTTTTGACCCGCTGTAGTCTCTAGGTTAGGATCCCATTTTCGCTTCTGCGGGCTCCTCAGGTCCCATTTTTATTCAATTCACTAAATGTCTGGAGAGCCTTGCTGGGTTTGTCCCCATCACTTGATAGAAATTTTCCACAGGGAAGTAGAATCCGTTTTCCAGAGTTGTGAGACATTTCATTTTCCGTGAAAAAACTCCAGCAATGCCTCACTGCTGCTTATTTTGTCCCTGCTCATTTTCTGCTCGTATTTCATAAACCCTACTCTGCCTTAGAGTGCTGGGATATTTTGGTGATGTTTATGTGACCACTCAGTAGAGCCACTGCAATGATGAGGATTGACATGGGCTGAGGACACAGCGCATGAGTCCATGTGGAAATAGGGATTTAAACCAGTTCATACTGGTCCACGGATTTTGTTCTCTCACTGATCCATCTGGTTTTCATGGCCTTGCTTCATATCTAATCTATTCCTAATTCTGCAGTCCTCCAGAACATCAGTTTCAGGGATGACTCTCATTTTTCCCTCTTCCAAGATATTTCTAGGGAACAAATCGATTTCCCTTCTAATAAATATGTGATATTGTGTCAGGCAGCAGTTGTTTTTCTTTCTTGCTGGCACCCGAGAGAGATGACCGTTCTCTCTCCATCTCTTACTCCTGAGGCTCCCATGTTGCCTCCTGCTTGGAACTCTCTTGGACCCATCCCTGATGCCGCTCCTTCTGGATCCCACCATGGGACTGGAAGGGCGGAGGGACGGCTTTCCTCTCTGTCCCCAGCCGCACGTCCCGTGGTGGGGTGACACTCTGGGGTCCCCTCCTGTTCGGAACCCTAACGCTGTCCTTTCCCTCCGTCCCCAGCCATGTGCGGCGTCGTGGCGACCATCTGGTTCCCGGTGTGCGCCCACCGCGAGACCACCATCATGAGCTTCGGCTACTCGCTGTACACGGGCTGGATCGGCTCTGCCCTCTGCCTCTTCGGCGGCTGCGTCATCGTGTGCTGCTCGGGAGACGCTCAGACCTTCGGCGAGAACCGCTTCTACTACGGCTCGGGGTCCAGCTCGCCCACCCACGCCAAGAGCGCCCACGTGTAGACGCCCCGCGGCTGCCGTCGGATGCTTTGGCTGGTGGGTTCGTGCGCCCTGGGCTTGCTTCTGCTGACACGCGCGGCTGTCGGGCTCCCAGGGCGAGATTTAGAAAAGCGGCACAAATGTCTGGTAGTTCGAAGCATTATTGTCCCCATCTCTTCCCCCCACCCCTTTCTCTAGAAAGACAGCTCCAGCCAGCCCTACCTCTTGGTTCTCCCTGTTTTGTCCCCACCACCCGCCCCACCTTCTTGCAGCCGGGATGGTTTGGGGTTGTCATGTGGGTTTTAGGGGTTTTCGTTTATCTTCTAGCTCCCCTGATTATAGGAGAGTTTAAAGCAATAAAACAGAAATGAGAGAGACACTTTCCCATTGTTTGGAGGACTCTGACAGCTTCTCCCCCCTCCTCACTGTTTGATTTCCCCTGCTCAAGGTCGTGGCTCTGGCACGGCTGGGGAGAGAGGATAGGGAGGAAGGCTGTCCTCTCCCACCGGGCAAATGTTTCTCTTTTGGAACAAGGGGAGGGGATTTTTCTGCCTTTCTCTGTAAATACTTTTGTATGAGTCTGATCATTTTAGTAACAGTATTTCCCCCACCCCCACAGTCATCAGTATGAAGGAAACCGAACCCAAAGGTCCTAATGACATGGTAGATAACAGTGCCTTTTTAAATAGTTATAAATGACTTTGGGGGCTCTAATCCCCGCCCTCTGGTTTAGTTTCTTTTTTTTTTTTCTTTTGTACAGATCAGTTACTAAAAAACGTATTTTTGCATTTTTTTAAACTCCTTTCTTTCTTCCCCTAAGTTTGTGTTCTGTCTTGCCTCGTTAAAGCAGCACATTTTAACATGCCGTATAATGTACCTGTTACAATACAATTCTGGTGAGTACTGATGATGCCTTTGTACTTTCAGTGAAATACTGTACAATAAATAACAGAGTACCTGCAATCTCTGACTTCTTTTTTTTCCTTCCTTCCTGTGTGTTTCCATTGCCAGTCTTTCCATGACAGGGGCTTGCCAATGATTTTGAAGATTTTCTTTTTTTTAATAGCAGTTCAGGGTTAAAAATTCTGCTCTGCTGTGGCATTAAATGAAGAATATTTAAAATATGAGTAATTTTCCTGCATGGGACGGTCTGTTATATTATCCTTTGGTTCTTTCAATGTTCCCAGTAGCAGCTTGTACCAGTGGTACCCAGTTGTGGGATTCTTTATTTTGGGAAGAATTAGGAAGCCCCTGAAGTGGTGGAGATGACCCTGAGCACTGTGAAGTTGAGACCTCGTGTTGCTGAAAGTGCTCTCAACTAAAGCAGGAGTCTGATCTGGGGTCATCTCTCTGCTTAAGACTGTGTGAGATCAAGATCTAACTCTGTCCTTACCAGAGGCTGTAGCAATTTAATTACACTGATACAAAATCCCATCTGTTCCCAGAGATGTTAACTCAGTTCAGACAATTTGTTCGAGCCAAGAGAAGGGAAAGAGGAATCGCTGCTGTTCAGGCGTGGGCAAGAGGAGAGCCCCAGTGGAGAGGCAGGAGGAGGAGAAGGGTCTGAGCAACCAAGTTTTTGGGGTGATGAATAATTTGAAAACAAGGCTGTCAGTCAAGCCTCGTGCGTCCGGGAGTGTCCTCGGTCTGCTCCAGGAGAAACCAAACCGAGCGACGCAGCCACGGGCAAGGACGCTGCAGCCCCCACCTCCCCCCTCCTCCGCGTGGGAAGCTGCAGGGTTTAAAAGGAGCCGGAGGGAGGCTGGCTGTGCTCCACAAGGACCCTTTGCCTGCCTGGCCCGGGGATGGGCAGCAGCCCCAGCATCTGCCTTTCCCTCCGCGCAGCCTTGAAGGCGGCTCTGTTGTGCGAGCCGCGCATCGCTGCGCATCGCTGCGCAGTGTCCCCGGCGCGGGCGGCGGGCGGTGGCAGGACACTTGTGCCCATGACATCAGGGGCAGGGCACAGGCAGTTGTTGTACGCGCCGGGGGACGCTGTCAGTGCTGCCATTGATGCGCGGGTGCCCCGGGCGGAGGGGGGCACAGACGTGCCAGCTTGTGCAGGCTGCCCGGGGATTGGGGGCTGTGCCCGCGGCTTTGCGCGCTTATCCCCGGGACCGGCTGCGGCGTGCGACGCCTCGGAGCAGAAATCCGGCGGGATGCTGCCCGGCAAGCAGTCCTGGGGCAAAGCGGGAGGGAAAAGCACAGGAACACCTGGGTCGGATGCCCGGGGTAGGGTTTTGGTGCTGCAGGAGGTGCGTGACCTAATCGGGAACGAGCCCTGCCAGGCAGCACTTAGGGGATTTTTTGCTGCCCACACCCTTAGGATACACCTTGTCCCTTCCAATCTCACCCATTCCGTGCTCCTCACGCACGTGGTGCTGGAGACCCTTGGCAAGGGATGGTGCTGGAGCTCTGTGTGCTCTGCCCATAGCCACAGGTTGCCAGCATCCGATCCCAAATCCAGCTCTTTCAAAAGGCCCTGGGAGAGCTGCTCAGAGGAAGGAAGAAGTTTTATTTCAGGGAAGAGAATTAAAAATCAAACAAAGCAAAACAACCCCGCGGCAGCTGCAGGGAAAATGTACATCTGCAACCGTGGGGTGCGAGGAGATGGGGCCAAGAATGTGACACTAATACAGAATATTAGTGCTGGCACCAAGAGGGGAAGTGTTCAGAGGATGCACCGAGAACATTAAACTTTTCTAGTTTTTAAAGGCTCAGAGCTGAAACACCTGCTTTGTGCCCTCCCAAAACACCCTGCTCCCCTGTGGGGCTCTCTTGCTCGGGGTTGGCCACAGCACTCTTGGCTCATGAAGGCTTTGAGTGCTCATTTGCTGACACAAAGCCTCAAAATAGGATCAAATATAATTCTCCTGAATTGAAAAACTGCTCCACTCCGTTCCTGGCACCAAGGGTGAAGTGGTGGCTGGGAGCCCTGGTGGTCGCCCTGGTGTGGAGGTGATGGTCCCTGATGCCCAGCAGGGCTCTCCCCAGCTCCTCCGGGGCCAGCTGGAGCTGCTGCTCCCATCCCCGTGAGGGGGAGAGCACCTGGCAGGCTCCCCACTCCACAGATAGCAGGGACAGCAGGAGGGAGCCCTTGGGGTCACAGTGGTGGCCCTGAGCACCCCACAGGGGACAGGCAGCTGTGTCTGCCTCTCCACAGCCCCGCTGCCCATGCAGGGAGGGGACAGTGCTGCGACACCCCAGTTCCCCCAGGGAAAGGTGAGTGCCAGCAGATGGGAAGACATTGGTGCACCCCAGACCTTTGCACTGCAATAGTCAACCTGCGGTCATTGGCTTCATTTTTTTCCCTTTTTTTTTTTTATTGTGTAAACAGGTTACCATTTTCTCTCACAACACTGCAAGTAAATAACAAAGTCAGCCCACTGAAATGGATCTTCTAAAATGGAATTTTTGAAGCACTTAAAGCAGGGTTTTGTTAATCTCTATCTTCAATCTAGCACTGAAAAAGTATCAGAATTTCAGGTACTGATTGGCTTAACAAAATTTACGTGGGGTTTTTTTTATTATTATTTTTTGGTTTAGTCTTTCATTTAAAAGATTTACATTACTATGGAAACTAATACTAAGACACATTTTCTCTGGCTTTCTTTACAAATCCCTTAGTTCCTCTTTGATTTTTAAATGTAAAGGCACACAATAAAGCTTTATGCATTTATTAAAATATACAGATTTTGGTAAATTTAGATTTTTTTTTTCTTAGTATCTTGATTATATATATGTATTATATGTATAGTGGTCAACAACACAGTCATTTGAAAATAAAAATCACTCCATAACATATCTGCATTTTTTTTTTCTTTCTCATGACACACTACAAGGTCCCATTGTACAATGCACCAATGGGCTTCTGGAAACCACGAAAAAAAATGGATAGAACAAACTGCTTTTAACAAATACACCAACTTCATACCAGAACTGCAGAGAATTGTTACACCAGAAAGTACCACCTGCAAAAAAAGAAAGCAAGATATACATCAGAAAGACCGAACAAAACGAAGTGAAGGTCATTTACAAGCTGGATTTACAACATCCCATGTTGTTGGGGTGTGATTTTGCTGCCGTGTGGAGGATGCCGGGGTGCTGGGCCTCGGACCGAGGGGTCGTGGCGGTGTGGAGTGAATTTGTGGAGGGGCTGAGATCTTACAGAGTCGGCCTGGAAGGTTTGAGGTATTTATGCTCCATCTGTACCATGCGTTTGGCCCCTCAGGGCGGGTGCCCCGTGGAGGGCAGGCAGGCACGGAGGGGCTTTGTGCCTCTCACCAGAGCTGGGAGCGGGATGGTCCCGCTCTGCCGTGTCCTCCTGACGGCTCAGGGATGTGAGAACCTCCCTCGGGGCACCCAGGGGAAAGGCTGGATTTGGGGTTACAGCAAAACAAGCACTTGCCCCTCTTCCCAGCCCCCCGGCCAGCAGTGCCCAGAGGCGATGGACACACCTGGGCATTTTGCCTTCACAGCCTTTGCTCGTGCCCACTGAAGAGCCCGATGCTGCTCAAGAGACAGCACGTGAGTTCCCAGAGGCTGAACCCGCACATATCCCAGGGTCTGCCACCCGGAACAGGGAGCAGGGGTCCCGTAAACCAGCCCTTGGCCACTGGCAAGACCCAGCCTGTTGCTTGGCCACCTTCTCCTTAAACACCTCTGTTGGGTGGGATATGGTGGGCTCGGGAGGAGGGTACAGCTCCCACCCCCGGCACGGCGAGGGCTGACAGCAGCCCATCCACATCCCACAGTGCCATGGCATCAAATGCTGTTCCCTGGCAGTCCCAGGATGTGGCACAGCCATCCTCCAGCAGCACTTCCTTGGGAAGGGGAAGGAGGATGGATAAATGGGAACGGGGGCAGCCAAAAGGCTGCTCAGATCCAATGGAGAAGTTCCTACAGACACCAAAGAGCAAGGGGTCAAACCCTTGTCAAATTATATGGCGTAACTAGAGCGGACGTGACGACAGACACTGGTACTGGTAACTGCTCCGTAGCAAGAGATTAAGGCTGCAAGAAGAACGGGCTTCGACTCAACAGGGTGCTTGGGCATGAGTTTGTGGCTCAGCAGATGCCCAAATACCGTGCGGAAGCAGGACGAAAACGACTGCCTTGGATATGGTATAGTACAAGAGCTGGTAGGAAAATAGCATCAATCTTTCTCCCTGAAAACGTAAAGCCAGACCTGCAAGGTGCCATCTCTCTTGGGTACTTCTAAGGCATCGAGGAGGAGAGCAGCCAAGCGTGGGTGAGTGGTGACCGTGGCGAGAGGAGCTCAGCACCGCTGCGGAGGTTTCCCGAGCTGGCCCAAGAGCACTGCACACATTGCAACAGCTTTCCAGTGGGACACGCTCAGGGTTTCTGCTTGTAGAAGCGTGGTAGGGGTGGACGGCAGGAGTTGATGCCAGAGAAAAGCTTACAGGTCCTTTAGCCAAATCCTCACTCCCACCCTGAAGCTGCCGCAGAGGCCGAACTTCCCTTGGCTTGCCCGGAGCGCTCCAGGTTAAGATCTGCAGAATCGGATGCTCTTCTCCACTGGGAAAAGGACTGTAGTTTGTCACTGTTTGGGACAGGAGCTGCAGGGAAACTTCTGCAGCCCCAGACAGAGCTTCTCCACCAAGCCTTTGAGTCCCAGGAGTGATGGGGACGGGCACAAGTGCAGGCACCCTTTGCACCTGCTTGCCCGCAGAGGGTGCCAGGCAGGTGTTTTGGGAGCCTGAGCCTCATCCAGTGAACCAAAGCATTAACGGTTCTCAGAATCCACGAGGACACTTCCATATCGGAAATCCTGCCCCTGCTGATGTTAAATTGTCCCCTGGGATGCCAGCAGCAGCCCATGGTACTGGGAGTTGGTCTGGGCTGCACTGGAACCCCTGGGATGGATCCATCTGCAGCCTTCAGCAGCTGGGGGGAGGATGGGAGTCGCTGTCTGGTGGGTTTTGGTTATTATTTATTCAAAAAGATGCTCCTCCACCGCAGCGTTTTACACTAGGTATGATGGGCTCCACAGCTGGACCTGCTGCTAATCACTGACCAAATCCCACCACTCCTGACCAATGGTTCTGTGTGGACACTGGCAGCAGGGAGCCTGGTGGCACTTCTGGGGGCCACGGCTGTGTTCAGGAGGTTTAACATCCACCTGCTGACCACCTCTGCCCCCTGAGCCACCAGCTCTGTTTGGTTTCAGACTGAAATACGGACACTTACGGAATGAGCAGCATTTCAGTGTTTCTCATCCAGCACCCACCAAGCCAAGGTCAAAGCCAGAGAATATTGTTCAGGGTGCAGACAGCAGTAGGGGGACAGATTTCAGCCACCAAGTCCTCTCCACTTGCTACCCATGGCCCAGCCCTCTCAAGACATGGTTCAGCCATGGATGCTGCTGTTTTGTGAGGGCGTGGATGGGTGTTTGGAGCAATGAGGGCAGAGTGAGCACTGGAGGGTGCCCAGCACGGTGAGGGAATGACAGCACAGTCATTTTTGTAAAAGACACAAGGTGGTGGAAGCAGTGGCCAGGCTCAGACTGGTGATGCTCAGAGGAACTCTATGGTCCTCACTGACCACTCATTCACAAAGAAGGTTGAGCCAAGAGCGGGTCCGGGAATGGGATCAGGCTCCCAGCCACAGATTTGGGGTTTTGGGCTGGGCTGGAACTTCAAGGTTGTACTGAGACATGGACTAATTTTGAATCACAATATTTGGGATGCTTGGGTTTGGGATGTGGGGATGGACTTGGGGGGAGCACTGCTGTGTGCACTGAGCCAGAACAGGCCATGGAAACACTGTGTGAGGGAACCAACTACGCATCTCTGAGCTACTCCCAGGGAAGAGTGGGTCCATCTCCATTTTGTACCTACCCACCTGTCTGTGCCTCTGGCTCTGCTATCACTTCTAGGTCGCTCAAAGGAAAAAAATACACGTGCCAAGAAAATGCCAAAAACGTTAGAGTGGCATCCCACCACTGCGGCCATCGGGCGGACATTCCCCAGGGACAATTTCACCTGTCCCCTCATGCGGCTCCTTCCACCCATCAACACCCTCCTGGTTTGGCACATCTCCCACTCCGCTGCCTCCACTGGTGCAGCTGGTGCTGGGAGATCAGCCGGTGCCGGGGGATCAGCCAGCATCCACCAGAGCGAGACCCGACTGGCGGAGCTGGGACAGGCCACGGGTAGTTTTGGTTCGGGGTCAACGGCAATCGCAGAGCGTGTCCCGAGGACCGGAGGTGAGCAGGGCGGTGGTGGAGGACCCGGGGAGGATGGGGCAGGATGGGGGAGCCACGGGGACCTTTCCTCATTGCCTGGGCGGCGCGGCGCCCTGCTGACCATCCCGCTACTCGGGCGAGTAGTCCAACTCGTCGTTGGCGATCAGAGCATCCGACGGCGGTTTGTGCCGGCCTTTGCTTTTCGACCTGCTACTTGTCCGATGGCTTTCCTTGGCGCCCGCCATTTGCTGGTACGAGAAGGCCTTGTCCTCAGAAGGACCCCAGGCAGGGTAGCTCTCGCTCTCGGGGGCGAAGGAGAAGCCATCGTCCACGGAGAAGGGGTCGACGTCCACATCGTAGCGCTGGTAGGTGCTCTGGTGCAGGGCCTCCTCCCGGGCGCTGATCTCCAGCGTGCTGTTCCACATCCCGTAGCCAAAGTAGATGAGCAGACCTGGGGTGGGCAAGAGGGAGAGGGTTGGACCCCAGCTACCCGCTAGCCCCGCTAGCCCTACCTGGTCTCACCTTCCTGCACGAACGCTTTCCCTGGCAGCAAATGTATCCAGAGCTCTGATTTCCAGTGGATCATGGGATTAACCTACCCCAGACACGTGCGCAGAGAAATCCACACTCCACGTGCCATGGACCAGCCATGGGGGACCGATGTGAGGTTAGATGAGGACTACTAATCTCTGCCAGAAAAACCAACGGGATGTCCCATCCCCAGCAGCTATGGATGGGCTGGTGGAGCTCATCACACCTAATGCACTGGTTTAATTGACCCATTGCCATTGCTGGCAGCTCAGGAGGTATTAGTTGTACCCACAGGGGAAAGTGCTTAATCACAGCAGATTAAACTGATGCTTTGTAATCACCTTTTCTCCCAGGTAGAAGGGCTTTTCCTGGATTTGCAGCTTCACATATTGCCCTCAAGGGCCATAAAAGCATTGAGTATGTCTTCTCCAGCCCAAAAATGCAGGTGGCAGCTCCTGTCCAATCGCTCGGTTTGGAAGAGCTATGAGAGCTGCTCTATTTCTCTTCAGTTTGTGGAGTAAGTGGGTTGCAATGTAAAGCACTATGGATATGCTGGACTCCTGGTTATGAGTCAGAAAGCCTAAATTTGGGAAAAAAAGGGTCCACAACGGAGTCTGTGAGTCCTAAGATGCCCCTACCCCAAGGTTAAAAACTTGGGCTAAAAGGAGATACAGTATACAGATCTGACTTTCCCAGAGCTGCTGGGATTGTGCAGCTCTGGGCTTTGGAAAAGCAGTGCTGAAATAGTGGTGTGGGCTGCTAAAGAGCTCAAGTGGGTGACAGAGCAAGAAATCAGGCTGATTTCTGTACAAAACCTGCCTGCGAGGCGATTTCCAGAACCCGCCCACTTCGCATCAAAAAAGCCATCAAAATAGTCACCTCTGCATGGAGTCGTTCTCTTCCATGAAACTGATGTTTTCTGGAGATGTAATTTTCCATTTAGCTGTGGTTCAGGGGCTGGATAAAATGAGATTTCTAAAAACCTCAGAATGGCAAGGGGCAGATGAGAAGGACTGGGTATGTCCCAGGCATCAGCCTGTGCGCTCTAATTAGGGAAGTTTTTGTTATTAACACCCTTCCAAAAGAGTGTCAGTGAAAAAATTAAAATAAATGAACCTGGGACTCACCCACGAAACACCAGACGGCGAATCGGATCCATGTGACTGTGGAGAGCTTCAGCATGAGATAGATGTTCACCAGCATGGCGAAGGCAGGGACGAAGGGCAGACACGGGGCCATGTAGGGCAGCTTCTTGGGGTTTTCTGGCTGCTGCAAGATCACAAACACCAGCACGGCGATGAGCAGGACCATCAGCACGACCAGGAGGACAGCCCACCAGCTCTGCTCGGAGATGTAGTCTGCCCCAAAAATGATGAAGGAGCAGAAGATGAACATCAGGACGAAGAGCAGGAGCACGCAGGTGGTGACCGTGTGGCCGGTGGCCGCCGTCGGACGATCCATTTTGCCCGGCAGCCCGAGGTGGATCCGCATCGTGTAGTACCGAGGGCCAATCAGCTTCTTCAGCTTGATGAGATAGATGTTCTCAGACTCGTCTGCCTCTATCCCCGAGGTCATGTCGACCGTGCCGTAATTGGGGTGGTTCACGCTGTAGGCGGATTTATCGGATTTCCCAATCAGCATCTCGTTATCTCCTAGCGACGGCAGATTTTTTGCCCCGCACGTGTTGGTCGGGGGGCCGGAGAACTCCTCTCCTTCGCTCCCGGGGGAGCAAGCTTCCTTCTCGCAGTCGGCCAGGATGCCCTCCTTCTTCTTGGTGTGCTCCTCGGAGAGGAATTTGACGAAGCCGTCGATGTCGCTCTCGGGCTGGTAGCGGAGGAGCAGGACGCAGACGGACACCAGTGTGTAGGCGAGCAGGGTGCCGATGGACATCATTTCGATCAGGTCCCGCAGGCTGACCAGCAAGGACAGCAGAGCTGCCAGGAACCCAGACACAATACAAGCCACGACAGGGGTTTCCGTGTAAGAACTGACGTGGGACAAAAACCTGGAGCGCAGAACAGTCACAGAAAGTTAAAATCACGGATCTGAGAGGTTCCCTGTTGCAATAACCCTTCCCTGGTTGCAGGGGACAGACTCAGGTATCCCTTCAGGTCTTGTTGCCTTTTGGAACTTTGATTCCAGCTGGGGACTGGCAACACTGCTGTGGTTGAATCTGGAGTTAGATCCAGGTCTGACCAGCTCTGCAATGTGCACTCGGATACTTGCAAATAAGTACTCAGATTTTATCCATATAAACTGGTCTCCTTTGAAGTAACTCTCGAATTAAGCACTCATCCTCACGTAATCAGAATCTCTAGGTACCAGCACCAGATGAGAAACTGTAGGGTAGACTGCTCCTGGTATTTTCCCCCCAGGATATTGCTTTGGCTTGTGCCCCATCCTGCACCCACCGAGTCTGTGTGAGCCCATTGCTCCCTGCAGTGACAACACTGTCGGGGTGTTGGGACCCCTCAACCCCTCAGCACAACTTCCCCTCGGATCCCAAGAGGCCAAAAATGAATGCCAGCACGGGCATGACTGACCTGAAGAGCAGCCCATCGCCAGCCATGGCGTAAATGACTCTGGGCATTGGGAAGAGGGAGCCCAGCAAGCTGACGGTCAGGCCGGCCACGGACCCGATGGCAACGATGAATTTGGCTGCGTAGAAGCCGTGGACCACAAACATTTCCATCAGTGGGGACTCGGTGTCGATGGCGTCGTAGGGCACCATCAGCGTGAGGATCATGCTCACCTGGGGAAGGCGAGAGGAGCAGGACAGGGGTGTCAGCAGCAGCACTGGGGGCTGCTGAGGATTCTCGGGGTGCGGGGGCTGCTTCTCAGGAGTGGAAACCCAGAAAATTTCAGGTCTGATTGGGTTTGTATCCCTACGTCCCTTGTGGAGGGGATGTAAAATGCTGGAGTTAGGACTGTTTGCACTTTGCTGTAGGGTGGTTAATCCAGAAAACTGTGGGGCCTTGGTCTCTGCTATCCAGAGGCAAGAAGGGGATGCTTGAACCTTGCTTCAGGGGTGATGCAGGAGTCAGGCGGGACTGGTGTGACTGGTGAGGCTAGTGGGACTGGCAGGGTTAGTAACATTTATTTTGGCTGCACTCCTGTGTGGGAATAATCCTGGGGAAAACCCCAGATCCAGATTGCATTGCTTGGAGCAACACTCTGGCCCTATTTGAGACAAAAAATTTGTTTTCACGAGAAGCCCACTCCCGTGCGGGAGAAGCAGTGGGTGAGTTTCTTTGAAATGATCAGAACAGTGTTTTTTCTCCTTCATAACTAATTTTTGCTCTTTTGCAAGGAAAATCTCTGAGCACAGACATGCTATTATTGGGGTGCAGAGCAGTGGGATCTCACACAGCCATCCCTGCCTATCCTTCCCCTCACTTGGATCCTCTCCCACATCTCCAGCAGAGGCAGTGCTGCTTTTCCCAGAAACACGGAGAAAGGGTGCTGCAATGCTGCCGCTCCTTCTTCTTTGCTGCTCTCCTGGGTGCAAAAATAGCTGTGGATGGGAGATGAGAAAAAAAGCTGTCTGCCACCACGTCCCTGCAGCTGGCAGAGGGGTCTCATCAGGTGACAGGAGCCTGGGGACAAATGGAGAGGAGCCTTGGCAGGCGCTGTGCAGGTTCCCAGAAGGGTCCCACATGGTACGTATATATATATATGCATGCATACATATTTATGTACATTCACACCTGTGTGGGGACTACTTACGGACACGTAAGCTGTCAGGCACGTGACGAGCGAGGCTGTGATGGCGTAGGGGATGGAGGTGTTGGGATTCTTCGCCTCTTCTCCCGTGGTGGCAATGATGTCGAAGCCGATGAAGGCGTAGAAACAGGTCGCAGCCCCTTTGAGCACCTGCGGGGGGGATCAAACGTCTGGGTGCCAGGAGAGAGGCCGGCACCCAGCCAGGGAGAGGGAGCTGAGCAAAAATGGAGCAGCCCAGTCGTGCCTTGTCTGAGCTGAAGGGTGAGTGGGAGCAGGTCAGGAAGCGCGCACAGAGAGCTGGGGACTGACCCTGGGAGCACCCCTAACCCACTGATCTGCTCTGAGGGGAAGATTTCAACCCGTGCCCTGAGCCACTGGAGGCATCTGCAGCTCACCCCACAAACCTGCGCCCGTGCAGTGCCTGAGTCTGCTGGGAGATCCTGCCAGTGACAGAGGAGACAATCAACTGATTTCAGGTTTGCCTTCACAATCCTCCACCCCAAATCCATTTTTATTAGCAGGGATCTGGAACATGTTTACACGTTCTGCCTTAGCAAGATGTCTCGTGTGGCAGCAAGATCCGCTCGCAGAGGAAGCAGGAGAGAGCAGCAGCTGTCAGATGTGAGCCGCTTCCCAAACAAACCCTGTTTTGCTTGGAAGCTGCAGACAGGTTAGGAGCACACACTGGAGCATTTGGATGAGGAATTATTTGTACCGTTTTGTTATTTTTTTTAATGTGATTTTTTAAAATATACAATATTAGTGAGGACATTTATAGGAAAAGGAACGCTGGAGCAGGGCAAAGACTGCCTGGCTGCGAGTGAGCTGATCTGGAGCTGTGAAATCCTTGCACACATCTAGGCAGCTTGCTGGGTACCACCTGTCCATCACAGCTCTGTCATCTCAGCTGTCTGGAGATACTGCCCACAGTAAAACTCACCTCTTTCAGGGACTGTCTGCAATTATCCTTTCTAAGCATCCCCTATGCTCCTGGGGATCTAATATGTGCTTGGTGGATTTACTTTTACAAACAACCAGCTGAAAATTATGAGACTACCCTATTGGGTTTTATGTGTTTTGGGTATGCATCAATCTTAAAACTATAATTTTTTTGCTAGGAGATATTTGGTGTGTTGAATTGGAGCAAAGCAGGTATTTTCTATTTTCTCTTTTTCACTCCTATTGTATAGCATAAAAAGCCAAGCACAACCCAAATGTAAATATGACCTCTCCTCTCAAGGGAGCCTCAGTACTCTTCTCCTCACTGCTGTTCTCTGGCAGAGAGGTATTGATCTACCGAAGGAAGGTGCAGGCAGTTTGGGACCCTTTCAATAATCAAGATTCTTGGTTTACTTTACTTTCTTGCTTATTTTTCTGCACAAAACCCCAGTGGAGTTGAGCAGTGTAAATCTGAGAAATTATCTTGGGTTTAGGCCAGCTGAGATATTTTCAGTCTCTGTTCATCCTTGGATAAAAACCAGTGCAAGCAAGCTAAAAAAGCCAAATATGTCCAAATTCTCAGTAAGCTTTGAGGGAACATGCATAAAATAAGTACTGGCAGGTGGCATTATGAAGTGCTCAAAACAAATGCTTGAGAACATTGTTGTTGAAAACCAGCCAACAAAAGTATCTCCCTGCTCCGCAGAGGCTGGGCCAGCTCTCCAGAGCACCCTGTCTCAGACAGCCACAGCATTTTGCTCCATTGCCCAGCAATTAGTGGCATTTCCTTGGGGATTCTTTCATGCGGAGTTCAGCTCTGCAGAAGGACATTTTGGATAAGTTCTGGGCTTATGCTAAGAAGAGGAGTTAGGAGATAAGGGCAAAGCACCGCTCTTTGGGTTTGGTGGAGAGAGCAGGTCTGGATCCAAGCCTGCACTCTGGGGATTTGGAGGTCCCTGGCCTAAGCACAGGTGGATTTATCAGGGCTGGGATCTAGAGGGTGCAGTGGAGGTGGGGTGTGCACACCATGAGCAAAGCTGAGTGTGTGGCAGCACTCAGGTGCTGTGTGTCCCTCTGTGCTCCCAGGACTTACCCCTGGCCATCCGAACGGCAGGAATTGCCCTTCAGCCCAGTTGTCACTTTTGATGTAGAACAGACCAGCAATCATGATGAAGATCCAAACCGCCAAGTTAATGACATTGAGCACGTTGTTCAGTCCCACCGAGTTCTTCACCCCCATGGCCACAATGATGGTGACAATGACAGCAATGACCAGAGCAAGAAGGTCAGGATACGACTCCTCTCCTTTCCCTAGGTGAGAGAAAAGAGGTGTGTTACTCTCCATCCACAGAATATCCAGGAGCTCCGTGGTGGAGTTTTAAACACTTCAGGCCTTGAAGTTTTGCAGAACTCTTTGGTCTCACTGCAAAGGTGGTCTCCAGAGGCCCGTGCCTCCACTAGCTAAAGTCGTTTAATTAAGGTGACAAATCTCGGTGTCTAAAGACACCGTTCGGACTTTGGGGAGAGCAGCAAACCAGCCATCATGTCCCAGTTTGCATAATATGTATCTGCCAAGTACTCATTAAAAACCAATCAGCCACCAAGTTTTCATGACACAGGTACAGGACAGCTGGCGGGTTTTCTTTCTGGTAAGATTCATGGACTATTTCTGGAACTGCTGCTCGTACAGGACCACCACAGCCCTCAGCCCATGGCAGTACTACAGACACTGGCTTGTGCTCTCTAACATAAATTTGTGTCCCCCAAGGGGACCAAGCAGAGTGTTTGCACTGGGTGAAGTGTTTCTGTGCTGCCTTTACCCTCTGACATTCGACTACTTCTGTGCATGTATTCTAAATGCCAGCTCATCCCAGAGGGGCTCAAAGTATCGTGTATCCCATCCCCTCAAATCCTGCCTGTGCGCCAGGCTGCCGAGGGAAAGTACCAGAGCCAGACAGATGGTAAATAATGAACGAAGCCTAATATCCATGTCTGACTCCTGACGAGCCTCCAATTACTTCTCAGGCCCTAATTAAGGGAGGTATCTCTGCGCAGCGGGACGCACCCAGGCCGTTCAGCGTGCCGACGCTGCTGATCATCCAGCGGCTGATGGTGTGGTTGGCCAGCGAGTCGAACATGCTGCTGAGGGCGCTGGCGCCCGCGGCCGTCCCGATCAGGTACTCCAGGATGAGGTTCCAGCCGATGAAGAAGGCCACGAACTCCCCCACGGTCACGTAGCTGTAGGTGTAGGCAGAGCCCGTGGTCTTGGGCACGCGCACGCCGAACTCAGCGTAGCAAACGCCTGTTCGGGAAAACGGGAAGCGGCGTAAGGGAAACGCGGCTGGGAAATGGAAAAAATAAAACCGCCTTGGTGCCACCTGCCCAGAGGTGCTAGGAGGTGTCAGAGCTGTGGTCAGCATCAGGAGCACAGAGACATCGCATGGTGACCCTCCCTCCCCAGCTCCTTGGCTAAAAACCAGACAAATCTCCTCTAAAATGAAGTTGTGATGGGTTTTTCTTTTTGAGATGACACAGTTCAAACCAGCCTGATGTTTACATGGAATTCTGGGACCACTGTTTATACTGATCCATGGGACCAGTGCTGCACAGCCTCATCCCAGAGGACGATGCCACAGCAGGGCTCACACAAGGCTACACCTCTCTCTGCCCCAAACTTTCAATCACCAAACACTCATCCTGCATTATGGCTCTGCAGATCCAGGCATGAGCACTGTCCTGATCATCCCTGCTCTTGTTCATACCCAGGCAAGGGGAGTTTGAAGATATCCTACACAGAGAACATAAGTTACTTTAACACTTAAAAAATATTATATTTAAGTCCTCTAAAGAATAATTGCAAAACTAACTGTGCAGAAGAAGAAAAGAAAAGCGAAAAGAAAAGCAAAAAGAAATATTTAACTGAAAGTGTTTGGGAGGAGAATTCAGCAGACTTTAATTCTTTCCGAACTCCTTGTGCGCTTACTATGTCAGGACAATTTTTAATAAAAACCTGACCCTGACACGTTGATGTATTAAAACAACCATTAGCTTTTATTTAAAAGGAATGGATGTACTTAGTCTCAAATTCTCCAAATATTATTCAGGACAAGTGCTGGAAGGGTCCTGCATGTTTAACGCAGATTAAGCCCCTGCCCCAAAGACCCCAGTAAAGTTCATATGGGTGAATTGGTTAAGCCCATTACTACCATTGAGTAAACACGTAGTAATTATTCAGCTCTCTATCAACTTATATTCTCCATTTAGAAGATAATAATTGCTTCAAATTTGCAATCAGTTTAGTATAGAGTGAGACATGAATAATTTATAAAAATGTTATGAGGTGGCTGCTCTTACTTTAAAGTGCCATTTTTACACTGTACAAACACAGAGTTGTTGAATCTCTTAAGCTGAATTTGGTGGTGCTTCTTTTCTTGCTGTTGGAGGATTTTTATATTCCATTCACTGCTTAACTTGAATGCGAGTTGCTTTGCAATGGGACTCTTCAAAACTTGATTTCTGTAAAGCAGCCCAACAGGAGCCACAAGACGTTTCCATCATCCATCCAGCCCTACCGACAGTCATTATTCAAAGCTGATGAAAAATGCATGCACTCGGCACAGGTACGGCGTTCACAGATAACTACAGGCCTGAATGATTTATGAAACTGGTGCTCTGATGGGGACAAGTATCTAGTTTCTCTCTTTGATGGCCTTAAAAATATATACTCCTTCTTGTAGGCAGCTCTCGTTTTCGCCAACGACAAGATGATGACTGAAGAGGATGGTTATCAATACGCAAAGATAATGCCAAAGCAAAGAAATGAATATGTATAGAATGTTTGAGTTTTTGATTATTCTGCTGGGATCCCAAAATAGAAGAGCAGTTTTTCACTATGCATTGGCTACATGCAATAGGTTGAGAATATCAGTATTAGGTACCAGCATGTGTTACACACACACACACACACACAAACACACACATATATATAATATATATTAACCTCTGCTGCATTTGTACTGTATTATTATTACTATTGTTCTTGTTGTTATTACTATTGTTTTTATTATTATTATTATTATTACTATTGTTCTTGTTCTTGTTGTTCTTACTACTATTTTTATTATTACCATTACTATTATTTTTATTATTATTGTTGTTGTTTTTGCAATCTAACTGCACAATAAATCTTTTTGCTCGTTTACTCCCTGGCAGCTCAACCTATTCAGCACCTTGTTCCCCTGTATCCAGAGGGACACATCTCTCCCAGTGCTCCAGCACAGCCAGCCCAGCTCTGGGACTGCAGGGAGAGGCTGGGCACATCCTCCCTGTCACAACTGTTTGAATTTGGAGACAGATTTATCTTCTTCCCCCTAGTCAAGAGCGTTTGCAATTTCTGAAGAAAATAAGACAACACAGTGGTTTTTTGAAAGAGCAAACATTCTACAGAGGACCATTCCTTTTCCTTGAATATCTGCTACACTTGTGCAATTGGTGTGACTGTCACTGCACTGCTGTAATTATACAGTTATTGACATTAATCAGCAGGACATAAACACAGCTGGGTGGTCTGGTGCATGGCACTGTGGCCCTTCCAGGGTCCCATCCAAAGAACAGCTGCTGGGCAGCACAACTGGTGACATGTGGAACTGGTGCTTTTGGTGTGCTGGCGTGGTGGTGGCCCTGGTGTGGATGCTGACCCTCTCACTAATACTTGGCACAAGGCTACAGAGGAGCCGTGAGATCCCACAGGGCACTGGCACAATGGCAGGGATGTTTCAGGTGAAAAATAACTTCTGAGAGAGGCCTTTCAGCTGCTCTGGGGTTAACTCCAAATAATTCATGCTACCACACAAGAAATCCAGGGGGACCACCCTTTGTCAACCAAGAGCAGCCAACTTATTGAGGAAGGCACATTATTTTCATCAAGCCACTGAGCCTGTCCGTTGCATTTCATGATCACCATGTGCTGATATATAAAAAGCAGCTCCATAAAGAGAGCTCCCACAAAGCAAGGACTCCCATCCCTCCAGCTCCACCCAGGTAGCTGCAGGTGCAGCCCCTCAGCCCAGCCCTCATCCTGCAGCCAGGCAGCAGCTAAGGCACATGCTCAGCTCCCTCCTGCTCCCTCGTGCATCCCAGCTGCTGCTGAGCCTGTTCCTGTACCGGTATCAGGTAAGAGCCTGGCACCGTGCTCCAAACAAAGTTGTACTGCTTTAGGAGAGGAGATCACTAAAGGGACAAGAAATGGGTGGTGGAAAAGGCTGTGGAGAGGGTGATGGGGTTGGGTGAGATGCAAACTGCTGGTTTTTGCTAAGGAGGGGTTTTGGATAAACAGGGATGAAAGTGGGGAATCCTGGTGGTCGCAGCTGATGGAAGGAGCCTGCAGTGCACTGGAGGCTTTGTGGAGGGAAGTTGGGCAAGCATTTCTACTTGAGAGCTGAATGCAAGGCCTTCTAGTGAGAGAATAAAGGAGACTGATTTAATTTATCAGTTTAATCAACTATAGTGTGTTTGTAAGTACCCTGATGGGGTACATATTGCTTAAAACTATGGAAGGTGTAAGTGGAATGTGTTGAGTAGATGAAATTGGGAAAGTCTCTGTCTGAAACCGGGCTTAATAGTGCAAAGAGGCTTCCCTATGGCAGGGCTTCCCTATGGCTGTCTCCCAGGGAAGCTGGATGACTTTCTGGATGGTTTTGGTTTGTTTGCTTTTTGTTTTTTTTAATCCAAAACTCTTCTGGGCTCACTTCTGCAAGCAGTGGGGTTTGACTTAGTGATTTGTGATGAGCAAAGGGAAAGTTCCTTAAAATCTGTCCAGGCACACTTGCCCAAACTCAATGCCTGGCACACCAGGAAGCAACCATGATGGGAGAGCTGAAATCACATCCCCAGTGAGTCTAACAGCCCGTCCAGCTCCTGAATTCTTACTTGGTTTTACTTGCCAGAAAAGTGTTGCTGTTACAAACAACAGCAGCGTTAACGATGAAGTGAGGAAGCAGCCAAGGAGACTATCAAAACACTGCATCCCTCACAAAACACTTTCCCAGGGCTACAAAAGCAAGGGGAGATGAAAGCGGAGCGGGAAGCAGCGCGGGCTCCTGTGGGCGAAGGCGGGAGGAGCTCCTGCTGCGGGGCAAGGCTCGTGTCTGGGGTGAAAAAGCCCCTTTTGGAGGACAGTGTGTTTTTGTTAGCAGAGACCCACCCAAACTTCCTTTGCTCTTGGTTTGCATCACGGCCAACAAAATCTTTGCAGAGGAGAGAAAGCAGGCAGTGGGAAAGGAGAGACACGGATGCTATCTACTGCCTTGGATAAAAAACAGGCATTTTGGTCCATTTGTTGTGATGGGAACTCAAATAAGCGTTGGATCTCATTGCAAGCTCTCAGCTCTTGTTGTGGGCTTTGGAGAGAGCGTGAGGTTCGTCCCTGGGCTGTGCCAGGGTTGTGCCTCTGGGCTGCAGGGACATCAGGGGTTCAAACTCCCACTCACTTTGGTGGGGTCTCCATGGAGCAGCACTGCAAACTCCAGGGAAAGAGCCTGATGCTCTTTCACGTGTCATTACAAAAACCCAGAGTTTTGAAAAACTGATCTGGGTCACTTTGCTGTGTTGGCTCTTCCTGTCTTCTATCAAAGCCCTTTGCCATTTGCTCAGGTTTCCTTCTCCAACCCACAGACAAAAGCTGGATACCAGACTGACACAGCATGCAAAGTCCTCTGAGCAGAGAGAGCAGGAACATCACATCATCGCGTTAGCACTGATCTGGAAAGGACAAATGCCAGCAGTACCAGCTTCATGTAGAAACTGCAGCTCAAGCCATATGCTCAGCTGGGTTCCTACAGAGGAGATAGAATTCATTGTGTTTTCACTAAAATACATCATTTCTCTCTCCCCACACATTTGTTTGTTGGTTTTGCTTGTTTGGGAGTTCAAAGTCTGACCCTATGTGAATAGGAGCCAATGAAATCAACTCCAGAACTAATTGAGGAATTTTTTAACTGTTAGCCATGTCAACCAAAAAAGCTGGCCCTGGTACTGCCAAGCCAATGACATCCTTCCTGTTGGAACTGAGTTTCCCACAAGCTCTCGCTCCAGTGCTGTGTCTTGGCCATGCTCTCAGCCTGGGACATGCACTGCAAAACTCTCAAATGTCTCAAAAATATTGCCCACAGGCTCCATCCTTGTGGAAGCCATTGGCAGCTCACCAGGATAATCGCGCTTGGGCTGCTGGCTCCCAGTACAAGGTTTGGTCTGACATTTGGGCAGTGAGGGACAGTGCACCCCATGAGCTAGGTGAGCCCAGTGGGAAATGGTTTCTAGTTGGTGGGGAAGTTGCTATGCGCTCATAGCTTGTGGTGCTTGAACATGGATCCTGCCAATTGTCCACCCATGAACGGAGAGGAAGCAGGACACGGCACGTTACTCAGAATCCCCCGCAGAGCTCACCTGACAGGATGGAAGCGACGGCAGCGATGATGAAGGACACGATGACCCCGGGCCCCGCCATCTCCTTGGCCACCAGGCCGGACACCACGTACATGCCGGTGCCCACGCAGCTCCCGACGCCCAGGGAGATGAGGTCGAGGGTGGTGAGGACCTTGGCCAGCCGGGCGCCCTGGGCGGCCGCGGGCCCGCTGCCCTCCAGCATGGACTCCACGGGCTTGGTGCGCAGGACGCGGGCGCGCAGGGCATGGCCCGCGGCCCCCCAGGGCACCCGCCGCGGGTCCAGCCGCGAGAAGAAGCCACTCATGGCGCCGGGCTGGGCAGAGCTGGGGCACAGATGGTGTCAACGCCACCTGCTCAGGGCCGTGGCTGCGTCTCCATCCCGCGCTGGCAGCCCTGCAACAGAGAGGAAGAGAGGTTTGGGATGAAACAGCGAAGAAAGAAGGAAGAGCCAAAAGGGCCCCCTAAGTTGGTTTTTGCCAGGCTCCAGTGCTGGCAGAGCTTTGCTTTGACCGATGCTGCTGCTGCTGTTGTGGAGAAATCTCCTTTCTCAGCGATGCACTGCCCTCCTTTGTGCTCACATGGGTCATTACTACAGCGCTACAAACAGCAGGAACCTGATTTCCTCCAAATTCTCATTATGTGGCTTAATTGCTACCGAAAGTGATGATGGCTGCATGTAACTGTGAGGTACCGGTGGCCACCAAGGCACACTGGGCCCTGGTGGGGACAGAGCATGATTCCAAGCCTGGCAGCACGGCAGTTCCAGCCGCAGGGATGCTCCAGGTGGCACCATGTGTCAGCCCACCATCACCATGGCAGACTGTGCAGGGACATTCTGTGGGACACCTCCCATGGAGACAGACTGACAGAGTGGGGACTGTTCAGCCTGGAGACAAGAAGGATCCAGGGAGACTCAGAGTCCCTTCCAGTACCTAAAGGCAGCTCCAAGAGAGCTGGAGAAGAATTTGGACAAGGGCATGGAGTGACAGAACAAGAGAGAATGGCTTCAGAATGAAGCAGGGAATATTTGGATTAGATATGAGGAAGAAATTCTTCCCGGTGAGGCCCTGGCACAGGGTGCCCTGGGAAGCTGTGGATGCCCCAACCCTGGAAGTGTTCAAGGCTGGGTTGGACGGGGCTTGGAGCAACCTGGGATAGTGGATGCATCCCTGCACGTGGCAGGGGGGCTGGAATGAGGATCTTGAAGGGCTCTTCCAACTCCAGCCATTCTATGGTCCTGTAACCACTGTGCTCTACCCGTACTGCAAAAACAGAGGGTCTGGGACTGTAAAGCTTTGCTCCTTAATCCAGCACGTGAGACCACTGCCTGCCAGTGCCAGGCTGCAGCTGACTCTGGGGCTGGCTCATCACAGACTGGTCCTTACAAGGACAGGTGATTCCACAGCAGGAACTGGCTGGTGGATTAGTGATGCACCCAGATTTAGGCTGCTGAGCTGTTCCAGCTGCCTGGGGCTGGGCTGTGACCAGGTCCTCCCTCATGGCAGCCCAACAAAGCCCTGCAATTCATGGGGTTTAAGCTCCTCCTAAGTCATCAAGAGGAAAAAAAAAACCCACAACTTTCAATACCTCTGAAATGAAATAACTCTATAATTGCTGCTAGATTCAATTAAAGCAGTCATTCAAGACTATTCCAGATGTTTAAGCGAGATCAGCATATTGCTGCTCTGTTGCTTGGAAAACATCCTTTCACTCCATCTGAAACCATGAAAAAATACATCATGGATGGCAACCATCTCCATGGGGCAGAGGCAGCTCACTTCTGCTCTGCTCCACTGGCCCTGGCTCTCTAGAAGCAAACAGTGGGAAGCAAAGGGAATTTTTACTTGTTTTGTTTTGTTTTTTAATCTTCTCTCCTCCCCATAAACCCAGGAAGATGAAGGGGGCTGTGGCTCAGAGGGGACAAGCTGCAGCTGGGTTTTGGAGCTGCTCAGCTCTCCACAATCAGGCTGTTGGGGTCGTTTCTCCTCGCTGGCTGGCACTTGCTGCTGCCACCATGTGCTTGTCAGCACCACTGTTTGTACCAAAACACTCCTCTCCATCAGGGTAAATTGACTAAAACTGCAATCACGCCAGAAGGAGAGGCATAGGTGTTTACAGGCATGGATCTTCCTCACCGTCTGGGTTGATGCTGAATTATTCCTCGTGTAAAACTCGTTCTGCTGGGGAGGTGCAGCACAGTGCCCCCCCAGCATCTCCCATCCTCATCAACCCCATAGCTTCATCTTCTCCAGAAAATGATCCCCAAACCACACCTGTGCCTTGGGATGGCTTTTGATTTTCTGTTAATGACTCTCCTCTGTCCGGAAGTCTGTAGGGGTATCCTTGAGCAAAGATCTCGATTAAAATCTGCCGGGAATGCAACAAGGAACAGAATATCGATGGCGGTAAATGGAAAAAAGAGAGCTCCTGTTGTTGTATTGATGGAAAGCCAGGCAGGGGCACTCATTAAGAGGAAAAGGTTGGGTTTTCCCCGGTTTTCCATGGCTCACAGAGTAATTACTGCAGAGGAAAGATAGCTGATGCCTCCAGCAGCTGGATCAGCATGGATCTGGCCCTGGCATGCAGGACACCAGTGCCCAGCTTGCTGCAGGGGTTTTTAGGGGGAAAGTCCCTTTCTCCTTGCCCAGGGGAGCTGTGCTTCAGCAATTTGGGATTGAAGCACAGCTCCTATCAAACCCCAAGGCAGTGCCTGCTGTCCACCCCAGGAATATTAATTCTGGTGTTTATCGTGCAGGAGCTCCAGCCCTCAGACCCCCTCCGTGCTCCAGGTAGGGACTGTGTGCCGAGCATCACCCCGGGGCAAACAGAGCCCCAAAGGCTCAGAGGGATGCTGGAGGTAGATCGAGACGATGGAAAAGGCACCTCCTGGCAGCAAACCCCGCTGCAATCCCGGGAAAAGAACAAGCGGAACAGGCACAAACGCGCCGGGCTGACCTCCCCGCTGCCCTTTCCCTTTTCCCTTTAACTGCTCGCTGGGTAGCGGCGAGGCGGGTTTGTCTGGAGAGGCTCAGGGGCTGGATTGCATCCCAGCTCCTCCAGCAGGGACAGGCTGACGTCAGCCGGGCGGTGCGGGAGCCGGGCAGCGGCTCCGAGCGCAGGGATGCCTTCTGCCGGGGCTGCTCGCCGCCGAAATGTTTTCATCACGAGTGCGATTTGATTTGATTTGCAGCTTTGTGCGCTTGTTTTCACAGTGTCGGTCCCCAGCTGCGCTGCCACTGTAAAAGCTGGCTCTGCCTCCATCATCAGCCCTCCTTAAAGCGATTTAAAAGCCAGGCACAGAGCCGAGAGCGAGGGCTGGTCCCCGCCGATCCCGGCGCCGCTCACGTGGGTCCAGCTTCAGCAATCTGGCCTTGTGCCTTTGCTGGTAATTTTGGGCTTTTCTTATTTTTAATCTTTCCATTTTTACCTCTGCTCGAGCAGTTCAAGTGGAGCTGTGGTTAATTTAAACTACAGTCGTCGCTAAATTAAACCACTGATAATACTTCAGGTTTAAGACCAACTTTCTCAGTGCATCAACTAAAAAATTGATATTTTCTCTGTGTGTTCATGGCAAAATGGAAGCAGAGAGCTTGAACAGCACTTTTTCTATGGTACTTCCATCAGTGTTACGCTGAGGGCTTTGGCAGTGTTAGCATTGCTGTAAGATGGCTAAACATCATTATCTTCTTTTGACAAATAAGCAAAATAAAAGAGGAGGTACTTAACTTGATCAAAGACATAAGGCAAGGGTGCCACGCACCCAGAGGCAGCCCCCAGGAATATTCCTGAACCTTGTATTGCAGTCTCTAGTGCAAGAGTTAAAAGAGCATAAATGTGTAATCCAGTGATATAATTAGCATGTACATAGAGATCACCCTTTCTTCCTCTTTCCAGCCTTCAGGGGGGATACAGTGTGATGGTTTAACTGCTGTCCTTGCTGTGGAGAGGCTGGACTGCCTGGATAATCAGGGAAAAGGCAGAGGGAAGGATGGGAGTGATGTTAAAGCTTCTTTCTGTCTTGCAGCTGTGGGTTCCCTTTTCCTAAGTAAATAGCAAATCAATATTTGAGCACTGATCCGTGCCCATGCAGGTGAGAAGTGGGAAGGTTTTGGTAGCTGAGGGCTCATCTTCCTGCCTGGATGAGGTCAGGAATGAGGTGACGCATTCAGAGGTGAAATTAGAGTGTGCCACGGGGAAGGCCAGCAGATCCCTTGATATTGAGCTGTTCTAAACAACTTTGCCAGGATTAATTACATGCCAACTTCACAAGCAGCTGGTCCAGGGTCCCCTGGGATCCTCACCAGGCTGGTGAGAAACAGCTCTGGGACTGAAAGGAGCAGTATTTTCCTTCTTCCTAGGGGCTGGATACATATGGAGGTAGCACCTACAGTTCTTACAGCCTGAATGGGGTGGAAGCTGAAATGTTCCTTTTGGAGATGCTCATTCACATCCTTGCAGGCGCATCCCTCCCCTTGGTAAATCCACCTGCCCCAGCCCGATGTCTGGCATTTCGGTTTTCCACTTGTTTTCTGCCCTTTTTGCACAGGTACCAATCATTCCCATCGTGCAGAATGGTGTAGGAATGGATGCAGGCTATGACAGATACAAGAGTCTGTGCATGCCAATCTGTAAATAATGCAATATGCATGAAGTGCTCCATTTGGGTTTGCAACAAAGCTATTTAACCACCAGAAGAAAAAATAAAAACAAAACAAAACGAAAAAAAAGAGAACGACAGAGAAAGAGGTATAATCAATTTGCACATTTGCAAAAAGGTCTAGTTTGTCACTGTTGTCTTGAGGTGGGGAGGTAAAAGCCTTAAAAACTGCAACAACGCAGGGAAATGGCAAATCAATAGATGGGTGAGCTGAGCAGGAGGTGGGGAACCAGGAACATCTTGGAGCTGTTCTGACAGGCTCCCTCTAGGAGAGTAGTGAAACCACATGAAATTAGTAAAATTTGTTGCTCCACCAGTAAAATGCAGAAATTCACTGCCATAGAGAAGCGTGTGGTGGTTAATCTGTCTGGGTTTTCTATGGAAGCAGACAAGAAACCATCCTAAAAATGATTAATGCTCCCCTAGACATACCTTGTTGAAGTCAATATTGGTTTTGTATCTGCATGTGCTCATCTGCAGAAGGACCCTAGAGGCTCTGTGCACTTTTAAATGCTCATTTGTGGTGCTGGGTGATTTTGCATTCCAAGTGCAGATATTGATGTCAATTTTTCGAGTACAGCCTCCCCCACCTTTCTGCAGACACAGACTGCAGTGATGTTTGGGTTCACAGGCCTGGGTGCTCAGGCTTTCCAGGATCAATGTACTGACCACTGAGGTTCAGGCATTTTAAACACAATGGGAGGGGTGCCCAGGAATGCAGATTTGTCTCACACAGAATCACAGATGCATAGAATGGTTTGGGTTGGACAGAATCCTAAAGATCATCTCATTCCAACCCAACCTGCCATGTGCAGGGACACCTTCCACTAGACCAGATTGCCCAGGGCTCCATCCAACCTGGCCTTGCAAACATGCTGGCACATCCTTCTGCAACCTTGGTTTTTGGGAGTAGCAGTTCCAGACGCTGAGCTGTCACAGGAGGAGAAGCATTGTCTGGTTTTTCTGGAATAGAGTGAGTTGCCCACTTGCAATGCTGGGCATAGATTCCTCTAACAGTACGGCTGCCAGCAGCATCAGTGGGGTGGTTGCAGCCTTGGGTTTGTGACTCTGAGCTTTTCCCTGGTTTTGGGCAGTAGGTTGTACTTTCAGTAATTACCACTTTGATGAGATAACACGTTTTCTGTACCAAATCTCGCTGTTAGAGAGGACAAGGGCTGCCTTTGTATCACTGAAACTGTAGACCTGGGCTATCAGACAGCTTCTTCTAGAATTATGCTCCTTTAAAAACTGTCTTTGCTTTAAAAACACGCAGGAGGAAATCTCTGTAATTACTGGGCTGTGTTTTCTTTTTCTTTCCTCAGTGGATCCATACTTTTACACCGCAGAATGAAAGTCATTATGGTTTGCTGCAGGCCAGACAGGAGAGCTTTTTTCGTTTGACATAATTCACAGAATGGGTTATTTATTAATGTGTGAGGATCTCTAAACAAAATGGATTTTTACTGTTGTGAGAGTCTGGCTGATACATCATTATGACAACTTATTTCATTTCTGGGTAGCATTTTGAACCCAGTGACGAAAACACAAATCCTTCAGTAAAGAACTGGTCTAACACTTCGGCTTTGTCACCTGAAAAAATTCCCCTGTATATCAAACACAGGACCTGAAAATCCACTATTTTTAAACCTCTAGTTTTATTTTGAAGATTGCTGGTTTTATAGAGATTCCTTTATTCCCCACTAAGAAACTGCTGGGCTTTTTCCCCTCAATGCTGACTCTCACTCACCAGCAGTCTTTCCACCTTTCTGTAACAATTCAGTAGGAGTCTGAACTGGCCTTTTACACAGTAAGCACATCAAGCTTACAAACACCTTTCAGCTCTTGCCGAGTTTCAAATGCATTTATCTTTTGTATGTGCACACGGTCTCATTAATTACTTATCGTGTTCCATCAGCAGTTATACAAATGTAATTGATTATGCCTCGCTGCCCCGCTTCCACTATTTTGGCTATCAGCTAATTAATGCAGGAGAGGATCTCAAACAACTGCTTTCCTCAGAAGAAGCTGGAAAAATGCGTTCTTCAATCCAAGCCTAGGAAGGGTTCCAAAAGAAGCAGTAGTAGCATATGCAAATCAAAGGGAGCTTTTTGCATATGCAAATAGGAGCCTTGAGCTGGGGGGGGTGGGAATTTGGCTGGTTGTAACCTGTGTCTCTAAATTCCTCAACAGAAGCCTGAGGTAGGTTCAATGCACTTCCAAGGGAGTGAATAGCAGCTCCTACTGATTTTATTGCATTTTGCTGCTTATTCTTCTTATTCACTAGGACAAAAAACCCTTGCCTTACATGAGTAATTCTGCTGCGTTTCAGGACAACCGATTATATGAGTAATGTGATCACAAGTGGATCAAAGATGATGATTTAGAATAGAGTTCATGTGTTTAGTCATTTATCATCATCAGTCAGGCAAAGGCACTGCAACACCTAAACGATGTGTAGCGTGAGTAATACCTGCTGCTGAAGCAGGAGGGCTTTTTGACGTTTCCCAGTGAGTTACAAACTCCCATCTAACACTAAATCAGTCTCTAGGATGGTACCAGAGAAGCAGAATTAAATGAAGAATTATGTGTTCTTAAAAGTGATAATAGCATAAAAGTTGGAGTGTTACAATATTCCAGAGCGATGCACACGCACTGCCCGGCGATGTCCTTATGTAGCAAGGGAATCAGTGTGAGCCAACACGATTACCTTAACTTAAAGTAGCTAATTGCATCCTTGCTCTTAGCCTCCCTTAGCGGCACGACCCCAAAACCCAACCTCTTTCCCTGAGACAGCACATTTTGCCTCCCAGCTACAGTCAGTAGACCCTCCCCATGGTGTGCTGCCCTGCCTGGCAAGCATAATTCCACTGGTGTGCCCGCACACGAGAAAGAGAAGAGCTGCTGAAATATCATTGCTGAAGCTCCTGCTCGTGCCAGAGCTCTCAGCCAAAGGAACTTGACATATTGCTTCTTTCTGTCTTAATTTACTTTGAGCAGAGCTGGCGACCCCGGTTATTAATTGCACATCTCCCCGTCCCTGTTGCTTCCCAGCCGGTTGTTTAACGAGTGGAACACACCTGCTGTTGCCCAGGTGTCTTAGACAAGGCTCTGGAGAATCCAGGTGCTTCCCAAGCGTGTTGCTTCGGGGCTGGAGCGGCGCGAGACCTGTGCCCAGTGAAGGACAGCCAGGAGAGGAAGATGTTTCCTTCCCCACCAGACCACGGTGCCCAAATCCTGCCTGGAGCCACCCTGGCATTGCTGAGCACCACGGGGCAGTGGCTCATCCAGAAGGTCTATCATTAAGACCTGGTTCAACAATGCTCAGGCACATGTTTAAAGCGAAGTTTTAATTGTGCTGCTGCGGGTGGAATGTGCCCAGGTGTGCCAGTGGTGCACAAAGGGGCGTCTCCACCCTTAGCTTTAAAAAACTTTGTTGAGGAAGACTCAGCCCACATTCAGGGAGCTGAGGATGTGCAGGAGGAATGGACCAAACCACTAACGGAGGTCATGGTCACCAAAAACCAGAGCCAATGGCTGCTGAGAGGGGCTGCCCTGAGCCCACACACGTGAATTTATAGATGTTTACTAAAGTTTTGGCACAGATACACCCATAGACAGTTGTAGCACGGCAACAGAAACCCATTTCCCTGTAGGCAGCAAGCCACTTTTATCCTGCAGCTCTGTCCTCTCAGAATTAGGATGTGGTGCTGGAAACGCATGTGCTGCAGAAGCTCTTCTTCTGTTCACCTGCCAGGTAGATTTCATTTATGGTATCATGACCTCCAATGAATTATTGATACAGTGACTGTGCAGAGGAACAGAAACAATAGAGTCATGTGCTGTGTGGCTCCACCTCGCTGGCTTTGTTTCATAAGTGCCTGGGCTTGGCTCTGACAGTTTTATTGTAGGAAAAAAATAGTTTTCTCTTAGAGATGTTCCAACCTCGTGACAGCAAGGGATGGGCTGTGGTGGGAACATAAACACTGGCCAGGGCACCCAGTCCCCTGAAGAGGACTGCATAGTCTGGAAGCAGGGCTGCTATTCAATGAGCCAAGGAAACTCAAGAGAATTTTTCTCAATATACAAGAGAAAAATTGCAGTTTCCAGTTCTTTCAGTTTTGGCATTTTCTCGATGACAACCACAGCTTAGCTACGTCTCGTTCCTTGTAAATGAAAAATGTCTTAGGAATCTCCGTGGATCTGAGTCTGCTCCCATTCACACGTGGGTGGTTTAATGAGTTCAGCAGACTCACCCTGGACTGAGGTGAGGCTCTGGCCAGGCTTTCATATCCATAGGAAGTAGCTGAAAAATGCCTGCTGTATTTCTGAGCTCTGGATACTTTGCTTACCTAGATCTACTGTCTCTCACAGACTGGCAAGCTCAGACCCAACCATGGCTTTATATATTATAGAGGGCACAAATCTGGGAGTGATTTGGAGGTTTTAATTTTTTTTTTTTTAATTAATGTGAAAGTCACAAATTCTGCCCCCTGCTAATGTTGTTTTTGTGTGACATACCGATCCCACTGCCACACACGGCTGAAGAAGTATTTGCTTTGTTTTTACATTCTTATTTTTAAAGTGTCTTAATAATCTAAACAATATGTTGCATAAACATTACGATAATTTTAATAGCTCAGGTGCTCTGAAAGTGAAGTTTTGATTATTTGGGGGTTAAGAAGTCAGTTACAGACTGCTCTGTTTTCTTCTTTGTTTTCTTGGCTCCATGAAGAGCCCAGGATTGTGTTTATGTTTGTGTAAGTTCTTGCCATCCTGTTTGCTTGAATGTTGCAGGGCTTCAGAGAAAAACCATTAATTTAGCCATTAGGAGGTTTTCCTGTTCTCATTGAATTTTCTAGAAAATCTCCTGTTGCCTTAAAGGGAACGTGGAAGAAATCTTCTTACATGTGCGTGATGTAAGAACTGAGAAAACAGACTGTCTTCAGAAAGAAGTAGTGTCAAATCAGCCCACAAGTATATCCTTTAAAATAATTTTGGCTGGAATCCTTTCTGATATGATCCCATCTGAGACTCCGAAGCTACACAAAGAATGAATTTCCATCATTTTCGTATAATCCGAAAATAATTAGAGAAGGATAAGATATGTCTTGACTTGAGAGCCATGAATAACTCCCTGAGGAGAACGATTTATGTCTTAAAATGCTTCCCTTTACTGCAACATGCACAAAGAAAGAGATTCTTCTTGGGGAGAGTTAATTAATGAAACCAGTTGGAAAACTGGAGGATTCAAAACAGAAGTTGGTCAGGCATTCGTTCTGCTCTTGGCATGCGGTTAAAAATCCCACCTGATGGGGGGTTGTACTAATCTAGAGGGGTGGCGGGGGCACCTGGAAATGAAGTTGTAACATCTCCGTGCCTTATTTAGGGAATTAAGGATCAAAGGTACCATTAAGTCCTCCGAGTTAATTCTGTCTGAGTCTCAGACCATTAGTTTCCAGGCAATTACTCCTGCAGGGAGCCCAATGACTTGCATTGGCTAAGTTGCATATTTTGGGAGGACATCAAATCTTGACATAAACAGATGGAGAATCCAGCAGGTTTTCTGATGGCTCCTTCATCAGGTCGTCAGCACTCCTCTGTTCAAAAATGTGATCCCTCCCTTAAACTGGAATGTTTTGGCTTCAGCATCTCAGCCCCAGCTCATGTTGTGCCTCTCTTTGACAGATGGAGGCATGACTCCTGGTGCCTGGTAATTTCTTTCTGTAGAGGCTCTTAGATTCAAGGATTCACATCACCTCCCATCCTGCTTTTTAATGAAGTGAGTTCTCAGGTGCTGTAATTCCTTCACTGTAAGGGCCTTTCTCCAGTCCTTGACAGGCTTTGGCTCTTCTTTCCTTTTTTTTCCCCGTTACTTCCAATTTTGTTGTCATTTTTTTGATGTCTGCTGTACTCTAGCAGTCTGTTTTCAAGGGCTGAGGTAAAATTTCCTTCCTACCTCTCCACTCACTGAAGAGCAGCTAAACAAGCCTTTTTTTTCTGTTTTTCTTGTTCAATTACTTGTCTTATCACAGCTATTGCATCTGTGCTGTCTTCTCAGGTATGTACTGCACATTTGAGTTCATGTCAAGAGGACCCGAGATTCCTTGTTGACACTATTTACTCCCCATCAGTAACTGTTTTGTTGGAAAAGTTTATCAGCTTTGATAGATGAAAATGGGAAATCAGACCCTGGACCTCTGCAGGACCCCCTAATTCTCTGTTCTCATGCAAAGGGATTCCCCATGGAGCAGTACATTTTAAGAACAGATACTGAGTTTAATCTAGGTAACTTTCCTCTCTAGTGTTGTTTTTGGCTTGTTTGAGGGTTTTTGTTTGTTTACAATATGTTTTTCAACTCTGGTAAGTCACATGCCTTAGCAATGTGTACCAATAAAACAAACAAACGTAAATATCTTTAGCAATCAGACTTTCAGTCTCATGACAGTTTTTGGGCAGCTAAACAAATGCCTTGGCATGCTGAAATGTACTTGCCTGCTACTCAGGGACACTGGGAGAATTAATTACTTAATACGCTAGATTAGATCAGACATGGTTCTTTCGAGACAAAAATCTTCTCTGGGGTCGGCCAGACCCGGCTTCCCCCTCCTCTCCAGAGCGGTGCTGCTTTCAGAGCCCTGCGTTAGAGCGCTCTCGGCACAGCCTGTGACAGGAGGGCACTAAGTCGATCCGTATAGACTATCATTTAACAGGCCACGAAACCCGGGCTGCAGAGCGGTTGTCAGAGCAGAGATTAGGCTTTTCAACCGTGCTGCTGGAGCACACCTCGCCGGGCCCGAGGCTGGTACCAGGCGGCTCCAAAATACCCGTGTGGAATCAATAAACACCACCGAGCCGGGGTGACGCAAAGAGGAAGCCAACTCCATTACCGGCCTCCAAGTCGCAGGGAGTTTTGCAGGCGCCGGGGGGGAGGACGGGGCCGGAACCGGGGCCCGTCTGCGGGGGGCAGCGGGGTCGCGCCGGGGCCGGGGCCGCCCCGTCGGGGCTTCAGCACCGGGGACAGCGCCCGGCACCGCCG
>VZTG01002823.1:113956-165854 GCA_013397845.1 Melanocharis versteri | reverse complement strand
GGGAGGGAGGGAGGGAGGGAGGAGGGCGCTGCAGCTCCTCAATTATTCAGCGCTTCCCCTCCCCGCCTGCCGCATGTGACCGTCGGCAATACCCACGGGCCGTGGCGGCCCCGGGAGAGCTCCCTGCACGGGGCTGCTACCCCCATGGCCACCTCCCCTCCCAGCGAGTCCTCTTTGCCTGTCCAAGCGTCCTGAGGGCTGCGGGTGGCCTCCCCCAAAACTGTCTGGCTGCTGAAAAATAACTCTCCTGGCTGCCTCCTCCAGCGCAGGGCTTTCCTCACCCCAGGGACAGAGCGTGGGGAACCTCGTTTTTGTTTTCTCCTTGAGCTGCACTGTGAGATTCGGGTGTTAATGCTGTAATCCCGGAACAGGCAGAATTCGGACTAAAATAATGCCTCATGCAGTGCAGCACGCTGTGCTGTCCAGCCCTCTGCACGGCCCGGCTGGGAGGAGTTAGGTATCAGGTGCAGGATGTATTTAATGTTTTATTTCCGTAGCTACTTTAGAGGATAGCTGGAATTCATGATCAAGATTATTGCTTTTTGCAGTTTTGTTGATCAGTTTCTGGTGTTTGGTTTGCTCTAGAAACACTCCCTGTCTGTATCTGTATTGTGCCATTTTGACAACAAATCCAAACTGGGTTTGTCTCCAGCGATGCCTGGTGAGGATCTGTTTTCCGTCTCTGTTACAGTTTCATTCTATAGCTTCTAACAGGACCTATTCCCAGCGAGGGCTGTGTCTTGAGCAGAGGGATAGTTTTCATCCTACAAATACTGAAATAAATGTCTGCTGATAAAAGTTAAAGGTGGGATCCTTCAGTGCAACCAGATCAGTTCAGAAGCCAATGTTTGCCTAACGTGAGTGACCCCGACAGAAGCTGCATCAAGGGCAGTGACCTTCTGGGGACACACTGACAGTGACATTGCACTGGTAAACACGGATGGGGGGGGGTTGGACTAGGTGACCTTTAAAGGTCCCTTCCAACCCAAACTATTCTGTGATTCTATATCCATGACCCTGTCTTTGGCCAGGAGAGCGGACCACACGCCATCTCCGATTTCCTTTCCAGCCTTGACTTCTGTGGCAGTTTTTGTTTCTTTCCAGATGAGTGCCATAATCTTCCCAGTTTCTTACCAGACTCCTTCCTCTCTCCAGCATAGCTTTACTTTGGTCTCTTCCCTGCCTCACAGAAGTCTCCTTGCAGTCCCTCTCTTCCCAAAAAAGGCACTGAAAAGACCTCTCCCAGCCTACTGCTGGCCAGCAGAAGGTGTCATCACAGGATGACAGGATGCTCTGTTCCCTTCCTGCTGCTCTGGCCAGCACACATCACATCATACAGCACAGAGCCAAAGTGCAGTCAGCTGATTACCTTCCTTACAACCAGCAGTTTAGAAACTCTGTTTTTATTCTTTTCCTTATTCTTTGGTTGCCTGAAAGCAACACTCAGAGCTGCAGCAACTCTCCTGTCCTTGTCTGTGGTCCCCGTGCTTCACATTTGGTTGTTGTTTCTCTTCACACTCTCTGGCTTCCCCCAGCTGCTTTTGCTCAGTCCCTGGACACTGGATAGAGCTGTGGATGGCTGATATCAGGAGCTGCCCTGGTACTTCATCTGTGCAAAAGAGAAAACTCCACTTGTTATTCCCTCTTGTTCTGCATCACTTTTAAGACCGTGGTGAGCTGCAGCTGACAGCACTACCAGCCTTTTGTGCTCACGCCCAGCTCCTTGGTGCTTGCAGGGCATGTAAGTAAAGGACATGGGCTGGTGTGCTTCTGAAAGGATTGGCAGTGTGGCCGAGTGTGAGGGGGGCTTATCTCTGTGTGTGGGTTCAGAATAATTGGATTCATATTTATTCATTGGGGCTGGTGAACCAGAGCACTGGCAGTTTGGCAGCAGTCGAGGGGGACTTTTGTGTCCTCTTAACAAGCACTGTGCAGCACCATGATACCACCCCCATCTTCCACCTTCCCTCTGC
Source organism: Melanocharis versteri (assembly GCA_013397845.1). Taxonomy (NCBI): domain Eukaryota; kingdom Metazoa; phylum Chordata; class Aves; order Passeriformes; family Melanocharitidae; genus Melanocharis; species Melanocharis versteri. The sequence goes on along the minus strand of VZTG01002823.1, from coordinate 163,881 downwards.
TGCTCAGAGATCTTTCTTCAGAGGACTTTGCTGTTTAGTAGCTTTCCAGATGCTGTTTTATTCCAGCCTTGCTCTCCTTTTTATAAGTTTTCCTCTGTTTTATCCAGTGGCACCTGCTGTTAGCTATGCACAACAACCTGCTACCGCCTTGAGTAATAAATGTTGCAAATGTTTTGTCAGAGGATCACTTCAGCTCTTTCTCATTAATCTTTACCCTGTTCTCACGAGTTTTCAACCTTCCAATCTTGCAGGAATTGAATCTTGAATTTTTACAGCTACCCCTCTAATGGTTCTCTTCCAGTTGATTAAATGTAGATGAAGAACTGAATGAGGACAAGTTACTCTCTCAACAAGTCACATCAGCGAGGTCACCCTCAGATTAAGGTGAAATTTTCCATAGCAGCCAATCACACGATGATACATTTGCAGCAGAGTTTCTTTTGTCTCCAGGCACTGTCCAATTTCTAGACCAAACTAATTTCTGCCCACTTTTCTGTAGCAGGTGGCCATCTGACTGGTCATTTGAATACTTAATCCTATTTTGAATTTGACCAAGGCTTTGGCCTCAATAACACCTTGTCGCAGGGATCTCCACCAGCTGCTGTGGAGATTATCTTGGCTACTTTTTCTTATCAGCATCAAATTTGGCCATTCCAATTTCGTGGGACATAATTTTCTTTTTTTGTGACTCTAAATACAGAGAGATAAGAAGAAGCCAGCAAAAGCTGCCCTATTGACTTTCTTCCTTACTGTTATTAAAATGTTCGTTTACCTCTCATAAGCCCCTCATACTTGTCTCATCTGTGACTAATTAGTCATGCCATTTAAATACCACAGTTCCTGCTTTTCTGGGTTGTCTCTGTCTGCACAGCTTTGCATTAAAACAGTCAATATCTCTCGGCCTACTGACCCCTAGGGCTTCCAGCATCCTCACCTTATGGGCTCTCTTTCCTTCCAAGAGATCTCCTCAGAGAGGAAGGGCTCATCTCCAATTCCATTTGTTTGAGGAGTTTTCCTCAGTGCTGTTTCTCGAAATGTTTTGACATCATCAAAACTGACTAATGGAATGCTCAAGACAAGCAGCTTGGGTTCCCCTTAGATTTACATCAGGGTCCCAATGCGCGTGCTTGGTCACCCCAAAACATTTTTGTTGGTCTTACAAAAGTGCACTGATTTGGGTTATGTTTCCAAAGAAAACAACTGTGTAAAACTAAGAGGGAGAAGCTGCAGCACCTTTCCTGTGCCATTTGTGTGTCTGTGTGTGCTGGCTGCCATCCCTCCAGCAGCCTCTGTTAGACAAGCAGGTCTGAAGGCACAGCACATCACACTCCCATCCTTTAGTGAAGGTGCTTGGAGAGTGTCAGCTGTCTGTTAGGAACGACTGATATTTCACAGAAAAGCACCTCTGTCTGCAAGCACCAGGCTGCACAGGGACATCATAGCAAGCAGCCACTGGGATGTAGTGATGGGAGCTGGTTACCCCTCCACCTGCTTGCTCTGCATGTCCAGTGGCTCGTGTCCATGGCTCTGAAGAGTGTTCTCTCTTTGATTTGGTCTGTGGCATCACAAGCCATCTCCCGGAACAGCAACATCTCCCAGACATCCACTGCAAAGTTCAGGTGACAGTGTCTCCGAGCAGAGGCCAGGTGGAGCATTGCAGCAGTACTGGTATTTTTAGAAACATTGCCAGGATGCTTGGCCACTCTTTTTCTTCTTTTTGCATCAGCTGGAACCTCAGTGAGTACCTACAGGGGTCAGAGTGATGGAGGCATCCGTGTAGGAGGATAAGAAGAAGGATTAATCTTGCTGTCTCATCTGATGACTAGTGCCACGATGAATCCCAGCGTGAGGAAGGACAGTCCTGTTATTAAAGCCCTGACTTGAGACTTATAAAACCTCACTTGAGTTACTGGCTCTGCAACAGGAGTCCTGGGTGAGCTTCAGAGTTCTTTGTATCCCAGTCACATGAAATTATATTGGAAGTCTCAGGGAGACATTATACTGCCCAGTCTCAGGTAGTGAGTTGGCTGCACAGGCTGTAATTTCTTTAATTGAGGGGTTGTCTCTACATTCTTTATGGGACCTCAGTGGGGCAGTTCAGCTGGGGGAATTCACTTGCAATTAGCTGGGCAGGTGAAAGGAAGTGCCTGGAGTGGTGAGCTGTGCCTCCCTGACCCCACGAGCTCTTACCCTGATGCACTGGGGCTGCAGCCCTGACACCGCTGGGCAGGGGATGAGCCCAGCACGCACAGGGCACCCTCTTCATTATTTAAGTTTCTTGTCTGTAGTGGAACTGGTCATGGGTTTAATTTATGCTTAGGGCAATGGAAAGGATTATTCTGGGGTTGTTCTGCATTGCTAAGAGGCATCTAGGACAGGCTGAAAGGAAACATCCACATGGATGTTTCTATAAACCCATATCAGGTGCTTCCGTCTGCATCAGAGGGGAACCTCAGTGGTGCGTGGGCATAAACAGAAACTGGGGTAAAATCCCAGCACAGCAAACCCCGGGAGTGCTTTGCCATTTGATATTATCCAGCTAAAATTTCTCCCAGCCCCTTTCTCTCTTGCTCTGTGTCATCCATGCCAGGTTGAGCAGAGAAGATGGGTAATGCATCCGTCAGACACATTCGCTGTTCAGAGACACATGGGGTGATGGAGCATTAAATAAATCCCTTTCAAATCCCCACGCAAACACACAGCCCAAGCCTAGCTCCAGCGTGAGCTGTGGCCTCTCCCCTGGCTGGAGGCTGTCGCTGGTGCGTGCAAAAGGAGTGATGTCCTTTGGCTGTGCCACCACCATCCCCAAAGGGGAACATCGAGGCAGCAGCCTTAACCTCAGCCACGGACACATGAAGAACCCTGTGATGGGGCTGGGGCTGCACGGGGTGGGGACACCGGTGGGGACACCCCACCTCGGGGAGCTGCAGTCCCCACTGGGGCTGCCCTTCCTGCCCTGGGACAGGGGCTGCAGATGTGCCTCGGGGGGAGGCTGGGGATAAAGCAGCTGCCAGCGAGAGGGGATTAAATGATTCAGTGGTTGGAGGCCACTGCCTTATTTAAAGGACCACACACTATTTTTTTTCTTATTCAGAGAAGTCTGCTTTTAACAACCAAACCAGACAGAAGTCTTATTTTTGTTGCCTTCTCAGCTTCTTCATCTCATGGGTTAATATGATTGTTTTGGGCCGCTGTGTAGCTGCTAAGTGGGACCTGTCCATCCAGGTCTCACCATGTATGCTGTGATGATTATGGATTAATCAAGGGATACTTGATCAGTTCCTGCTGCCCTGCAGGTGGGTTTAGCTCATTGGGATTTTGATTAAAGCCACAGGGTGAAGCTGGTGGCAGGATTTGGTCTTAGTTTTCTGTTCTGAGAGCAACAGATAAAGTAACAGCAGAAATATGATACCAGTGCAGGGATATTTAGTGGATATGTTTGGAGATCATACACAGGGCGTGACTCCGGATATAGAGTTGTCACAGGGCAACATCTCCTGTGCTAGGCACGAGTGTGGCTCCCCTCGGATGCTCCCAGAAAAGCAGCACTCACTTGATGTCTTTCAGCCCCCCCAAGCCTACCAGCCATGCAGAGTTTGATGGGATGTCCACGTGGAGCCTGTGTCTGCTGGCACTGACTCGTCTGGTGGTTCAGTGCTCAGCCCAGAGTGTGGGTGCTGGTGTTTGCCCTCGTCACGAGTCCTGTAAAGGGGTGCCTCTGAAGCTGAAAGGATTGCTTGGCTTAGCTGGTTACTCGTCTCAGTAAAGCTGTGGTTCTAGCAGGAGCCATGCTGGGCTACTTTTAGGCAGAAACTCACCCTTATCAGTAAAGACCTTGGAGATATTACTTTTTATCTGCTGTAGGAGCAGGTGCTGTAAATGTTTTTGTTAACAGTGTGGGAATGCTGGGAGGACAAGGCTTTGGCAAGGGGACACACAGCCTGCTTCACCTGCAACAAGCAGGGAGCAGGGAAGTCGTGTTGCCACAGGGCTTATTCATAGAATCACAGAAAAGTTTGGGTTGGAAGAGACCTTTAAAACCACCTCATTCCAACCCCCTGCCATGGGCAGGGACACCTTCCCCAGACCAGCTTGCTCCAGACCCCATCCAGCTTGGCCTTGGACAGTTCAAGGAGGCTCTGGGAGGCTGCTGAGAGCTGACTTGCTCTGCTGTGGTCCTGCACACACCAGACTGTGTTTGATTTCCATGGTTTTTGACTGCTGCCTCTCATGGCCCCTCCCTTGAACTCATTTCAGTTCCCCATCACCTGTACCTTGTTTTAGATGGCTGGGAGAGCCAGGCTCTGGGTGGGCAGTGCTGCATCAAGGGCTGGGGAACACCCATGAGCTGCTTGTCCCCAGTGTGACACACTATGGTGACAGAACCAACTTAGTCTCTGCTGGGCTGTCCACACCCAGGAGAAGCAGTTTGTGTTGTCCTGAGTAACAGCAGTGTTACCCACAGTATTTGTTTTGGGTTCATACACAAAAGGTCACTCTCTACTGCTGAGAACGCCAGGTTAAATCAGTGGTCTGCAGAATATTTTAGCATTTACTTGCCAAATTTGACCCAGAGACTGAACTGTTTCTGCTCAGATAAAAAATTTTAAAAACCATTTTTTTCTGGGAAAGGGAAAAAGAAAGATACGTGAATGCTTCCTGGGCGTCATAGCTGGCTGTGTGATTTATCCATCTTGCTAATAATAATGGACAGGGCTTTGCCCATCCCAGGGTTTGGTGAGAGGCTGCTGTTTGCGTGAATGCATTTGCTTTGCATGCAAATAAGAGGGTTTATTGTCTGCTGTTTGTTTTTCACAAAAGTGCAGCTTTTTGCGTGTCCAGAATAACCGCTGCTGTCCCAGGAGCAGGCCTTGCAGGGAAGGGAAGGTTTCTAAACCTCCCAGGTTTTGAAGCCCAGTGGCATCAGCTGTTCAGCAGGAGAGCACTGCACATCTGCTCTGAAACCAACAGCACTGCAGAACAAAAGAGGAAGATATTGATCTGATAGTTTGTTGTCATTGGCATTTCTATTGATCTACTCTTCCCCGATGATTTCTTACTTCTAAAGCCAAAGGCCAGTGCTGGGAAGGGTCAGCACTGAAGGCAAAACCTTATCCAGATGTGCACCGTAGTGCAGCCTTCCTTGGACTAAACACAGCTTCTCAGTTGAAGCTCAGCCAAGATGTTTCAGCTGGGTCATTCCAGGTCTGTTCAACCTGATTTTGCATGTCAGCTGAAGGACGAGGAGCCAAAGCCTACACCTCTGGAGTCACCGTGGATTTAATATCGTAATGCAGCCTTGGCCGAGTGCTGCTTGAAAGAGCAGAGCGGCCTGGATTGAATTGCCTGCAGCATATTAGTTGAAATCTCCTATTCAAGACCCGCAGAAGCTGGTGCAGCTCAGCTTTCGGGGGGAGGTTGATAAGATCATAGCCTGGGGTAGCATAGTTTTAGGTTTTAGTTTGGCATTCATTATATCGTTATCAGCGATCAGGGTCCCGGCTCGGCTCGCTTACGAGCTGCTAACAGGATCTCAGCCGTGTGGCTGCCCCATCCCCTGGCTTTGGTGCAATAACTTGCCGTGTGTCCGGTCCCTGGCACAGGTCCCATGACCTGGACAACCATCCTTTATCGACCTTTCGTTGATATTTTGTTGATATGCGGGAGGTGCTGTCCATACCCCAAAGAAGCTTTAAAACTTATGCAAAAGAGGGAACTCGCACCAGATGGCTTCTCTAGAAAACAAAGATTGGACTTTTCAATCGTTTGTGTATCTTCTACTAACTTAAAATAGCTCCTTTATGTTTGTTGAGGCAAATAAGACAAGACATTAATATGCGCATCCCAGCAGTAAATAGGTTTCAAGCAAGCTTCTGTAGAGCTGGAGGAGGATATTAGGACAGCGTGTTTTTCATCACTGATGTGCCAGCTAGCATGCAAAAGACTCATAGTGCAGGGAAAGGACTGGAAAACTGAGGAAAAAACAAGTTTTTCACAGAAAAAACCCTGTCGATCCAGAATGCAAAGCAAATACTCGTTTTTTTCTGGTTCCGTGAGATCTGCTGCTAAAAGTACATTTTCTGATGAATTGGTTCTGGAGCTGGCCAGGTATAGACGTGATGTAGCTCTTGAAATCAGGTAGAATGTGCATAAGTAAAGTGCTGCTTGCATTGACCCGTTCTGCTGCTTTTTTTTTTTTAATTTATTGTTATTTTCCTGGCCCTTGACGTTGCGCATTTACAAAGACAGGCTTTTAGAAATTACATCTCATGGAAAAATCCACTGGGCTTTTCCACAGAGGAGTTAATGGCTTTTATGAAAAGATTTACCTAATGTGAGGCGATGTTTTCAGTCTCATGAAACCAGCACTGAGCAGAGCTGGAAATAAGAGCTGAGGCAGGAGTTGGTGCAATCTCTTCCGCGCAGGGCACGAGGGAAAATGAAGGGGGTTGCTTCGTTTCATGCTTTTAGGTACAGTAAAGTAGATTTCAATAAAAAGCTGGGAGGAGTGAATGAACAATTTCTTAATGTATCCAGCCAGCGAAAGAGAAACAACCACATCAATTAGACAAAGCAGATTAATGCTCAGGGTGTGTCCTCGCTGCCCACATAAAGCATCGACAGTCCAGCTTCTGCTCAAATACACCCTGATAAACCCAGGCAGCGACTGATCTATATTTACCTTCTTGATTTATGAGAACAGAGACCAGCAGGGACTCTGAAGCATATGATTCAGTCATGTTTCTCCTGGCTTATACAACTCCTGGTTAGGAAAGGCTGCCTGTTGCAGTCAGGGGAGGGGGCGAGGGAAAACCCCCTCCTCCCACCCCCTCTCCAGCTCCTTGAGAGGGATGTGAATCTTCAGTGGTCCTCACCACCCGGGGCAGGAGATGGTATTTACATCCTGGATCTGCCGTTGTCTCGTGTGGGTGTTGTGTTTGAGTTGCTCTGTGAAAAACACAGCATTTGAGCTGCATTTTGATGACCTGCATCGAGCCAGGAGCCAGGGCTGCGGGCTCTCTGCCCTGCTGCAGGGCAAGGGGATGTGCCACAGCTCCATGGCCTCTCTGGGGACAACAGGGAGCCCAGGTGCTCCAGCCAGGCTGGGGGCTTGGCATGGTGGGCAAAGCTATGGAGAGGTAGCTGTTAACCAAACAAGTGCTTGGGAAAACCAGCAAACAAACGTAAGCAGCAGAGGAATCACAGAGAAATACAAAGGGAAGGAGGAGAAACCCTCCGTGCAGAGTTCATCATTGTCGCCTTTTACATTCACAGCATCACAACTAATTAAAAAATGCTAATGCTTCAGTGTTTTCCCACCAGCCTGATCAAAAATGGTTTTAATCCCCATTTCTTATTGCCGTTCCATTTGTGCTGGCGCTGGGCTGATGGGTGCAGCACTGAGAACAGGGAATGGCCTCTGGGTCTTTCCCACTGGGAAGGATCAAGCTGAGGGACCAGGGACAAAGCTGCTCTGCGCTTCTTGGAAATGGTAACCAGCAGCTGCTGACCCAGAAGCTGCTCCTGTGTGGTGGCACTGGTCACCCCAGGAGTCAGGGGGGACCTGCCTGCACAGGAGCAGCCCCACAGCAGGAGCACCGATGGCAGAGGAAGGGATTAAACCCAGGATCTATGTTTTAAGGGGAAATTTAAATTGGTCTTCTGCTAACAAGTTAATTGTGCTGATACCGGATTATTTCTAGTTTGAGATCTGAATGGAGACTTGGCCGGCGATTTTAGCATTACGGAATTTCCTGAGGTGTTTTTATAGCACAAACAGGAGTAAGAAAAGTTGTGCATAATGAAATTTCGCTGTAGGACAGCGCATATTGTAGCGCAAAACAGTTATTTAACCACCACGACCCCACACTAATGTATGTATAAACAGGCTTCACCCAGCTTGAATTCCCTCTTTCCCATTCACTGGGGAGCACGAGCTGCCTGATGCCCTGTGCCACACACAGTGCCTGACACCACCAGTTCCTTAAATACCTTACAGATGGACACGCCTGCGGGCAATTTTTATCCTCTTGTGCCCACACCAAATCACAAAGTCTATTTATCCTGGGGATTTTATGGAGTTTCTGGTGTTCAGGCATACGGGAGGGGACTCAGGAAGATGTGGTTTTCTTGGTATTCCATTCTTTCCAATGCCCACTCTGGAAATAGCAGTCTAGGAATGTAATTTCCGTTTTCCTGCTGGGCATTGGTCTGGAGGTGTGCTGTGCTTTAACAGAGTTGCTGTGGAGCATCACTGGCCACTGCTGGGTGATTTATCCCTCGTCTCTCTCCACCAGCTGGTCTTTGGAAAGGTGGATAGTGAACAAGCAGCATTGGCTTTGACAATATGCGTGTTTTCCTTTTTATTTTTCTAAGCGAGAAACCCCAGTGATTTGTTGACACAGAACAAGTAACAGTTCATTTGCAACTCCCCAAATGAAGCTAAATTATTCTGAATAAATTAAACATTAAAACAGCATCTGAGCAAACCCAGTCTCCTGATGGAGTTTAGTCCTACTTGGAAATGCAGATGTTCAGCCTAATGGGTTCCTCAAAGATAACCAATGTCAGCCCCTCCGTATCCTCACAATTCCCTTCGTGTAGGACTTATCCAAGCCTATCCTCTTCTTTTTTTCCTGGCTTTTCCACGACTTACGAAATACTATTTCCTGCTGGCAGCTGGATTGTCTGAGTATTTCAGAGTCAGAGCAGGCTCACAAGTGGAATACCATCAGCGGGTCTCATCACACAACAGCTTGGCCCTGGACTGATGAAAACAGACGAGCACTTAAATTGGAGCCGTTTGACATTGTGCAGTTAAAGGAAATGTTCTTCCTTATGATAATTAGTGATTCTTGAAGGCACCGAGGAGCAGGGGATGGGCAGCCCTGGGTGCTGCTGGCCAGGGAGAGGAACGGGCAGGGGAACATCACCGGCTCCTCTCTGCAGGAAAAACAGCAGGTATCTGCGGGAAGGAAAGAAATGCTGCCCAAAGCTGCAGCAGAAATCTAGAGCCATTTTAGTAGCCTCCAAGGAAATTTGTGGTTTTGCCTCTGGTAAGAAGGATCACTGGGTAATACACAGCTGTCAGCGGGTGCCAAGTGGCCAAATCTGGCAGCGGAGACGTGCTTAAAGCTAAATTTGCCTGCTTGTTCTGCTTTATTGGTGCCCTTCCTCGACTTTTCCCCCTGTTGAGGTTGTAACTTCTGTCAAAACGTAACTGCAGAGCTCTGCATTTTAATCCCGTGTAATTACAGCCCTCGGGAACTCGGTCATCCCCTGCACCAGCCCTCACCCCTGTCCCCCCTGCCTCGGCAGAAGCAGATTGAAGAGCTGTCACAGAAGGCGGCTGGAAGGGGGGTCTTGTTCTCTTCAGAGGCCTTTCTTGTCCCCCCTGCCGTCATTTTCAGAGCCCTGACTCGAGGTTCGCTGCCACGGGGACAGACAACAGGGGCAGGGAGGGACACGAGAGCCACCCCACCGCCACCTCCGCAGCGGCCGTGACTCAGCCCTGCGCTCGGCGGCTCTTTGTTCGGCTCGGAGGAGGATGAGTCACGGGAGGCACGGGCTCAGCCGGCAGGAATCAGCTGATGGCCTCACAGGCCGGCTCAGCTGGGCTGATTCACGCCGGCGGAGGGTCCTGCCCGCTGCCGTCCCACCCTCCCAGCTCCCGGGCGAACCAGCCGGGTGAACGCCGGCAGCGCGGGGTACCCGATCCGAGGTGCAATGATCCAGGCAATTGTGATGGAGATAAATGGGGAAGCAAAAAAAAAAACCAAAAAAAGGCTTCCCGTTCCTTTTAAAGACCTGGGAAAAACAGTTTTCTGTCTGTGGTTCTCAGTGTACCCCAGCAGGATGTCTGGTGTCCTCCTTGCCCGGTGTCCTCCTTGCCCAGCGGTGTGGTAAGTGCGGGCCTGGGNTTGGTGCTAATATAGAAGCAGAATTTCCTTCGCCTTTGTGTCAGGTTGGTTGTTAAATGTGCTGTTTGATGCTGATGAGAAACGGGCTCAGTCCTGTTCCCTTTCTGAACTGAAAAATGAGGTTCTTACATGAAGGAAGTGCAAGGACAGAGTAGAACCACTGAAAAATATCAATATGGATACAACAGGTTGCAATTGTTGTGTAACATGGGATTCAAAATAGCTTCATATATATCTGCTACTAGTGGTAACTCTTGCCACCCATCTACCCAAAGAACCTTATACAAAAACTGTATTATTTATAGAACAGACTGCAAAAGGGCACCTCTTTAAACCAGAAAAAGTGAATTTGTCATCATGATAGACATTCCTGTTTGGCTGCGTGGACAGTAGATGTGCACCAACCCAAACTTTTTCATAATAACAATACTAAAGATGGAAAAGAATGTTTTAGAAAAGATGAATTTTAGCTGTTACTCAGGTTTTGATTGAAGACTTTTGTGGTAGACACAGAAGACCTTACAAAAGAATGTTGCAAGTACAACTGTTGGCTTTTTGAGCAAGGATGAAAGTTTAAAATACATGGCAGAGAGTGAATAAAAACAAACCAAGGGTGGTCCTGCTGCCAAGTGTCCATTGCACGCCAGAGAGAACCCGTGGCAAACGCAGCACTTTGCTGGCAGAGTGCTCTTGTTGGGTCTGGAAATTCTTGCCCAAAGCTCAGAAAAATCAAGCAGCCCCTGTTGAGTTCCTTGACCTTGGGATTAGGCAGGATGTAAAATAAGGAGGACGCGGACAGCGATAACTTGTTTTGAAAGCGTTATGCAAATTATGTTAAAATACGCGATTTAAAATATTAGTTCTGGCAGACAGATTGCTGGAGTTTTGGTCAGGGGGAACAAACAATAAATTAAAAAGTCAGGAGTTGGCTCTCTAACAATAGCTTTGTAAGCAGATGTTGGCTTTTGTGGTCGGCTTTTGTGAAATGTGCTGGGGAAGGGATCCAGCTCAGCGGCTTTCTCGGGGTGGGCACTGCCATCATCAAATCCATCTGAAGGAATGGCTCAAGCTTGCACTTTTGTTGGCACTCAGGAACCTGACAAAGATTTACAAACCCTTTTTATAACTTTCTTTAGAGATGCGGATCTTCCTAGAAGAGAGCTGTGCTTCATTTGTAAATGTAGGAGAAAAACTGATCAGAGCCCCCTCCGTGTCAGTCCAGCACCATCATGAGCAAGGGTTAACTTGTATTTTAAAATTAAAAGTCATGTCTAGTCCAAGAAGTGCATTTTATTTTTTCAGAAGCTCTCTTTTTTTTTTTCATTTAAAGCTGGAAATACACACGTATTTGATGCTTTCAAGGCAAAGTCTAGCATATATAGTAATATTTCTTTCGTTATTTATCTGGCATATCTGCAGTGCTATTATTTGCTATGGCTTTGTCTCCACAGGAAAAAGGAGACTATAGACTACAAGGAGGAGCTGGCAAAGAGAAATTGGTTTTTGGCAATGCAAATAATCCTTAATAGCAAGGGGAAATTTATAAAATTAAAAAAATAAAGGATGGCTAGACAGTGGTAATTTCTTCTGTGTGGAAGGGAGGTGTTGTTTTGGTTTTAATTCTCCTCCCAGCTTCAACATTTCCAGAATATTGAGCAGTTTCTTTTATTTTCTTAAAACTAATCTTATTCCTGGTCTCCCACCTGAGCACCCAGTGGATGAGCTAAAAGGAGGAGACGTCTGAACAGTGAGGGTGAGGTATATTCTAAAAATGTGTGAGATGCCTTTTGGGCATGCAAAATCACGACCTGGATCTGGATGCATGTTTTCCACCGCCTTACAGGAGGCTGATCCATGGAAGTCATGTGGTCCAGATGGATTAAACTTTAGCCAAATAGTGGGCAGAAATGAAGGAAAGAGAAGCAATAGGTACAGATTGGAATGAAAAAACCCAAAAACCTCTGGGTTTGGGTTTATTTAATTATCACATTCCTTGATGAATCTGATAAAGTGGCATTTTGACATCTGTGCTTGCTTTTCCCCCAAACTGAACATACCTGTTCCCTGCCTGCAGCTGCCAGGGGCTTCCAGGCCTTCTCCAAAAGCAAGAGCCAAGGCAAACAGTGCTCTCATTCCGTCAATATTAGCCAGGTGCAAGTGGTTGGCCAAAACTTTGCTCTGGGGATGGCACAACACTTCCGAGGTCTGAACCTGACCCCAGACCTTCTGGTCCGTGCCACCATCTTCATAATGACCCAACCTCATGATGAACTTCTACCCAGGGGCATTTGGAGATGAACTCAGGAATGCTTGTGGTGGGATACTGATACACTGAGATCCTCTGGTCCTGAAAACAGCTACATGAAAAGCAAATTAGACATTAAAGGTTTTACTTCTCTTTTCAAATTATTGAAATGACATTGGAGTGGGAGGCATTAGTCTTACACTGCTGAAGAACATTGAATTTGATTAGTCCCTGCTCTGCTTTTCTTTTTTTTTGGCTCAGAAAATACCTATTTCTCTTGCAGAAACAATTTATTTGCAGTGTGTAATAGCAGAGTACTGGGATGTGCTCTGTCCCCATTTTCAGATTCTGTGTTATGGAGAACAACTTTGTTGCTTTTTCTTGCCTGGATATTTAACATTCACCTTCCTCTGTGATTTTTGCCACCGGAACATTTCTCATTGCTGTGTTTTTCAGCTGAACATTTCTCATTTTGCACGGGCAGCTAGCGATAGGACAAGAGGGAATGGTTTCAAACTAGAAGAGGAGAGATTTAGATTAGATGTTAGGAAGAAATTCCTTATTCAGAGGGTGGTGAGGCCCTGGCACAGGTTGCCCAGAGAAGCTGTGGAGGGGCTGTGGAGACACTGGCATCTCCCAGTCTGATGGCACAGGCTGCTGTGAATCCCTGGGGGGATTTACCCTGTTCCTTCCCAAAAGGTCAAGGCAAGTGGGGACCAAGAGAAAGCCAGGCTGGTGAGAGTCTGCTCTGCTTAACTGTGGGAAGATGTGAAGGGTGAGCTCGTCCATCACTGCTCTCAAGAGCAAAATATAATGGTACAGAATTTCTTCTGGAGATATTGCTGAGCTGAGAACCCATCACTCACCCACAGTCTCTCCCTGCAGTTATTTTTCTTCTACTGAGCGCACAAAAAAGAAAAAAAGAAAAGTTTCTGTCTTTCTTGTCTAATGCAATTGCTTTACTTCCCATCCCTGTTCAGTCCTGTGCTCAATGAATCCCTCAGGCTGTCAGGGCAGTGCTGAGAGTCCCCTCCTGCAGGTGAAGGGGCCCTGCTGGGTAGCACTAGAGATGAAGTCTCATATATAACCACAGGTTTGCAACAGGAGGGCTGGGTGGTGTTTTTCCAGGACGACTTTGAGCAAAAAGTCTATGTGCTGGTCAGAGTCTTCATAGGAGTAACTGTAAATGCAGAAGGACTGTAGGGCAGGAGAAACCAAGCAATGTTTCTGGAGTGGCTGGAAGCAAGGTGGGGGGTTTGCAGATGGGCAGCTGTCAGTGATATCTGAGTGCTGGAAAGGGACACAGGGCTGGCAGATGGCAGAAGGCATTTTACAAAACGCTTTGCTGTCCTAATCACTCTCTTTGCAGTCCATTGGACTCTGGTCAGAGACATCTTTGGGGCATGGACTTAATATTCTGAAATAATAACACAAATTTAGTGATAGTAATAGTGTTGTCAGAAGTAGACAATACTTTAGAGCTGTTAGGATGGAATATTTGACTGCCCCACTCTTATCGCCAGGAATTACGGTTTTTTCCTGACTTGTGGTGCAGTTATTTATTTTCTCTATTTTTCTTTTTCTGTTTTACATTGTAAAAGACCTGACTGATGTCAATGGAGAACATCCCAGGCCTTGCAAGCTCTGCTGATGCCTGGGAGGACCAGCCTCCAGCAGCACCTGGCCTGCTCAGCGCACACACAAAGCTGTTGTTGAGTGCTTGTAACAACACCATGCTGTGCTGTTCCAGGGCTGCTCTGGAGGCTGGTAAAATAACTCTGAGATTCTGTGAGAGGAATGAAGAACTCTAAAGTGCTTAAAATAGGTAAAGGAGGAGAGAATGAGCCTTTTCCTCACAACAGCCTCAGCATGGGGTCAGGAATTATTACTCATGGTTCGCCCAGCCCACTCCTCCATAATGTCTTTTTTTCTTTTCCTTTGATTTGGAAAAGAGCTGGGTGTAGATGAGCTTCTCATTTTAATGCTGAAGTTGCAGCACACGCTGTGGGATCCTGTGGTGTTGTCTGGGGGTGAGGGATTGAACTGCTTCTCTCCAAGCCCCAGCCATGGAGCAGCCTTTGCTGCTGAGAGCGTGGGGAAACAGCGCCTCAGCTTTGGTAAAATGGGATATTGGGTCCCTCGTTATCCCAGACCACCATGGACGTTTCCCTGCCTCCATCTTTTGTGCTGCTGGCCTCCTTTTACGTTTTCCTTTGTCAGCCTTCCCAGTCCCTGTGGGATGTGCAGCGCTGTGCCACGCACAGGACACATCCCACGGGCTGTGTGGGAGGGCAGTGAGCACATGTGAAGCCATGGATGAGCATTTAGTGCATCTGCACACAATTTCCAACTTCTCTGCTCAGGCTGCTGCAGCCGTGTTTCCAGGTTAAATATCTTTGGGAACTGGGGAACAGCTCAGCATCCAAGAAAAATCCAATTGACTGTACAATAGCCTGGAAATTGTTCTTTGATCAAGTAGCACTTTCATATCATCCTAAACAGTGTAGAAATGCAAACTAGGTTACAGGATGGCTTTTTTTTTTCCATTGTTCCATTTAATTTGATAGCCTTTCCTTGGGTATGTGAGCGCTTCCTGCCTCTCTCTCCCTGAACGTGAAACACAGATGGTGCAGTACTGCCTGTATTACACAGACAATAAAAGGTACTTAACTTTTTTTTTTTAATGCATTTCAAGCAATAGATAAGAAAAACCATCCTCAGAATTTTTGAGACATTCTTTAGCCTAAGGCTTGGCCTGAAGAAGGGAAGGACTGGGCAGAAAGGATGAGCATCAGAGGAATGGTGCTAAATGGAGGTTACAGTGCAAAACACAGCTCAGGTCCCCTGTTCAGAGCTCCCCTTGGATTTGTTGTGAGATCTCTGCAGGAAGCTGACACTGGAGCAAGGAGCAAAAACTTTGAAATAATTGACTTAAATGAGAAGTGCTCCCTTGAAAAGGACAGTGGTGCCCTTGAGAGAAGGTGAGCCACGAGCGCTAAGCCGGCGGTGAGCCCGAGAGCCGCCCTGGCTCTGCCTTTGGCTGTCCTTCCCCTCCCTTCTGAACAGGTTCTCCCTCTTCAGACTCCAATATAAATTTCCATTGCAGTACGAGCAATACAAAGCTGTATTAAGGAAATTGAATATGGCATTAGTCATTCCCTAGGCAAGAGCCCTGGCTGTGGAGGAGGAGGAGTAAAGCAGAGCAAGGCATCACACCACGGTTTCTGTGCGGTGCCAAGGCAGCCAAAGCCCAGACCTCCCTCGCTGCTGCTCAGGGGCAGCAATATGTTCAATGCTGAGCATATTTCACAACATTGGTCTGCCAACAGTGTCAATTCATCCTGTTCTCTTAATGCTTCCTCTCACTCTTATCCATCAGGGATTAAGTGAAGAAATACAGTCATGCGGTGGATTGTGCAAGGATTATTTCCTATCAACTGTATCAGGAAGGCATTATAACTGGAAAAATGAAAGTTCAAGCATCCAAGATTAACTCAAAGAGTGTCATGTTCTGCTAAATTCAGGAGCCTTGGCTCGTGTTCTATGTCTGAATTCATGGATAGTTTCTGTGATAAAGGACTGCGCAAACCCAGCAACAAGTGTTGGCCCAAGCTGGAGTTTGAGGCTACATTTGTGCTCATGTTCAAGGAGTCTGAGGTCTGATTTCCTGGTGCAGGAGGTCAGTCCTTGATACCATTCGGTTTTTAGAGATGTCCATGGCACAACCTGGGCATGGTGCAGATGGGATGGGTCATGGGATGAGATGGGATCATGGTGCATCAGGATGGGTCAATGCTCCCCACAGGCAATTTTCACAAAAACTTTTTGTTCTGTAGATTGGGAGAGTTAAGCATTATGGACACAGATCATCCTGTGCCAGATGGCCAATATCTGAGAGAATACTCCCAAACCTATTTAATTTATTAGCTGAGAGGTAGCCTGATGGAATTGATGGTTTTATTTCTGGGACTGAAGCTTCTTTCAAGATTTGGTCATTTGGAGGTGATGAATCTTTGCCTCAGTAAAGGCTTCTGGATTTGACCCAAAGTAGATTAGTTCAGATGAGTCAAAAAAGCCAAGCAAAAAAAAAAACAAACAACTCAGAGGGCCCCATACAAACCATAAATTGTGTATGAAGAGTTATGAAGGCAACCTCTTTATTGTCCTGTTCTTTTGGTATTCCAGGGATTACTTCAGGCAAATACTGTGGGAATAAAGGAAATATTTTTGTCAACAGAAAATCCTCAGATAGTCTCAAAAGAGCAACTCTGCTAATAAATTTGTTGAGGGTATGTTCTGCCTTGTGCAGAAATTGCTGAGCGTTATGTACAGTGCTTAAACTTGATTACTTCATGTCGTGCAACTCTAATCACTTCCCAGTGTTAACGTATGCGAATTAGGGAAAGGATTAAAATTATTCTTGGGAGTGAAATGTGTTCTTTCTGATGAAGCATAAAATTAGTTGTCTCTTGGGGAAGGCCCAGTTGAACTGTTGTTTACCGGGTTTTCTTTCAGAATTGGGGGGTTGATGGCTTTGGTTCAGATTTAATTAAAAAAAAAAAGAAAGGAAAATATTTCAGGACCACTGTGTGGTATTTTGTTTGCTGACAGTGATGTTGCAAGATAATACCAAGTTATCCCAGGGTTTCCTTTCCACTGTTGCTTAACTTATAATGGATGACCCTTTCTACGTAGGGAATGGTTTCCCTTATTAGGGAAGATGAGGAACTGTATGATTTGAAAAATTGAATTTAAATATGACAGTTGTTGTCCAGGCAGTCTAGAGAAAAGCAGGAACACACATAAACCAGGGGCATGAGGAGCAGGATCACAGGAACAGACTGGCTGTGCCCAAGGGAAATGCCAAGGCAGAGTAAGAAATCACTGTTTTAACCCCCCTGCCTCTGTTGAGTTTGCGTGGATAAATGAGTCAGGCTTTGTATGGAAGAGATTGTATGTTGTCACTCCACTTTCTGAAATGAGAAAATCCATAAGGAAGAGTCAAAGGCAGTAAATGATCCCTAGGAAGACGCCTGTTTCATTTCATTCAAATGACCTTCACATTAGATTTTACCAGCTGGGCTACGGCCACAACAATCGATTGAAAGCTGAGTCACAGGTACTTGAATCACTCCATGAGTCATGTCTAATCCAAGATATTTCTGTGAAGATCCCTGGGGCTTCAGAACAGATGTCTGGGGCAGGTGAGCTACATTGTCCCCATGAAGTGTTCCCATCCCTTGCTGGCTGTGGAGGACCTGGATGAGGTCTCAGACCAGGCAGGAGCCCTTCAGGCAGCCACAGCTCGTCGTGTTGTGATGGGAAACCACCCTGAAGCTGGTGGGCTTGGCAGTGTTAGATCGGTGGCTGGACTCAGTGATCCTAGAATTCCAGCCCGGAGGATTCTATGAGTCTCCAGCACTTGTTGCCCAAGCAGAGATGAATCTGGTGACAGGGCTGGGAGCAATCACTGGGGCAAACCATACTGAAGTCCAAAGAGCACCTAGGCAGTGGTAAAGCGTTGCTGAAGGACCAACAGAGTACAGGCACCTGCCCTTCCAAATTCTCTGACAATGACACATTTTACAGCTGCTGTTCTCCGTAAGTTCCCAGCTGATCGTACCTGTGATCTACAACAGCTCTCTTAATTCCTGCTTTTGTGTCTGTGCCGTGGCTCAGCGGGCAGTGATTAGGTGCAGCCTGGCAAGAGCGTGTGCCAGCAGCATTAGTGGCTGCTGCTTGGCTACAGCAGGGCATGGAGAGGTCTCACAACGGGGTTTGAAACTTTATACTCAAATTTAATGTCCAGGAAATAAGTGGTTTGCAATTTTAATCTAAATAAGTCCAAGCAGGTAATGTTTGTGTTGTAAAGATTGGTAAGCTTGAGCCCTCAGGTAGATGAATGCTTCAGGGACAGCTAGAGAAGATTCAGAGCTCAGAGGCTGATACCCATACCATACCATTCAGAGACCATCACTTCTGTGAGTGGGTCTGTGAGTATCCTGCACTCAGACTGTAGGAATGTGTCCTCTTATTTTTGTGATAACTTTAGGTTGGGGCGACTGGGCATTTGTGTAACACTGCTGTAAGAGAGTGAAAAGTCAGAGCTTCCTCAGAGGATTTATGGATGACACACAGGCCTCAGGGCAGTGAGAAACTGAACTTGCCTGGCATCTCCATCATCCTTCAAATGCATCATCGTGTCCCTTTCTGTTCATTTAGAAATCTTTTATGAGTTCAGGTGGTCATCTGAGCCTGTGGGCTGCCATCTTTCCATGTGAGCCATTTGCTTTGGTGCTTGGTTTATTCTGCAGCACTCAGGAATAGGTGATTCACTACGAAGAGTTCAGTCAGTGCAAACCCAAGGCCCTTGCAAGGAGCTGCTGAGCAGCTCACTGAGCTACTCTGCAGTGTCAGCATCATTAAAACTCCATGGTAGCACCTAAATCTGCTCCAAATAACCCCAAATCCACATTTTTCCCAGATGAGTGAGCGGTGTTGGCTGGGCTTACAGCTTTGCTTTATGAGCACTGTCCTGTCTTCCAGTTCTTTGTGGGTTCTAAAACCAAGAGTTAACCAGCTTATTCAAAGGGTGGAGGAGACTTGCCAGACATAACAGAATCGGTTTAATTTCTGTCTGCGTAATCACTTCTGTACGCATTTTTCATTAAAATTTATTTCCATTTCATCTTCCCGAAAACAAATACATATTTTTGAAGACGTGCCAGGACAATTAAAAGAACACTGCAAGGCCACAGCGATGTCACACATGGGCTTCATGAGCCATTTGTAGAGGAAATATCTGTGACAGCATTAGATTGGCCTTCCAGGGGCTAAACTGGATTTCCAGGGGCTAAACTGTACTTCCAGGGCCTAGTGTAGTTCCAGCTGCAGGTTACTCTCTTCTGCCTGTCATCAGAGCAGTCAGGTTTTAATTGCAGTTCCGTGTCATGCAAGGCTGTACTTGGTGCATAAGTTCCACCAAATAGTGGAACTCAGCTCTTTTGTAACTTAAGAAGAAAGTTCCTGGTTATAATGTCTGGCAAAGAAGCTTGAAATGTGACTCGGATTGGTGGGTCTGTGTGGATTGTGGGCACTGCAAACCTCACTTCTGAGAGGGTGAGCTGCTCTGTTCATCACCATGAGAAACTGTTAAGAGACTCAGAGAAAACCATGAGGACACCCTTGTCTGCCTTTAAATGACTTTTTGCTTTCATCCACCTCTGGTCTGTGCAGAGGTGGCTGCTGGGAGGAGTTCAGGCTTGCCAAGGGTTAGACAACATGCACTAAATTCCTGCTGAAACTCTCAAAGTAGGCATGAAGAAGGCTGGAAGTCTGAACTGCCTCTGCTGTTAAAGTTGAAGTTGCCTCCTACATGGAGTGATTTAAGTCCTCACTCCTCCAGGCTTCAGCTGTGGAGTAAATAAGTGGTGTAGTTCAGCACACAGTGAAGAACAACATGGAATTTCATACTCCCAGTACTTTCAAACAAGAAAACTTTCCATAGCAGTCACGCAAATCGTACATTAATTAGAAACAAAGATCTTAAAATACACCGATGGCAGATTTAATTCAAGAGGGAGTTTCTGCAGTTCAGTTTACTGGAAGCCATGCAAATATACTGTGGTGTGGGATGTAGTTTCACAGCGAAGCAGCTTGAAATTCAGCTTTCTGGATGACCTGTCTTCACTGTTAGTGATGGGGAGGGGGTTACTGATGTGCAGGTTCATTCAGCCCTCTAACCAGAGTGCTTTCACTGGCTGGAGTCTCTGTTCCTCAGGACAGGGACAAACACCTGCTTCCAACCTCCCAGTCTTTGCCTGATGGCCACAGCATCAGCAAATCCCCTGCGCAAAATGCCCCTCACCTCCCAAAGAAAGACTGTTTTTTTCCAGATCTGACTTTCCCTGCTGTTCTCTTTCTTTGCTCCAGCTCTAGGGGTAGAGCTCCCAGAGCTGCTCCAATCCCCATCACCTCACAGGAGACATTGAATCCTGTGTCTGCCCTCACCTGCAGCAGGCTGGGGCATCCAGGAGCAGCACAGGTGTAAAGCTGGGAGGGAGCCTCTGGGAGTGCTAAAGGGGCAAAGCAAAACCCAAAATGCAAACCCTTTGGAGAAAGATGGAAAGGATTAGATGTGTTGGTTTTGATCCTTGAGCTCTTGTAACCGGAACTCAAATTTTGCAGCTTTGGGAAGAATGAGTTTTGCAGAGTCTCCAATAAGCTGGAGGTGTGACACCTTGCAGGGCAGAGTTGGCAAATGCCATGTCCAGCTGAAATCACCTGGGAAAGAGGTGACCATTTTCAAATCCACCCCTCACCATCGTTCAGCCCACGACACCAGGGTTAAAGCTCTTACACATCCAAAGCGTTATGTCTTCTCTTGAAAACTGACTCTCCAGAAAATAAACCAGGCCATTCATCCCAACCTTCTGGCACCGTCTCCAAATGCAAATACCAGGTTGCACAGCCTGCTCTTCTCGGCATCGCATGCTCCAGACTGGGAGGCTTTTTGTGTGCAATGCCTCCTGCAGCTGGCATGTCCCCATTTTGTACTAGACAAACACTGACAGCTTTATTTCTTGTTTGTTCGGTCGCAAAGATCCTCAACATCCTGGTTTGAATTGAGTATTGTGGTTCTTCACTAGCAGAGATGTAAATAACAAAGAAATTTCATGTATTTTAATTACCTGCAGGCGTCTGTTTTAATCTGGTAAATCCTCTTATGTGATAAAAGTAGTGTTGCTATGGGAACCCTATCTAACAGGAAAGGTAGCACCAGTCTGCCTGTAAATAATTAGGAAACTGATGCAGTGAAGTGATTTTTCAGTCATTTGGCACAGAACTAGCTGCACGGTGAAAGTTTAGACCTGTGTTATGGTTTTATATGTATGAGTGAAAGAGGCAGAGATTTAACTGGGAGGATCCCCTTCAGACATCTTGGAAGGGTCAGCAAGTGTTTCTTTCTCACATAGATTCACCAAAATACAGCCCACGCCCACCAGCAGTGCATTTGCACACTGTGACACTCTCATCAGTGTTTACTAAGTGCTTTAACTCAGTAATGTGTGAAGTCCTCTCAGGAGTGAGGCACTCACTGGAATAATCCCTCGAAAGCAAATTCAACCCAGTAAATTACTGGTGCAGCAGCCCTGGAGCCCCACAGGTGCCCGAGAGCAGAACCAGCTCTGGGGGTCCCCTCTGTCTCCCCCAGCAGTGGTGGGTGTGGCACCAGCTCCTGCCGTGGTTTTGGCTGGAAAGGGCAGGGGAAGGGTGTGGGAGTTGGACACGGTCCTGTTTGTCTTTAAATCTCGAATCTCCTCGCTTTGTGCAAAGACTCCGAGGACAGCAGTGCTGCCCACACGGATGAGGTGCTGATGGTGGCTCCCTCAGGGGCAGGACAGGCATCCCCTGGAGCCCATCCCCTGTCCCCATTGTCCCATCCCACGGTTAGCATTTCTGCCAGAGCTGTGTCATGAAAGGGTTTATTCATTTACCAAGAGGATGTGCTGATAAGAGCCCTGTGATAACAGGCAATAAAGCAATAACGGCAATATGGTTCAATATATTAGAAAATTTTTCATGCTATGAAATCCTTTTCTCTTTTCTTAGATTAAAAGGAATTGACTAATAGGATATTTCTCATTTTACTTCATGTAAGTACATAATATTCAGCATATTCTTCTGCCTCGAGGCCACTATTGAGAAAGAAGCTCCCACTATAAATTTGGAAGAGATATTGAGTTACTCTAAAGTCTGGGATGCAAAGAAAAAGGGGAAAGATGAAATCTACCATTCATTAAATACTTCTATATTAATTAAATTAATTGCATACTAAAGAGAACTCATTGTTTGCCACATAAATGAAGGGTGATCACCGAAAAACTTGTAGTCTTTGTTTCACAAACTGAAGAACTATACATCAATCTACTCCTCATCCACAGGTTATTGTGCAGTGGTGGAGGACATTTGTGTCTCGTTGCATATCAGTAGTATGGTTTCCATGGATAACACTTCCATGAGAAATCGTAAATTTTGGTCACACAAATATTTTTTGTCTGCAAAGAAAAACCCTTGTAGAGGCAACCTTAATATATATGCTGCATAAATACACTGTTTTTGCAAGCTATGATTATTTCAGTCAACACTGACAATGTGCTGACATAATTTGAATGGAATAATTTCTTTTAACACAGGGAAAAGTTTGTTATAGTTGAATAGGAAGGCTTGAACATATCCTAAAGTCTTGACTTCCAGGAATGTGACATTCAGAGATTTTTTTTCTAAAAGACTGTTCCTGGTAGGAGCACCACGTGGACCAGTCCCAGGATAAGGTTTCAGTGATCTCATGGATTTTATCCAGCCCCACCAATTAGAAGATCATATTGTAATAAATTGATTCTCAGAAACCATAATCAGGTTCATGGAAAATAATCCCACCAGTCCAGCAATTTCAGATTGGCTCTGCCTCATTGCAAGAACGTTAAGGACAATTAGCTGCTATTTGGGTTGTGCAGGTGGTCTCCAAATGTCCTTGTCTGGGACAGTGATTTGGGGAGAAGGGCTGGGAGAGGAGAGAGAGGCAGCAACACTGGGAGGATCTGGGCATAAAAACATTGCAAACCATGTTTTGTGCTGCAGTATTATGTGAAATTAAAGTCGTGCTCCTGACGTAGCTCCTGCCCAGCTAGATATGAATCATTAGCACAAAACCAATTTCCTAATTATCCTTACATTGCAGGGTAATGCAATGAGTTTTGTAAAGCTGTAATTTTACCCTGGTTTATTTCCATGTCCTCTATTTTCCCTAGAGACGTGCTCTGTTCTCCTCTGAGGTTATTTCTGACGTGATCTCTGGCAGCAGGAAAGGTGGTGGCGTAGGGATGAATTCATCCACCGTCAGCTGCTTTCCCAGATTCCCATGGAATTTTTGCTGGGAATGTATAAACTTGTACAGGTGTTGGATGGTCTCTAGCAAAACAAACAGTTTGTTTTAATGGTTGAATTGATCTTCATGGCAGATGTAGGAATATTTTTGTTGCTGACCAGCTGTATCATCTATTGGTATTTTTTGGTGGCTTATATAAAACAGGTGTAAAAAACACAGCAGGGGACCACGTTATGAGGAGGTTCCTGAAAACTCTGTGTTAATAGACATTTCTGTCAGTACCTGTAGATATTGAAGAGGTGAATTAGTGGAATTTGTGAAAAAAGCTGAAGCGGGAAAGCGTTGAAGGAGGAAGTTCTGTCATCCCTCACCCTCTGAAGGTGTGGATGTTCCTGTCCTGCACAAGGCTTCATCAGCTGGGTCCAAAAACTCAATCTCTATGTAGAAACAGGGGGAAAGAGCTCGAACTTGAGTGCTGTGGCATCGCCAGTGGGTCTGTCTGTGAGAACTGCAGCCAGCAGATGACCTGCCCCTTGGTCCGGGAAGGGAAAGAAACCACTGCCACCATCCCGGGAGGGGAAGGATGGGAGAGTCCCCAGCTCCACTTAGTGGGCAAAGCACAAACAACACGGAACAGCTCGGCAACCGCAGCTGACGCCAGCTGAACAGGGTTTAATCCCTCCAGCTAAGCCATGACTAGGAGAAGGCTTTCCTTGGCCTCGGAAGACCATCCTGAAGCCCTGAGCTCCCAGGAAGTGTCCCCACACTGACTCAGCTGGGTTTCTCCTGGAGTTACGGAGGGATGTGGCGGATGGATCGCGTTCCTGCTCAGGCAGATGCTATTTGTTAGCCACGGTCAGACTTTCTCATTTTTGCTGTTCAAAGCTCCTGTGAAATGTACCCACAAGGAGCACCAGGAAACACATCCTGAAGGGAAGGCTTCAGCCTGGCAGCAAGGATCATCCTGCACGGCAGTGGCTCCTCTCCAAGGGGCAAGAAGGAGCTTTGTTGGTAGCTCTGGTTCTTCAGGCTGCAGGGGAAGCTGCATAGGGATTTCCAAAGGATCATCAGAGCCAAGGGAAAAGAAAAACCAGGATTTTAGTGCAATCATCCTTTCTGCTGATATCTGCAAAACACCTCAGTAGCTCTGTTGCTGGTTTAAGGGCAATTCATTAAATCATTTCCATTGGTTAGACATCTCGCCCAAATCACTTGCTTCGTTCTCTAGTGCTTCTGCTTTTGGCATTTCATCAAGAAAAGCCTTTTTAGGTTATATCTTAATTAAAAGCATCCCTCAGCCTGGCTGCAGCTCTCCCTGAAATGCTCCTCAAGCAACAGCACTTCATGTGCTATTAGCTCCCTCCTGACCCCATCCTCTCCTGGTGGCCAGGTCCATTTAAGATGATAAATGAACACAAATCATATAAATGCAGCACATTTTGAGGGGCCAGCTGCCATTGCACATTGTCCTGTTCTCCACAGGGATTTTGGGGGTGTTTTCTATACTCCCACAGGGATCTTTTTACTAAATAATCCCTTGAATCCTGGGACTTCTAGTCCCAGGATTTCAGGATTACTTGCAAACAGGATGGCTCTCACATCATATAAAATTTCGTCTAAACAGGTGTTCTCCTCTTCCTCCATGTCAGGACCTGTCACATATTGAAGGAGCAGGGAACTAAAAGTGCTTTTAGCATCTGATTTTTTCCCCCCGTATTCATTTTTATGAAAAAGAGTTTCAGGGGAATCAGGAAAAATGGAAATGGTCCCCTGTGCATTTGGAAAGGATGCAAAGAGAGGATAGTGCTTGTTGGGTTGGCACTCTACTTTAGTTATCCAACCTTTATATATAGATGTATACTTTTTTTATTATTGCTTCTTGTGAAATTCAGATTAAAGGCATTCCCAATCCACCACTGTTTACAAAAGTTGCTGGGTTTTTTTCCCCCATCCCCTCCGTATCTCTGCTGCTGCTCCACCCCTCCCTCACCCTGGGAAGCTGATGAGCACTTAGGCAGCTGCACAGCAGACACTGGATCCTCGGTATAATCTTCAGCAGTTAATTTGCAGCTCTGCTTCTCACATAAAAAAAATTGGAAAGCTTTAATTAGACTCACAAAGGGATCTGAAAAACTAGCTGGCAAGTAGCCCCTCTGTGCCTGGGTAGGTGAGGGGCTTGCATTGAAGTGTGGCTGTGCTTGTAACCTCTGCAGTGCTCAGAGGGAACAATTTTATTAGAGAAAAACACGAGAAGGAAATGGGAGAGGTTCTTATTCACAATCTGAAGTGTGTCTTCTCTACTTGGTGCCCTACACTGGCTTGAAATGCAGTTTTGTATGTCGTTATTCTGTACCCACTGACAGGAAGCAGCTGTTTCTGCTGCTGCTCTTGCTTAGCTTTTTCTCCATGGGATGTAGCTCTTTGCCCTCTCCATCCACCTTTGCTCATTTCAGTGTCTCTGGAAATATTGGCAGTTCCCTTTTCAATGGTGTGGCTGAGAGGTGCCTGCTTTGAACATCGGGGGTGAAACACAAGTCTCGTGTGCTGATGGGCCCCGGTTAAAATGCAGAAGCTGGGTAGTGTTGAGAGGGGATGGAACATAGAATCAGAATGGTTTGGATTGGAAGGGACCTTAAAAAACATCTCATTCCACCCCCCTGCCATGGGCAGGGACAGCTTCCACTTCACCAGGTTGCTGAGAGCCCCATCCAACCTGGCCCTGAACACTCTCAGGAATGGGCTGTCCGTGGGGAGTCTCTTAACAGCTGCATGAAACAGTCTTAGGTTCTGTGCTGATGCCAATATCTGCTGTAGAAAGGGGGTTTTTTTGAGACTGGAAAAGATGTATTGACTTGGCAATCTAGGCATTGTGCTACAGCTTTCATTTAAAATAAATTATTACACTGTTGTATGATTTAATCAGTTAATTAATATAACATTTTTGGATAATGCTGTTGCTAATATTTTCAGAGTCTCTCTAAGATACTCTTTGCTTGCATGAATTCCTTTCCTGACCTTAAATTGGCTGAGCCCTCTCAAGCCTGAGGCAGTGAGAAGGGTGAAACACAGGTCTGGGTGTTGCACTGCCTGGTTTGAGGGGCAGCTGTGAGGGTGCAGGGTCTGTGTTTGGGGTCTTCCCACACAGGAAATACTGTGATCCTGAAATAACTTCTGTGCTCAGGGTATGTTTCATGTTCTTCATCCTGCTGGAATTTACTCCATCTGCAGAAATTAAAATAAATTCATCAGGGTAAGGCCTTTCCATTATACTTTTTCTGCCAGGGGGCAGATGAGGATGAAAAGGAGAGGCAGCTCTTGCCCTGAAAGGGGCAGGGGACCCCATCTAGAAGGTGTGGGATCGAGGGAGGGGGATCACTGCTGCTCCCTCCCAGGCTGGGCTCTGCTGCCGCCCCCGCAGTCCCCCGGTGCTGGAGGGAAATTCGCTTTTCCCTTTGGCTGTTTGGGTGCCTGGTTCAGGCTGCAAAACCCATTCAGCTGCTGCACATCTGCCGGTGCTCTGCCTGAGAGAGACCTTATTACACTAAGCTGCAGATCTGAGAGATCGCAGTAATATTTTCGTGCTAAAAGATGCCTTGTCCCAAGATGCCCCTGGCGGCAGGGGACCGACGGCCACCATGCATATTTATGTCCTGCCCTAATTACCTTCCAGCCGAGCTTTCGCAGCCGTGCATTGACGGCAGAGCTCCTTATTTTGGAAAGCAGAGTGAAGCTGCAGGGCAGGGAACGACCCCAGGAGCGGCGTGAACGCTTTTTGTCTCTCTCCAAAATCGTAACCTATTTTTGGACCAGCCATTGAGAGGATTACAATTTTATTAGCTGAAATAACCACAGACTGCAGCTACTCACCAAATGGCTGCAACTTTTGACTCGTATTTTGGCCTCCTTCTCTAGGGGTTGGTGTTTGTGGCCCAGAACAGGCTGTGACCCTCTGTTTGCTGCCAGCCGGGGTAATATGGGCACTGCTGCAAGGTACCTGCACAAAAAAAACCCCAAAACAAACAAAAAACCCCACCAAACCAAGGAAGGATGCTATTTAAAGGAGAAAGGGATAATTTTAGATAGATTTTAGCCATTTTCCTCTGTTCTGCTCTCTCTAGATGTCGGCTATACTGAAGTATTAGTGGGAAGTGGGTACCAAACTCCTTATATTCCTCAAGGGTCCTTTCTCTTACCTTCATCTTCAAAATATCTCTGATATATACAAGAAGCTGGGGTATTGGAAACAAGAAAACCAAGTCATCTGCCTCAGATTGCACAGCTAGTGGACCACAGATCCTGCACGGGAATCATTCCCCTCTAAACACTGATGCAGGTCAAGGCTGGGCAGGGAAGGACCAGCAGCTGCTGCTGTTGGAG
The DNA here is from genome assembly GCA_013397845.1 of Melanocharis versteri. Classification (NCBI taxonomy): domain Eukaryota; kingdom Metazoa; phylum Chordata; class Aves; order Passeriformes; family Melanocharitidae; genus Melanocharis; species Melanocharis versteri. Next base: position 136,451 of record VZTG01002823.1, on the reverse strand, counting down.
TGTGACCTGCCAAGTCCCCTCACCCTCCCTTCCATGTTATGCCCTGATTTTAATGCCACAGTGGAGCCAGATCACGCCCAGGAAGGAAATCCCCAGCCTTCATCACTCAAGTCGTGTGGTGCTGGGCTGTGTGGAATCCCCCAGTGTTATTTTATCAGCCGTGTGCCACTGGGTTTGCACTAAAAGAACCATTATTGCACAGTCCAGGCTCCCCTGGGATGCTGAGGCTGCCCAGGCTGGAGCAGGTCACACGGGCTGGGCAGGATGGAAGTTCTGGCATAGCCCTGGCTTGCTTGATGCCACAACCTTCCTGCCCAGGAAAGTCAGGCTTCCTCTGCCACATCCCTGTGGGTTTCAGGCAGGGTCATTCTGAAATAAGCAGGATTTGGTTTTATCTGTTGGTCCCAGTGAAATAGAATTTTAGCAGTAGGTTTGTGTGTAAACTCTGAGCTTCAGGATGGAGATGATCTGTTTTGGAGGACCCTAGATCCATCCTGGAACTCAACATTTGATCTGTCTGGAGCCACAGATGTGTCCTTCACACCTGCAGGCCACTAAGTGAGATGTCCATCACCAAATGGGGGTCACAGCCCTCATGACCTGCCTTGGCCTGTGCAGATACCTCTGACCAGGAGCATGTAGATAAATTCAGCTGTAGCTTGCAAAGCACAGGGTTTAGCAGACATCCCCTGGTGTTTAGGCTGTTTATGGGGCTGCAGTTCTGTCCTCGGGCTGGGGCAAAGATTTTGTCAAATCGTACAGCGAGTTGGAAAGCGGGGAGAGGTTTTGGCTGCTCCACAGCCTGAGAGATGCTACAGTGACTCAGAAAGGGAAAATTTCTGCCTGAGGAAACTGGCAAGATGCTACAAGCCATGAAAAGGGACTTGTCACTGCAGTGGTGACGAGAAAGGTGAAAGAGAGATTGATGCAGGAGCTGAAATATTCGTCTGGCACGAGAAGGCATGAGACGTTTGACTCCTCCAAATATTAGATTGCACTCTGAGTGGTGCTTTGCAGTTAATGATCTGACCAGAAGCACACTTCGATGGAATAAATGCATGTAATTACAGACATCTCCTACTTTTCCTTCTGTTTTGGATGACGCTCTCTCCTCACGCAATTCTCCAGCATAATTTGCATGTGAACATTAATTAATGCCTGGTATGGAATGGAAAAATGTAGAAGCCTATAATGCAGACCTTCCTCAGAGGTGGGAGGTGGAAGACCTGCTGCCTGCACCACAGGGCAGCTCTTCCAGCAGCTCGGGCTCTGTGGGGATGTCAGCCAGAGCAATCTCATTTTGAAACCTTTGATTCCACCAGCGAGGGAGCGAGACGTTTTGGCATTCAGCGCTCAAACAATTTTTTAAAAAGATGAAAAGGATTGGATATTTCAAGATGGAGAGATACAGAGGAAGAGCCTTAAAGGAGTGTGGGGCCTTTTGTGTGTTTTGGGCCACAGGAGCTGTGCTGGCTGCCAGGAGCATCCTGCAGGTCCCCACTCACAGCAAGGAGAGCAGGCACCACGTCCTTCCCTGCCCAGAACTCCCAAATTGCTGCCACTTGCAGTTCCTTACTAGAAGAAACAGCATGGGTAGAGCTGAAAGGAAAAAAAAAAAAGAAAGAAAAAGAAAAACTCAGCATGGTCATTAGGATGAACTGCTTGGAGTTAGATAACCAGAAATGAGTTGCTAAGCAATGCTCAGGGAAAATGGCTGGGAGAGAATGTCACGGTGTGTGATACCTAAGGAGGGAGAGATGTGTGTGTTTAGCAGAAATCATGCTCAGCCACCATGGCACAGCAAGCTGGGCACCAGGGCTGTTACACAGAGGAAGTGCAGCATTTTGCTCTATGGATTGTTACTTTTATTATTTACTCCTTTATGAGTAAATAAAAACTTGATGGGTTCTGGAACTTTCAGGGCCTGAGTTTGCAGAGGAGCTCATCTTGAGGATGCATCCTCACCCTTCTGTCCTTAGATCTGCACAAATGTATTTACTCCTCAGTTAAACAGATTTCCATCGTTTTGAAAAGCCTGTCAAAATCACCTAGCTATGAAAAATCATTAATCATTTTGGAGATCTTCAGAAGGAGGGTGTATTTGTAGAACTAATTAGCTCCTGTCAACATATTATGTGTGCCTTTGCTTTCTCTGGTGTAGAAAACCATTCAGCCCCAGCCCTGAGAGATGCTGGGCAGCATCAGGGCACTAAGGACTCGGAGGGGGACGAGATCTCTGCTGTGCAGTTCAAGGTTCCCTGGCTGCACATGCCTGGCATGGAAACTACTTAAGGATTTTGGTGTTCAGATCTGGCCCTCAACATAGACCAAGCTGCAAAATAGTTAATCAACAATAGCCTCGTCAGTAAAATTGAAACTCCTTTTTCTCCTGGCATTTATCCGTGGTATCTATTTACAACCCCTTGTCTCTTACCCCGGGCAGAGCTCTGAGTCGTAGCTAATGACTCAGTGCTGTGATATCACCGTGCTTGGCTGTTCTCCTCCTGCCATCCCCGCGCGTCTGCAGCCCGTCCTTGGTGCCTTTTCCTGAGATAAACCCTGCCTGGAGCAGCACAAATTGCTGACTCCCCGCAGCCTCGCTGCTCCAGCGCTCTGGGAAAGCCAGCCTGGCCCACGCCACCTCGTATCGAACGATCAGCAGCATCGTTTTGGATGGCCCCAAAGAGCGGCTCCCCCGTGTGAGACCCTCCCTGCCGTCAGCAGATTTCCCCGGGAACAAAGGCGGCTGTATCCGTGTTATCTCCAGGCTGGAATCGCCTCTCCCAGGCACAGCCCCTGGCTTGCACAGAAGTGTTTCTTGTTTAGGCAGGAGGGACAGAAAGCACTGCGAGGAGCGTCCTTGTTGATAAGGGATGTGTTGAGCTAAGCAAGCCTGGTGTTTCCACGGGCCGGCTCTGACAGAGGGTGGGTGAAGGTGGCTCTGCCAAGTTTGTGTTTAACCAGACCTGGATGACCCCAGACTGGGGCTGACCCATGGCAGCTCATTAAAGGATATTCCAGGTGTGTGAGGAGGGATTTATCATCAGAGAAAGTTCCATGGTCAAGCATCAGTGGCAGGTGGGAGTGGGACATGCCCTGAAACCCTGACACTCAGCATTTGGGGTGGCTGTAGAGAAATCTGGTCATGCCCTGTTTTCTGTGTGGAGAAGATGGTGGGCTCCTCTGGTGGGGCCTGGTTTTAGAGGGGAGTTCATGGTGGTGGTAAGGAGGGAGTGCCCAGGGGAACTCAGTCCTTAGGGACACACAAATTACTTGCTAGGACCAAACCAGGAGCTGTTTGTTAGGATTTGTTGGGAACAAACCACCTAAGAAAGAGGCAGAACGAGCTCCAAATCTTTGGAGCTGGATTTTCCCATCCCATGTTGCACGTCTGCCGTTTGCAGTGTCCCCCTGTGAGGCAGTGATGTTGGTGGCTCAGCAGAGCCTGGCACACAGCACTTTGACAGAGCACAGACTTCAGGCCTAGCCCGGCGTGATTTTGCTTTTATTTTGTGCTGTAAACCAGCAGTGATCTGGGTCAGCACTGGGCTCCTCCTGCTGACCTGTGATTTACCCTGTGCTGACCAGTTAATCTCTGCCTGCTTCGCTTTCTGCTGGATGTTACAGCCTTGTGAGGGCTTTGGGAGAATTAATGGCTACGAACAGCTCTGATGAGTGCTAGCAATTAAAGACAAATTGCAAGTTCGAGGAATTGCAGCCGACCAGCTTGGGAATGTATTGCAGGTGGGTGGTGGTTGTCCCTCAGATGCTGGAGAGCAAAGGGAGATGTGTCTGTCAGTGCCTCTGGTGGGATTCAGACCTCTGGGAGCGAGGGGGGTGTCCCCCCCTGTGCTGGGAGGGGACAGTGTCATGCCCACAGCACTATAGCAGAAGGGGTGTTGCTCAAAACCACCCCCCACCTGACAACTATGCTTATTTTTAGCTTTCTAAGAATTTTCTCTGCTCAGAAGATCACAGGTCACCAGCACTGCTTGCTTTCAAGACAGCAAGAGCGAGAAAATACTAATGAACTCTTCACTCCCCAAATATTTTCTTCTATTTTGGGCAGTTAAACAAGACTCAGACTGCAATTAGCCAGCCCAGTCTTTCTCATTCCCTGACCCTTGGTTTAGACAAGGGCCACAGTGCTGTCTCATTAAAGTTTCACAGAGACATTTCTTTTCATAAGGAAGTTTAAGAAAATACTAGTTTATTTAACAAATGTGTTTTTACACTGACCTTCCTGTAATTTGCATTCAGGCCATCCTATAAAATGCCAAAAAGGTGCTTAATGGCAATGAAAAAGAAATCATAAATTAAGAGGAGCCAGGGATATTGGCTATTTCTTCCCCAAGACCTAGTTAATCTGCAGTGTGTGTATTTGTGTTGAATTGTGGTTGTGTATTTGCTGCCCTGTGTAAAGGGGCTTTTTCCCTTCTGCTGCTGCCATTCTTCCCTTTCAGAATGAAATTCTGGTAAGTTCTCCCATCTGCCCCTCCCTTCCATCTCCATATTTTAGACTAACTGGAGGCAAGATTTGATGTTTTTCTGAAGATTTCTTTAATGGGGTGAAACTTCTCATTTCCATCCTGAATAATTTATGGCCAGCTCATTCCCACTACTTCTAACTAGGGTTGTTAGCCTAATTATTTCCTTTTCCTGCTGATATTTCTTATTTACTTATAAACAGCAGTTGTATCCCTCTCTCAACCTGCCTTTTTTTTCTCAGCTAAATAAGCCAAAATTCTCCGATCTCATAAAGTTGTCCTCTCCTATTTCAGGTAATAAAAATCATTAAATCCATAAATGAAGACCCCAATTGGGATCCTGATTACCTGTCCCAGTTTATCTTTGCCCAGCAGGTGCAACGCTGCTGAGAAAACCTCCACTGACTTTAACACAATCATGATCTCCCCTTCCAAATGTAAGTGTTTGTAAAGTCATAGAGAGGAGATAAATAAACTGACTTTTAAGTGGGGGTTATTAATATATAGCCACAGAAAAGGAAGTTTGACTGTTTAATTGAGCAACTGGTCTAGTGGAAGGTGTCCCTGCCAATAGCAGGGGGTTGGAATGAGATGGTCCTTAAGGTCCCTTCCAACCCAAAATATCTGATGGTTCTGTGATTATCTGCAGAGCAGTTGCAGGGAAGAGCCATCTGCATTGCTGATGTCCAAGTCTGACATTCAAAGGTTAGAGGTTTTTCCGGTGGCATTTCTGCTTAATTGCCACTGATGAAACTAATTTACAGCATATTGTATGAAACTGGAGTGAATTTTCTGAGAGCTACTTCTCCAGCGCCTTTCACAGAAGGCAATTCCACCTGAAAAAGTTAGTTTTTTCCTTGGCTTCCTCATCAAACCCCTTTACCAAACCTTCTTAGCCGTGCCATGAAATGTCCATGTTGCAAAGTTTAGGGTTTTCACATCTTTTCCTGGGGCTTAGGGCAGAGTGTTGTTGGCATGAGGAGCAAGGCTGTGCACAGGAACCACATCCATTGCTGGATTCCCCTGTTCTCTCTCCTGGATTATCTGTATTTCATATCTGAAGGCTATAAATGAATCATTTCAGAAAAGGGAATGAAGCTAAAGCTCAGGGAGAGCACGTATTTGGCATCCATCTCTGATGTCTGAGATCTGTGCCAAATCTGCTGCTCTCTTCTGAGGCACAAAACAACGTCCCCAGTTTTGTAGCAGCCAGCAGCACCCACTGAGCACTTCAGAAACCTGATCTATTTTCTTCTGGAAATCTGATGGAGCATTTGAACTACACAACTGGGAATGATTTTGAAAAATGGTCCTAGGCAGCCTTGTTTGCTTTCCGAAATCATTTGAAAACACCAGTTTTAGGGAAACTAACCGCAACCCTAGCAGAACGATTAATTAATCTGTTTTCTTAAGGAAAAATAATTGCTACGGATTTTTCAAAGCTCCCAAGGAGTCAGCAGAGAAGTCTTCCCCAGAGCTGTCATCTGTGGCAGCCAATCTGGCTGTGATTCTGTGAAATCAATCATCCCTCTTGGCCAGGGCAGCGAGCGGGAGGAGGCAGCCCTGCGCTGGCATCTGGAGGCTCGGAGCTGCTGCTGAGACTTTCCTTTTGCTGAATGCGTTGAGAGATGCAGCATCTGCCGTGGCTGGTGGCGATGAATATATGAGGGAGGCGGTTTTAATTTAAAATATCCCAGTTCTTCATTGCTAGGGATGCTCAGTGCCCCACAGGGAAGCGAAGCTCGGCGCTGCTGGTGGTCCCTGGAGCCTGGCAGTGGGAGAGGGTGGGCGCACGGGCAGGGTGGGAAATGAAGCATTTTACATCCAAGTGAAACCACTGGGAAAACTGAACCAGTGGTGGCAAACGGCAGCAGGGAAAGGATCTGGAGAAAAGCCTCGCAGGAGAGCTGTGAGCACACGAGGGGGTTGGTGCTGGGGCTTCAGAGAGCTCAGAGACATCCAGAGCTCCACGGGGGAGTGAGGATGGTCCTGGTGCTGGATCATCTGTGATGGCTGCTGGCAGGGAGGCACCTGGTGGGGCTTTAATAGCTATCAGCACGCTGCTGTAAAATACTAGTTCTCCTGGGAGGAGAGCCCCAGGCATGTGGTAGAAATAGGAAGAAAAATAGGAAGAAAAATAGGAAGAAAACAGAAAAGGGTTGGGGAGGCAGCAGAGCTGGGCTGGGTGGCTGAGCATCACAGTGCTCAGCTCATCTCTACCTGCTCTGCTCCAGGGAAGGTGGGATGGATGCTTGGCAGGGACTGCCTGTCCTGGGTTGCTTTCCCACTGAACAAGACATTTTTCATTTCACATTTCCACAGGAAAATGTCAGTTCTAGAGAAAAAAAAGAAAAAGTGATTGTTGTTTTTATTGTTATCTGCTGTCAGTTCTTCCTTCAGGCTCTCACTTTTCTTGCTGTAAGCTCTCCAGGCAGGGATTTATTCACCCTTTCAAATGACTGGCATGAAGGTACCATGCCAGCAGAAATAAATATCCACACTGATAGGAGTGTATATCTTACTTAGATATTTTCTCATTGGAATGAAATGGAAAAACTGGACAACCAAAATTCAAATGACTTTCGTATTCTTTTGCAACCTCTTTTCAATTGGTTGGCTTCAAATTTTTTTTGGGGGAAGCATATTTTTTCTACCAAAAACCTGTAAGCAAGGATTTTTCTCCAGGCATATCTTGCCATGTGAATTTTATCAGCTCTCCAGACAAATGAAAAGGTCAGGTAAGTGGCAGCGGAGGTGAGAGTGACTCTTTTGTTCAAGAAGATCTTGTCTTTACAGCTTTGAAGATATTTCTGGCTTTGAAGAAGCCCTCACATATTTCTTTTTCCTAATTCTCAGCCTGTGGCTTCTTGCTTGTCAAGAGGTGCTGGACGTTGGAGACGCTTGGCCTCTAAACCTCAAGGAAAATCAGTGCACCTGCAGCCAGGAGAAAGGAGATTTCAGCTCCTCTTTTAGGTACTTGTAAAACCATCGTGTTACTCCTCTGAGTTTTCGTTCAAAGCCCTTGAAGACCAATTGTTCCATGAGCAGACAAGCTGGCAGCTTGTGCTTTGCCTGGTTCCGTGGGTCCTCTGTCCTGCCCTGCCACCTCTCCTTGCCCAGGCCCTCACGGGTCCCCAGTGCTCCCGTGGTGTCCCCAGAGCCATCAGGGACCTCAGGCAGGAGGTGCTCTTGCCTCTCTCCATTTCCCTGCCTGTTCCCTCACTTTCTTGAAACCTGAGCAAACGCAGCGCTCTGAGAGCATCACTGCCTTGCCAAATTTGGAACAAACCTGGCAAATGGGTTCAAAACCTGTTAGGAGTATGGAGAAAGGGGGGCAGGCCAGGCAGGGGAATACACCAGAGGACCTTTCCCTCTGTCATTGTGGGCAGCCACTGCTTCCCTTCATTTGCAGGGCACAGCGCAGCCATTCCCAAGCACAGACCTCCCCCCTCTGAGATCCCCCAGTGCATCCCTGTCCCCACTCTGCTCCCCAGGGGCTTGGGGTCACCTTTGTAGTGGGTTTGTTCAATGATTAGCAGGGAATAAGCGGGGTTATTCTGTTTATGTTGGCATCTGCTGCTTGGGGGGGGAAAAAAGGTTTAATTGTGCAGGTAACAGACAGAGGTGATAAGTGCTGACTTCAAAAGCTGCTCCCACTCTGGTGGTGTGGAGTTGTTCCTGCAGGATCCACTTCCATGGTATGGCTGTTTAGCTACAGCTGGATGATGGGGTTGGAAGCCCGCCCATCACATCCACTGGGCTCTCTAGATAACAACCCCACTGCTCTCTGGCACTGAGACTGTGAGGGGCCTGAGCCAAAGCCATGGACCTGGTTCTCCTGGGCATTTTGGGTTTGGAATCAAAGCATGGCTGGGAGCTGACCACAAAGGCAGACCATACCTCAGATTTGGGCAGAGCAGAGAGATGTATAGAGGTGTATAGCAACCTGTGTTTAGTGGCTCACACCGGTCTCTGAGCAGATCTTGGAGGGGCAGGACTGCTCTTCATTTGCTTGAAATGCAGCCTTCAGCATGATGAGTGATTTCTTGGCAGGATATCAAGTATTGCTGAGGCCATGGGAACCAAACTCTTCCACTAGCAAGAAGGCTTTAAAGTTTCAGAACTTCCATCCCACCCCTGCTGCCTGTGTCTATCACTGGTGGATCTTGGTGGTCCTGGTACCTCCGAAACCTTGCTCAGATGTTGCAGTGATGGAGCCTGGCCCAGCTGGGCACACACATCTGGGGCAATGGCCCCACTGCTCTGACAATGTCCCAGCTGTGCCTGTCCTCAAATGGACCTCGGGTGGACCTGCAGGGACCTGGACAGGTCCCAAGGACTGATGCTGCTCGTAGCATCCAGAGCTGTTGAGCATCCCACGGGGAGGGTGCTGGGACATGGATAAACCACAGCCACAGCCTGCTTTGCCCAGGGCTCTTCCTTCTGGCTCCCCACTCCTGTCTCTGTCAGCAGCAGAGCCTGTGGCACCCTCTCCTTCACCACGCAACAGCTGCAGATTCACTCTTCACATAGAATCAGAGAATGATTTGGGTTCAAAGAGACTTTAAAGCTCATCCAGTTCCTACCTCCTGCCATGGGCAGGGACACTTTCCACAGGACCAGGTTGCTCCAAGCCCCATCTAACCTGGCCTTGGACACTTCCAGGGATGGGGCAGCCACAGCTTCTCTGGGAAACCTGTGCCAGAGCCTCACCACTCTCACAGTAAAGAATTTCTTCCCAGTATCTCATCTACATCTACCCTCCTCCAGCATAAAGCCTTTCTGCTTTGTCATCAGTTAGAGTCTGCAAATGGAAATTAAAAAGCCTCTGAAAGATTCTGTAAGTAATTTCTAATGATCCTTCCCCAGACATTTTATAAAATGAAAGACCCCTGTGCTCTGTCTGCAGTTAACCAAGGTCCTCTGGAACCAGGAGAATATTTTAAGAACAACGTTACTTTGCAGCAGCTCATAGCTAATGAATTCCCAATTCATATTTCACAGTAGGTTTAGAAGAAAAGAAAAATCCATTTTCTTTTCAGCTGTAATGTGTTTTCCAGTCACTTGTGGAACAGATTGTGCTCAGACCTGCAGCAGGGTAAAAAAGTACAACTAGAGTTTGGCTACTTTGTGTCCAGGGTCCCTCATCCAGTGAATGCTCTAATTGCATTAAAAGTGTGCATTTCAGAGGCTGCCAGAGGCTCCATTTTCGTATTACTTTGTTGGGTGCTCTCCCCATTTCTTCTTATTCTGTTTTTGCTAAGTGCCTGCAAAACAAATTACAGCAAATATTCCCTCATCAGGGCAATGCTTCTTAATTCACAGTGCATTTTAGTTTGTACATGTTGATGCATCCATCTAAATTGTGCTGGCAGAGACCTTGAAGGGAGTCATTAGGAAATTTCGTCTCTTTGGTGATCAGCTGTCTTTCATTTGTCCTGGTTCTTCTGATTCAGGATCAAAGGAGAGAGGCATGAAAGTAAAATCATAGAATCCTAGAGGGGTTTGGGTTGGAAGAGATCTTAAAGATCACCTCATTCCAACCCCTGCCATGAGCAGGGACACCTTCCACTATCCCAGGTTGCTCCCAGCCCCATCCAACCTGGCCTTGGACACTTCCAGTGATGGGGCAGCCACAGCTTCTCTGGGCACCCTGTGCCAGGGCCTCCCCACCCTCACAGGGAAGAATTTCTTTCACCTCTTTCAGTAAATTTTGATATTTTGGATATCCCTACAGCGAACAAAAGCTGGTGTTCAATTATTTCCCGTAACAAAGTCAAGGGGGTTTCCTGGTGGACCTTCCATGACTTCAGGGAACTGGAAGCTCCCAGTGTGGAGCTGGATGTGATGGTGTTTGCTGGACACAGCTCCTCCTGCATGACCATGGATCCATGCGAGGAAGCCTCGGCACCGCTTTGGGGTGGGGAGAGACACAAGAACTTGTCCTCAGGTATTTCTGCAAAGCCAATGAGTGCTGCCCTCGAGGCTGCTGCCCACCAGCCAGGGCTGCTTGTTGTCACTCTCATGTGACACTCTGTTTGTCCTGGGGCTGTGAACAAACAGCAGGAATGCAAAAACTGCCTCAGTAGGTGATGAAGCATCTTCTGACATCTGTGCTCACCTTTAGGCAGCAGCTGGCACAGAGTGGCAGCAGGTCTGTGCTGCAGAGGTGGCAAACAGAACTGGTGTGACCTGATTGTGGCTTTTTCGAGGCATTTAGTCTGCCAGACAGGAGAACAAAATCCCCATGCATTATTCTGGCTGGGTATTTGAGTCTAGCAGATGGCCAGGATGTAGCTGGAGTCAGAGCAGCCTCTCTGGGTCACAATTCTTTCCTTTCCTCCTCTTTGCTCCCAGGAGTCACCTTCAGTCCTGTGTCTGCTGGATCCTTAACATTTTAGGAAAAATACTCCCAGTCAGTGAGATAAACTGCTAATGAAAACAGATACGGGAGAAAATCTTCCAGACCTAACAAACATTTTACCCAAATTGATGGGTTTCTAAAGAATGTTTTTATTTTGGCTAATCAACCAAGAACTAGTCTGGCAGCAATTGCCCCAACTCTTGTTCCTGGAGCTCCATTTTGCTCCGCTGTGCTAGTGTGTGCTTTCCCACAAATGTAATAATTTTGGGCAGCTACTTCAGCAGGTGAGTTGGAGCATCCCATCAGCTTATCCTCAGTGAGCATTTTTCTCAGATTTAGGCTACAAGTTTCCAACTTCTCTTGGGATCTAGCCTTCTTGTATCTCCTCTCCTCCATGTGATTCCATGTTTTTAAAGGCTTGGCAAAAATACTCTGTGGTTCTGCCTGTGTCAGCCAGGGCTGTCACAGCCAATAGACCCACATCCCACGATGTAGATGCTGACTCGCATTCCAGCTCTGCTTCTCACTTGCCTATTTGGTTGCTGTTTTGCATCTGCAGTGAATCAAAGTGTGGTCTCATTAATAATAGGGACTTCAAGCATTTTAGCCTCAATATTTGGTCTTCAAGGTATTGTAAATAGTACCTAAATGGTGATATTAATGCACTGCCTTAGAAGTAAGAGCAAAGGAGGAATCTGAAAGTACAAGTGGGTATGGATATGCACAGGCCAACATGTTGATTCTTGAAGTTCATTGAGAAAAATACCCAGGGAAATGTAAAATTTGTAAAATTGGTTATGGATAATGAATGCAGCTGAACTGTGCACCAGCTGGAATGCTGTGCACCAGCTGGGCAAGCAGCTCTTTTCCATAATCCTGGATTCACCTTAGAACTTTTAATTACTCAAATTTCCAATTATTTTTGAGACTGTGTGACAGGATGTAAAATAATCGTGATTCACGCAGCCCAGCCTGGCCCATCAGCCCCTGGCTGCTGCTGCCCACCCAGGCTGGAGCTGGGCCATTTGGAGGTGTCCTGCCTGCAGCGGGTGGCCCTGGGCAGAACATGGCTACAGCTATCTGGGGCAAAATATGATCTTCTGCCTTGGTCTTTCCCCTGTGCAGCTGAGATGGAGTTTGCTGCTGTATTTCCAATTTGGAACAGCTCCCCTGTTATCACCCCCTGACATGAGCAATGGATCTGATACGTTGTCACACCCTGGGGAAGTTCTATGAAAAATCAGTGTAGCGTTGCTTAACCTCTACTTCCAAGTCCAGATAAACACTCGTGCAGTGAATTTCAGATTAAAAGAATAAACCACAGAGCTGTTCCAGGTATTGGGTAAAGAATGAATGAACAGTCCTTGCTGCCTCGTGTGGATTCCCCACTGCAGCTCTCCAAGTGCACTGCTTTGGTTTTATTCACTCCAGCACTTCAGCAAGATCTCACGGGGTGTTTGTGACCAGTTCACCACCACCTTGCTGCATTTGCAGCCCACACCAGGGTTGATATGATACTGCAGCAGCCCTTAGGTTTCAGCAAGGCATTTCCCTGCAAACAAGGCTGTCAAAAATGGGCAAACTGGGAATGACTTCGATTGCACCCCATGTTCACTCACCCTTCTGTCAGTCCAGTCCTGGCCTGATGTCAGCACTGATTCTGACTCATATCTTCCCTCATATCTTTGAGTAACTGAGCTGGACGTAGTCACCTCGGAAGACTCATTTTTTGAGCTCATATCCCTAAGGTCTATTTGTAAAACTATCTTGGAAGGGCTGGCACAGGAGTGCCATTTGTTTTAAAGGGAATTGGGCATCCCAGCTGCTTCTGGGGCTTAGCAAAGCTCAGGACAGCACACGTAAACACTCTTATAATCATAACGCTTTTTCCTTGGCTGTGTGCAATACGAAAGACCCAGAGGAATCAGGCAAGCAACAGCAGCAGCTTCTTGACCTGCAAGCAAAATTATTTTTAGAGGTTTTGTGTAGAGCAGTGCAATGCCCTTTCTGCACTGGGTCCAGCAATCTCACCCTGGCAAAAAGCATCAGAGCTGGGGCAGAGAGACACTGTTACCAATGGCACTGACAGACGAGATCCCCAAAATATACTGGAACAAAAGCCCAGAGTTTTGCCTGGTTTCTGATTTCACAGGCTTTGATTTTTTTTTTTTTTTGGTTACTGGGCTGATGTGGGAAACAGGCTCCCTGCTAAAGGTGAGCGGGAAAGTCGCAGCTTTATGTCACAATCTCTGCAATTTGTTCTCCCAACAGATAATTCTGCACCTGCAAAAACATCGGTCGCTTCGTGCCTCTTTATTGTGTTTGGGGGGAAAGGAAAAGAGCCCTCCTGAGCTTTCCAGGGTGGATTTGAAGGTCAGAAGTCACTGAGAACAAGCAGATTTCCTCTCTCCACTAACCTCCAAGGGCAGTCCAGCTCATCCCATTCCCTGGTGCTCAGGATTGACACCAAATACTCAATTGCATTTCTATGGCTGCAGTGTGTAATTATGGAGATATCCTAATGGAGTTTGGAACTTGAGTACTCAGTGAAAGGCTCAGATGGGGGGCAGCCCTGGCAGCACCTGCTGCTGTGATCCCTGTCCTCTGAGAGGCACTTTCCCTGCGAATTATACGTATTTACAGACAGATAGACAATTTATCCTGCTTTGGGCTTCAGGCTCCTCACCCCAGTTCAGCTGCCCCTTGCTGCCCACCTCCAGGCCCTGCAAGTTATTCCTGCCAGCCCCACACTGTGCCCCCTTGCAGCTGGGGGCCATTGGGAGGATCTTTACCCCTCAGGGTCTCAGCATGGCAGGCTGGGGCAGGCGGCAGAACCCTGAAACAGCTGCTGGGGGGAGAAGCACAGAGGCTTTACAGCTCCCAGCCTGTCGTGTCAGCAAAACCACCCCTATCTCAGGACCCTTATCTGCCAACAGTGTAAATAATTGCTAAATGAGCTGGAAGGAGGAAGCCTGATGAATGCAGTTTTGCTGGAAAATGTTATCAGGTTGGGAACAGGGATGGCTGAACACTCCCTTATCTGTCCTGGACGAGAAGTGGGGGATAACTGGGATCTCCCCAGCCCGACTCAGTGGCAGCACAGCTCCCAGAAGCATTTTACTGTTCTGTATCAAACTGAAGAGTTTTAGCTATTTGCTTTCAATTCTGCTGTTTGTGCACCTTGCTGTGTTTATTATTCAGTGCCTTCTGTCCTCTCCCTGCCCCCTGTGCCAGCGATTAAGAAGATGCTGATGCTGTTGTTGGCTTTGGCACCTGGAGGTTGGGCTCAGAGCATCCTGTTGGTGTGCAGGGAACATCAGTGTGGTGATTGAGCCACTGTGCCCACTGAAAAAAAAATCCTGTTGTCCTCTGTTCCCATTTAAAACCCCTACTAAACCCCCAACCTGACAGCAAAAACCGTATAACAAACGTGAGGCTTAAATCATGCTTTAATGCTTGCTGGGATGGGGTGTTCGAACTGCCTTGACATGTTAAACCATTTAATTAAAAAAAAAAAGTTAATAATCTATTAAAACATTTCTCTCTTAATTTCTCATTAAGGTCCAGAATGGATGGACAGCAATGGAAAATCTTTCCTGGCTGGTGGCTTTTTAGTGCTTTGTGACTTTATTAATGCTGAGACCAAAGGTATTCAGGTACAAAATGGTGCACAGGGCAGTTTCCAAGCCCAGAGTGGTCACAGAAACCCCCCTTGGAAACAATTCCTCAATCTCCTCCATGAGGACCTCATGGGATCCAGCTGGATCCAATCTGGGGCATGTTGTAGCCACTGTCCCAATTATCCCAGGCCACTCCTCCCACCCAGCATTGCTCCAGCATGAGTTAGGGCTCAAATAGCAGCCACAGTGCCAAGGCAAGCCTAAAAGGGCCTTCGTGCCAGCACCCTGCCCAAAATGCACACTCCATGGGAATTTAGTTATTCCTGTGTCCACGGGACAGCAGTCGGAGGCAGCAGGATGGGCTGGGTGGATTTAGCTGCTGCAATAGGATGGTGCTGACCTGAATTCCTGCCAAGCTCCACCAGGACAGCTGGGGCAGCCCCAGAGCTCTCCAAATACAGGATGGATAAATAAAATGGATACCTATGTAGAGTGTATGTAAATATTATACTCACACGTATACGAAATGAGGAGGTAAGTTGATGCCTTCTGATCTGCCCAATGAGAAGCCTTTTCTTTGTTTTTGCCTGTAGAAAGAAACGACAATTGTTCCTTATTTTTTGTCTATATTGGGTGTAATCATATCCCTCCACCACTGAAGCTCATTTCCTGCTGCTGGGTACATCCAAGCTATTATTGAGTATTTATTTTTCCATGGACCTCTCTGTTTCTAATTACTTTGTGCTGATATTATGTGACAGTGTTGAGTCTGCACCTCTTTTAATACCTGCCACATGCTGAGTATATTGTAAACAATACATTTTTCAGATATTTCCTGCTATTATTTACCTCTTTATTTCTGATCTTACTATTTCTGGATATTTAATGAAGGTGTTTCCTGATGGGGTTATTGGCCAGGAGGGCAAGCAAACAGAAAGCACACAGATACATTAGAAGTAACTTAGCTAGCGATGCTTAAAATTGGTGAAATCCTGTGGGGTTTGTTGCTCTTTTTTTAATGGAAGACAGTGAGAGTTTTGCTGCAGCGAAAGTGATAAAAGACTGTCAGTGCAGAAAAATAATATCTCTGTATGCTCACACATAAATAGCCTATGTGGTGCTGCTACTGCTGCTCTGGCAACAGCCATTTGTGCTTAAAATCTGTTTCTTTTTATTTGACAGACATTGGAATTTTACATGTGTGGGATGTCTCTCATAAACTGATTTTATTTGGAAGACAGCAGTGAAAACATTTTTTGAGAAATGAAGGGGGAAAACCATCGAAAAATGAAAAGGGCAAGAACGTATTTGATATTTTATTTATATATATTTAGAAAATATATTTATGGAAGCGTCTTGGCTGTATTAAAGCCTTGTAAGAGTTATGGTGCCATTGCCCTCCTGAGCCCTGAGCTGGCAGGTGCTGGCCCTGGCCCATCTGCTGTGCTACCAGTGCAATCGGTGCTTTGCAATGATTATTCCTCTTCCCAAATTAAACCTCTGGCTTGCTGGACCAGGGCTTTCAGCTGGGTGGAGGCAAGGCAGTGCTCCTGGAACACTCACTCCTGCTGGGTTTCGTGCTTACCCCTTTGGGAAATCCTAAAGCATCCTGAGTATCATCTGAGACTGGGGCGTGTCATGGGTTAACGATGTGGAGGTTGGACACGCCTCCAGATCCCATATTTAAAACAGAGAAAGTCGCAAAAAAACTCTCTTTTACTAGAAAAAAAGCTATTTTAAAAAGAATTAACTGACTAGGGAATCCAAGTTTAGTCTCTTTACGTTATCAGTGGAAAAGAAAAGATGCGAAATAAGAAAAAAAAAAGTGTTCTGAAAGTTTATTCTAATTCTTACTATTTTCCTTTTAGTTATGTTAATAACGTTTTCTTTATACTCTTTAAAGTTTTGAGCCTACTTTGCCTCCTCCTAATCTATATCTCACAGCAGAAACCGAATAGATGATTTTTAGTAGGTGCACTGATGTTCAACTAGTGCTTAAACCCAAGACAAATGCTTAACCCCAATTTCTGTGCCGAATTTGGCAGCAGCTCCTGTCACCTGTGAAGTCTCCACGCTCTGGGTGCATGATTTTCCCCAACAGCTTCATCCCGTGGCTGACACAGGAGCAGATCCCTGCAGCTCTGAGGAGAGCCTGGCCCTCCACTGAGCAGGGCTTTTCTGGGCTCTTGTCCAGCACTAAACACGGAAAATTCCAACAGTCAATCCTATGCCTAATCAAGCTGTTCGGGATCTTTTAACTTTCAAAACAAATACGAACAAAACGGGTGATTTTACAGCAGATTCTGTCGGAAAGAAACAACTGGCAAAGCAGGTACCTAGCCGAGTTATTCCCTGCCTAAAACCACAGAAACACTGACCTCTGGCTTTTAAAAAAGCTTGCTTCAACTCTAATCTGGGTAATTTGCATAAATTTACATTTGAACAATAACAGGCTATTTCCTGTTTGCCACCTGCATCGCACCTGGCCACTTCAGCTGCGAAAATGCACGAAATTATGAAAGAATCACCATTTTTCTGAAGCTTTGCCTGGGCTCAGTGTCTCATCTGTAGACTCCAGCTAGTTTTCTCCATCAAACTTTTAACAGTTTTAGTTTAGAAGCTCTATTTACATTTAAAACCCCCTCTTGTGGGTTCTATGCCTAAGACATACATGGACCATGACCTGATAAAAATCCTACCTGCATAAGAGCCGTAACAGCATCCACACTTAGCTCTGGAAGCTCTGGGCATGGCCAGTGCAGCTTGGGCAGCAGCACAGGGGCAAAACAAAAATGCCGGGCTGGATTTAAAGGAAGATTTTACTAAATTTGTTAAGTACTCTAGATCCACAGTTGCTATCAGAATTTCGCTTTTTCGAAGTCTAACAATATTTTCAAGCATGAGGAAAAGGAATTCCTGCCCTCCATCCTCACTGCAGTTAAGCTCAGGGAGTAGTACAAACCTGCAGGAGCACTTTGGCGGTTTTCCTCCAAACCCAGCTATGAAATAAGTTGCTTTGCTTGCAGTCCCAGGCCTTGTTTTCCTCTGACTGGTGCCAATCTGTGCCTGCTAGGCTGTACAACCACACACGTGGCTGCCAGCCTGCTCTGAAAGGAAGGATAACAAGGCAGCGTGATCCCATTAGCTGCGATTTTTGTTCGTGCTTGCTCCGTTTAATCAGAACAGGTTTGTTGTGTCAGTGTGGTGTAAAGGATATGCTGTCACATAAAAGCACAGCTCTGAAACACCAGGTGGGGCTGGGTTTTGAAATGCAACTGTTAAATCAGGCCTTTTGCTTAACTTCATGCAGTGAACAGATCAGTTTTACAAATACTTGCAAGTGTAGTATGAAAAGCGTGGCTTGTTCAACACAGCATTAATTATTGACACTGTAAATGTTTCGTAACAGCATTAGCAATCTTTGGGATTTTCAGAAAAAGAACAAAACCGCCTTTAATTGTTGCTTTACCACTGCCTGGCTTTTCTCCAGTGGGAAATTCCAAGGCAGCACTACCCAGTGCCCCAGACTGGGGCAGGACTTTTGCTGTTTTATTCCCACTGAAGCACATGAAGTCCAACCCATCGTGTCTTGCAACCAGTTACACACACTGCTCCCTTCCTTTTGCTACCTCTGAAGCAGCAAAATGAAACCACCAGTGAGGCAGACATGGCACAAGTAGCTGTTACTCCACTGCTGCTTCTTCTCCTCTCCCTGGGCCAGGAACAGCTGCTCAAGCACATTGGAAAATGACAGATACCCAAAAGGCTGGTGACAAAAGTCATTTCCCCTTCCGTAATTCTAATTTAGATTTACGTAGCAAAGGTGGTTATTGTTTGACTGTAATGCATTGTTTTGTGCTGTGTCAAGTCTCTCAACTTTTTCTCAGAGGTTTGCCAGCAAAAACAATGCTGATACAATTAAAAAAATCATCAGGAGATGAAAAAAATTACTGGGTACACTTTGGCCTCAACTACCAGACTTGCTCGAGCATAAAGTTCAGTATCAGAGTCTTGATGTATCTCTGGCTTATGATATTGAACAAATATGGCACTACTTATTCCAGAGTTCACCTGCACACCGGAACCTGAGTGAATATTGATTAATCATATGCAGAGGATACTACATGGCACTGAAATGCATCTACATGCAAGTTACTGCAACTGCAGCCTCACAAATACTTTCTTCATAATGAAAACCCAGACCTCTTGATATTATGTGAAGAACTAGTTCATAGTTATGGAATTATTTGTTTTAATTAAGAACTCTCCACTTGTACTAGAGAAATACCTGTTTTACAGAAATAACCCCAGAAGTCAAATACAAGAACTGTAAAATATACCATAAAAGGAGAAACATCTGTACGGATTTTTACAGGATTCAGGCACTGTCAATATTGAAGGACATCTCACTCCTTAAGATATTTTAAGTGGTTGCTGGCAATTAGGTTTGTCTCCACTTCCTTATTTATCCATCTAATATAAACCTGTCAAATCTCTGTTATCTGCCAGTTTGACCTGTGGTTACACACAGGAATACCACAACCAATTAGTGCATTAGGCAAAGCACACAGGAAAAAAATTACCACTAGTAAGCCTATTTTTTAACTAAAATAACCAGAAGTAAACTTTTATTAAATATTATACCATTACCTTCATATAAATTCACAGAAGGAGCTGGTACTTTCAGTCACAAGTTCTAGAACTATTTGTACCAATATGATTAAAAATTGGTTAAATTGTCCTACACGTGTACTGGGCAAAGGGCTCAGTTTTCTCCTACTGGGACTTTCACCAGTGCCAACTGAACAGCTGATTCCTGGCAGTGGAAGGAAAACTGCAGATCAAACAATTCCCGTGCTGTTTTCTAATTAGAATTTAAGAAAAACACCGGAAAACCACCCATGCTCTGTCCAACAGGGTACAAAATCTTTATTCACCAATAAGTTAAAGTGTTCTTATAAATAGATGTTCTAGTCTTTTGTACTCTGCACTGAGCATAAAGCCAAGGCTCAGTTACTCCTCAGACTCTGACCCCTCTTCATCCTGGCTGATCTGGAAGTAGCGCAGCTCGTACGTCTCCTTGTCGGACGCAACGACGCGGAGCCAGTCCCGCAGGTTGTTCTTCTTGAGGTACTTCTTGGTGAGGTATTTCAGGTACCTGAAAACCAGGAATTTCACGTTAGAAGCTTCTCACTGAACAACCCTTGGTGCTGTCTGCACTCCACCCAAGACAATGTCTTGAGCAGGGCAATGCCACTGTAATTATACCCAGAAATAGAAAATTTTCACTGTAACAGGCAATGAAAGCGTATTTTTACTACACATATGTAAGAATTTATTATTCATTTAACTACATAATAAAATGCCAGTAACCAGAAAGCACTGGTAACTGGTTCTAAACCTCGGTCTAACACAACAGATTCTGCTGCACCTGTATCAGCAAACAAAGGAGGGAGGCAGGGAGGGATCTGTACTTCTCATCAGTGCACTCAGCTCTTTTGTGTCCTAAGAAACTGAACAGTTCAAGGCTTTATTTGGCTTAAAGGGTTTGTTTGCAACAACCCACATCATGCATACATTCATTATAATACAGCCAATTAAATAATCAAACAGCAATCCATGGCATTAATTCAATGTTATTTTAAAGGTCCATCTTCCCCTGATTCACTTCCAAGGACCTATATAAAGTATCCCTATTGATAAGCTTAGAGTCAACATTAATTAGCAATCAAGCCTTGAGTTTTAAAAAGCAGTTTTAAATATCTGATATAATAAATCTGTTTTAATTCCATGTTTCACTAATATTTACAAGTGCTATGTAGGTTAGAGCTAACACCTCTCCAAGTATAAGACGTGCACTAATTGGAATTCATTTTGCAGGCAAGAGCTGAATACTAATGTGCGTTTAAGGGACATGGTTTAGTGGTGGATTTGGCAGTGTCAGGTTTACGGCTGGACTTGCTGATCGTGAAGATCTTTTCCAAGCTAAATGACTCTGGTTTTATGCTCAACATCCTGTAGCTCAAACCCCACAAACACNAAGCCCCGCTCGCACCGGGACGGCCGCCGGCTCCTCACCCGCCGCACGGCTCCCCCGGCCGGCCCCGCTTCGCCTCCCTCCCGCTCTCACCGGCGCCATGCCGCTCCCGCCGCGCCGCTCCCGCAGAAAGGAAGTCGCGCCGGGCACGCCGCGCTTTTATACCCGCGGCGGTGACGTCACCGCGCAGGCGCACGGGGCGGCGCGGGGCANTAGCGCAGCTCGTACGTCTCCTTGTCGGACGCAACGACGCGGAGCCAGTCCCGCAGGTTGTTCTTCTTGAGGTACTTCTTGGTGAGGTATTTCAGGTACCTGAAAACCAGGAATTTCACGTTAGAAGCTTCTCACTGAACAACCCTTGGTGCTGTCTGCACTCCACCCAAGACAATGTCTTGAGCAGGGCAATGCCACTGTAATTATACCCAGAAATAGAAAATTTTCACTGTAACAGGCAATGAAAGCGTATTTTTACTACACATATGTAAGAATTTATTATTCATTTAACTACATAATAAAATGCCAGTAACCAGAAAGCACTGGTAACTGGTTCTAAACCTCGGTCTAACACAACAGATTCTGCTGCACCTGTATCAGCAAACAAAGGAGGGAGGCAGGGAGGGATCTGTACTTCTCATCAGTGCACTCAGCTCTTTTGTGTCCTAAGAAACTGAACAGTTCAAGGCTTTATTTGGCTTAAAGGGTTTGTTTGCAACAACCCACATCATGCATACATTCATTATAATACAGCCAATTAAATAATCAAACAGCAATCCATGGCATTAATTCAATGTTATTTTAAAGGTCCATCTTCCCCTGATTCACTTCCAAGGACCTATATAAAGTATCCCTATTGATAAGCTTAGAGTCAACATTAATTAGCAATCAAGCCTTGAGTTTTAAAAAGCAGTTTTAAATATCTGATATAATAAATCTGTTTTAATTCCATGTTTCACTAATATTTACAAGTGCTATGTAGGTTAGAGCTAACACCTCTCCAAGTATAAGACGTGCACTAATTGGAATTCATTTTGCAGGCAAGAGCTGAATACTAATGTGCGTTTAAGGGACATGGTTTAGTGGTGGATTTGGCAGTGTCAGGTTTACGGCTGGACTTGCTGATCGTGAAGATCTTTTCCAAGCTAAATGACTCTGGTTTTATGCTCAACATCCTGTAGCTCAAACCCCACAAACACAACAGAATGACACCCACGCCAACCTTTTAGAAAACTGCTTCTCAGACGTCACAGTGATCTTGTTCTTCAGACGTTCAATGTGAACGGTGTTGCCCAAGTTTCCAGTTTTCCCATTGACCTTAACCTTCTCCTTTAGGAACTGTTCCTGTTCCAACGGTAAAGAAATAGAACACTAGGGAATGGCACCCTAGGTATGAACTAGGGAAGGGACCCTAGTCAGGAAGCAACATTAAAAACCACCGTTTATTTATGTCCTGACATAACTATTTAGACTGCAAAAATATTTTACAGCATGTAATTATAAAGAACCACCCTCATACTAAAGGAAAATTAATTTAAAACAGTTTTATTCACAGACAGGTATGAAGCAATAAAACCGGTTTTTTTTAAATGACAGTATTTTAAATGACAGCTGATGATTTAACTCATATAGAATGTAGCTTTTCAACTGTAACTCAGCTACTGCACTAAAGCTTTCATTATACTATGCGTCACAAGTATGAGCAAAACCACGACTTACAAAATTCCCGGAATCAAAGATCCCATCTTCCACAGGATGGGTCAGGTCAAGGCAAAACTTCCAGGTTGACTTTCTGGATTTTCGGTCCTTTTGCTAAAACACCAAAGAATTCCCCACCGTTAACAAACCACGCGGAAAAAAACTTTTATCCGACCCAAGGGGGGACACACACGGCGGCGGGAGCGCCACCTCCCGGCTAGCGCGGCTCACTGCAGCCGGCTCGGCCCGGCCCGACCCGCCCGCCTCCCACACGCGGCCCTCTCGGGAAAGCCCC
>VZTG01002823.1:66487-106411 GCA_013397845.1 Melanocharis versteri | reverse complement strand
CACGAATATGGGGGGGAATGTGTGTCCCCCAAATGTCCCCAAAGTCGTCAGCCGTGCATAACTGTACACACAAAGCTCCTTTGTCTGCCTCGTGTGCACCCTCTCAGAGTAATCGGAAATGAGCGTTTTGAAAGCGTTATAATCAGCCAAAAGGGACGGAGGTGGCGGAGATCCTTACCGAGGGCTTCTATTTGATATTCCATGAATAGTGGAATTATTAGTACCGGAATATTATGGCCAGCTGTGGGGTCCCCAACATAGGAAGGAAATGGATCCGTTGGAGCAGATCCAGGGGAGAAAATCCGAATTGGGGTTGTTCAGCCTGGAGAAGGTTCCAGGGAGACCTTGCTGCAGTATTTTCATATATAAAGGAGGATTATGTGTAAGATAGAGACTTTTTACCAGGGCCTATAGTGACAGGACAAGGGCCAATGGCTTCAAACTGAAAAGAGAGTAGGTTTGGAAAAACTGTGTTCAGAAAAACCTTGGAAGTGTTCCAGGCCAGGGTGGATTTGCTTTAGAGCAATCTGATCTAGTGAAAGATATCTGTGCCCATGGCAGGGGTTTGGAATAGATGATCTTTAAAGAGGTTTTCCAATCCAGAGTATTCTAAACTATGGCACAGCCCTCATCCTGTCCAACAACCATTCTCTGAGCTGCCTCAGGAGAGGTCTGTGGCCACAGAAGCCTGACTGTGGGGTCCTGAGCAAAACGAGGCCAAAGGACTGTTTTTACTATATCCCTCCTAGTCAGATGTCATAATACTTGGAGCTCTTTCAACAAATCCACCAGGAGCTTTCCTGTGGAGCTGCTGGCAGATGGGCCCTGGCTCTGCAGGTTGCCCTGCAGATCACCTACAAACACAACGAAAACAGGAAAATGCAGGAATTCAGTGGCAGCAGTGGCAGCACCTGCCTCAGCTGTCACCACCACAATCTGCTGTGTGCTGTCCTACGTTTTTTGCCCTGAGAACCTGACTTTGTCATCTGTGCTCTAGTGGGGTAGCTACACAAGTCACTTTTAACATCACGTTTTTAAATGGTTCACTATGAGATGTTTTATTTAATCTGTGTTAATTTTTGTGATTTGTTTGCCTGTGGTCCCGCTCTTGGTTACACAGATCCCACTCCAAATTGTACAGCCAAGGAGTTGAGTTTGGCTCTCATTTACATGGGGCCACTTCATGAGTGGGGCCCCAGCATCGTCTCTCTCCTTTACTTGGGCTTTCCTTGGATGCTGCCTCACCCAGCCTGCTCTGGAGATGATACTCTTTATCCTGCCCATTTTACTGCTGTCTCAGTTGATAAGCAGAATCTGGGGCATCCTGTTAAGTGTTTTAACATGAGCAGTGTGTGTTTGTTTACCTGCAAGTGTGTGACAAATTGCACATGCTCTAGGGCTTTTTATCTTCTAATAAAATGCTTTGTGAGAAAACGACCAACTGTTCTGAACCCAAACTGCGGCCGCCTGGGGCTAAGCACTACTGATGATTTTTTTTTTCCTCAAGTATCAGTTGATAAATTTGGCTGATTTTCCACAATTAACAGATTCATTTTGAATTACTTGAGAGATCTTCTGGGCTAAATCAAGTCTTTTTACTGAAGTGCCGCTGTAGATGATATTTATTTTTTTCAGGCGCAAAACAAATATTCCAAGACGGCCTTTATTTGAGATTCAATAAAAAACATTGGAAATCCAATCCATCAGTTATTGCCTGCAGGCATCGTTCCTTTGTCTGGATCAACATTAATTTTCTAAAGTGTGTTTCTTGATAGTATTATTGTGATTATCACACTTTTCTATACAAGGACAGCAATTTGATTCAAAGTATATTTGTAAATAAAATACCATGGCCTTTCACATTTAAAGGTGTTTTCTTTCCAGTGTTGCACGGCTGGATCACACACCTTTTCTCTCAAGTAGGCTCAGGATGGTATCGATCTTTGCTTCTCTTATCTGTATCTTTGAGAAGTGAAGAGGGATTAGAAAACTTTTGGAAGGTTTAAACTTAGTGAGTTATGTCTGTTGTCAGTTATGTTCTGGAGAAGTGTCTGATGCCCTAAAGTTTCTCATCAAAGCCCAGCCTTGAGAATACGCATTTCAGCCGGTGCTGAGGTAAACATCCCACCTCGTTTCCAGAAACATCCCACCTCGTTTCCAGGTGGCCCACTGGAAGGCAGGAGATGGTGTTTATGGCCCTGGGCTGTGGGGTCAGGTCGCACGATTAGAAACACCAGGTCAGGAGCAGAGCGGTGTAAACAGCCCTGCTCCAACCTGAGCAATGCCTCTGCTTCAGCTGCTGAGCTGACTTTCCTGGGATCACGCCGTGTCCTGACGGTTGGGGTGAGGGTTCACGCTGGCTTCTGGGCGCAGCCTTGAGCAGGAGGACACGAGAGAGGCTGTGGGTCAGCGATCCCCCTCCACAGGACAGTGCCACGCTCAGCAGGCCCTCAGAGCTGCTACGTACGGTGTGTCTGTGTGGCAGGAATGGGGTCAGGGACCCTCTGCGGTGACCTTGCCATAGGCACCCACTCTGCTTCGGGCACGGCTTTATTCCTGCCGTTCACCGTCTGTGGCAGGGGTCCCGTGTCCAAATTCCCAGGGAATCACCCTGGGCACACACTGGGGATCAGGGGCAATCGGTGACAGTGCAGTGACACTGTGAGCTGGCGGGAACCGCTGTAATTGTAACTTCCGCACAGGGAAGAAGGAAAGCACAAAGTAACTCCAGCTGTTCCCTCCTCCTGGGGCTGCAGCTGTGCTTGAGCAGTGATAACCCACTGCCGACCTGCGGGGACCCGGTGCGTTTCAGAGTCACAGAGCCGCTCTCTCTCCTGAACAGAGCGCAGGGAGGCAAAAAAAGAAGGACACTACCCAAGCCTCGGGTCTGCGTTGTATCTATAGCTTGTAAAATTTAAGGGCTGCTGATCTACAGCCAGGATTTATTGCCCCAGTGCTGGGGAGGAGATTCCTTTCAGCACAGCTACTCAGGCTGTGCCTCTGGGTAAAACTTGCCAGCGTTGCTTCAGGATTTAGTGAAACACTTGAGCACACTCAATTACCTTAAATTTAGTCTGATGCTTACACATTCTGCTGGATCCCGACCTGAAATCCTGCCTTGAAATTCCTCAGCTCCCATAGATTTCGGTGAAAGATAAGGACATTGAACACCTCAGAAAATTCATCATACCTCAAAGACTTTGTCCCTGCATACGTAGTACTTGGGTTAGCTTCATCATTATCAGCTGTTTGACTCCAGAGATAGAGGGTAGTGCTTCTTAGTGATGAAAAACAAGTTGAAGTGAGGCAGAAAAACCTGTGATAAATTAGTGTGGAGAGCGTTAATGGGGCCAAATGTCCTGAGTTTATTGAATTAGGGAAGTCAAACTAATTTTAAAATTAAGCCTAGAGAGTGGGAGACTAGATACCGTTGGCACAACAGAAAAGTCTTAATGGCTGTCGTCTCAGCACATTAGGAAAACACTGTCAAAGCTCTTGCTGACAAGATGCTTTCTCAGGGATTATTAATTATATTGCATTATTAGCCAGGCATGGTATGAGAACATATTTAGCACGTTAACTAAAACGCAGCGACCATTTAGCTAATAAGTTTGACTTGGTCTTTTAAATTTTCTTAATGATTAGCAACTTAGTAAAACTGTAATGGTGAGAGATAAAAATAATGATTCAACAAGCTGTGTCTCAAGAACAAGTTTTAACTGGAACTTGCATGTAGCAAAGACAGATAAAGTGTACAGTCCTAATTATCAGCCTGATGGGACGAGACAAAAGTAAACATATCATCAGATTTAACTAACTCTAATGACCCCGTCCTGTGCTGGCATATGGTTAAAGTGCTCTCGTGATAGTTCAGCCCAGCTTGATCCTTCACTGCAGCCATGGGGAGGACAAAGGGTCAGCAATGCCTAACTCTGCTCATCTTGTCCCAGGCTGGAAGAAGAAAACTCCCCTACCTTCCACACGTCAGCTGCTGCAAGGAAACACAGCCTGACACTCCATTTTCCTTAGGTGCCTCTGAACCCCCAGGCAGCTCTTCCGGGAAGTTCAGCGCTGTAGCTGTGGGCAATGTTAATGCTATGGGGTTTGTTAAACTGATTTATGTGCTGCGCTAGAGTAACCTGGATCAGGCTTTCTATTGTCATTCACCAGTGACACAGTAAAACAAGGACTGACTGCTTAATGTTGATCAGTAAGGCCCCTCACTGCTGAGTTGCCAGCAGAGTCACTGATGCCCCGCAGACAATAGGACAGAACTTAGCAGAAGTTTAGGAAATAGTTTTGTACTCCCTGTGTGATCACAGGGAACCCAGCCTGGCTGGGCCCTCAGAGCAGCAGCAAATCTGCTTTGAACCTCACCTCTCCAAATGCTCCTCCAGCCTCTCATGCCTAGAGAGGCCCCAGGACCAGGTTTTAGGCTGCACCAGCACCATGCAAGCAGAGATGCTTCACAGTGGGTGAAGTAGGCAGTGGGGACAGCTGGGGCCAGACGCTGGCACCCCTCCAGCCAGGGTTCATCCCGGCCCAGAGCCAGCTGCCACTGGCTCCAGGGCTGCCTCCAACCCCACGGTCTCACCTCTGGACTGCCTGTTTCAAAGGGATTTAGCTGAGGGCTCGCACAGCTTTTACCACCTATGGAGCAAATGTGTCCTGCTAGGAGAATAGCTCCCATCTGGCATTGGATGTATGTCTGAGATGTACAGAGGGGGAAAAACAGCAGCACAAGCCAACACATGCCATAGATGTTTTTCATCTTTTATCTAACAGACCTAGATAACAATGCTGATAGCAAGAATCCTCCTTTTTTCTCCTTTTTGTACATTCAGATAATCCACTATATTTAACTTACAGTAAACACTGTGGAGAGCTTCCGAGCCTGCTGTGGCTGTTGGTGTCACCTGGGGGGACCTGTGTGCAGCACACAGATGGACAGCTCAACACAGACCTGTGCCCCAGCAGCCCTGTGGGCCCCGTGTCAGACCTGGGTCACCCACCACTGCAGCACGTGACAGCAGTGATCCAGTTCTCCTCTAGTTAAATTCCAGCAGTCACTCCAGCAAAGCCTTTGGTGCAATCTTACTGCTTCAGTGCACATGCCGGGCCAGACATTTCTCTTAGTGGACCTTGTGGCTGCACTCCCCATCGCTTGAAAGTGACCAGAATTTGCTGTAGGGTCTTAATACCGAGAGAGTAAAGTCTACAAAGGAAAAAAAGTTCAGGCACATGGAAAGGAGCATGAACCTGCCCTAAAACCAAGCCCATAGCAGCAGCATGATCCTCCTCAGCCCATCTATTCTGTGCTTTTCATTATGCTTGATCCTCTGTTACATTTTGGCTACTGCTTCGCCAGCAGCTGCAGTGAGCACACAGTGACCGAGCAATGTCAGTGTTTCATCTCTAAATAAATAATGGGTTTCTACCCTGAGAAAGTTGCTAAAAAGTAACCTGGTATCACAACAAGGAACATGCAAATCTTAAAAGTCAAGCAAAGAGCAGGCTTTTACAGTGGTTCCAACATATCCCCCCAAAAAAGGAAGAAAAGTCCTTGGACTTTGGTTCTGCCACGTAAAAGTGTCTCGTAAAGAAGCAAAAGGAGCACAAACAAGGCTATGGAAACAGCACGACCTCGTGCTTGCGCACTATCTTGGCTGAAGCGTGCCCAGCCAGCAAAATGCTAAGTGATGGAAAGTGGGAGTTGGGTTAGTGGCACCTTCCAGTTAACCTTCCAATACCCATTTCTTCTTTGGGTCATCATTAATTGTTGCTCTATGGGCAGCCTGAGCCTGAGCTCCACCTGGAGCTTGTGGGTCTTGAGCACTGTATGAAAGGAAGGGAAGGAAGGTGCAGGCGGGGAAGGAGGTGCCCTGGCAATGGTCACACCATGGAAGGGATGGCAGTAGGGCTCGAGTCTCCTCACATGGAGACCAGGAGTGCCCAAGCCTTTTGTGTGGTCAGTGTTGTGCTGTGCCTTGTGCTGCAGCAGCGAGAAAGGAGAGAGGAGAGACACCCTGGGAGGAAGGAGGGAGCTAAATAGTGTGGCTGAAATGTAAGGAAAACACCCATCAGCCCAGACACAGTTTCTAAGATTCTCCTAAAAAATATTGTGACTGAGAAATCCTAATGAGATCAGACAGCATTTCCATAATGCACAGATAGCAAAGCAAGGGAGGTACATCCCAACCAGTTCAGGTGGGATCCACCATCTTCCTCTGCAGAAGCAAGAGTAAGGGGGAGTTTGCTCCACCTATTTTCCTTAGCACCTGGGTTGGTCAGTGCTGTGCGCTGGTGGCACAGCTGCACTAGCAGTTGGATTCTAAAGGCACCAGGTCACTCAGCAAAATGAAGCAGAGAGATGGGGATAAAAAGATGATAACATGAGGCTGCAGCATCAGCCAGCCCCTCTTTCCTTCATTTCAGCTAAGAGATGGCCCTGCTCAATGCCATCTGGTAGGATCACTGTCCCACTGGGCTCTTCCAGCAGGGCATTGAGACACACATGTAATATACTCCTCCTGTCCTTTCCCTGGCTCTTCCTGCAGCCCGGTTGTCTCAAATGTCTCAGAGTAAAATGCCTGGTTAGCACCTGTGGCTGGGAAGTGTGAACCGCAGCAGCCAGAAGGAGTCCGATGGATGGGTCCTCCTGGTCTGCCAGCTGCAAGGTTTTTGTGAAATGAGACTTTTGCCCAACGTTCTCCCCATGGTGCCTGGAGGAGGTCCATGCCCAGTCCCTCCTTTCTGGGTGCATGGGGTATCTATGCCTCCTCGCTGCGTCGCAGGTCTTGCAGCTCAGTCATGGCTTTGGCCGAGAGCTTCTTGCGGCGGAACACGGCTGCGATCTCCTCAAAGGACTTTCCTTTCGTCTCCGGTACTTTGAAGTATGCAAACAGGAAGAAGATGAGGAGCAGACCCGCGAAGATCGCAAACACGTATGGTCCACACAGATCCTGCAGTGGGAAAGTGGGAACAGGGGAGACCACCATCAGCACCGCAGGGGTGGCTTCCCCTTCCCACCCCGGGTGGCTGAGGTGCCCAGCCAGACTAGGGAATGGAGATCTGGGAGGCACATTCACATCCTGCTGGGCTGCTTCGGGAGCCCAGCAGTGGGATCATGCCAGTCCTTTATTTGTATGGTTTAAGGGATTTCTTACCGCTATGTACTGGAAACACATTCCCACGATGAAGTTGCAGGCCCAGTTGCAGAAGCCGGCGACAGCGATGGCAGCGGGGCGCGGGCCTTGGCTGAACAGCTCGGCGACGATAAACCAGGGGATGGGCCCAGGCCCCACTTCGAAGAAGATGACGAAGAGGAAGATCGCGACCATGCTGACGTAGCTCATCCAGGCAAACTGGCTCTGCAAGAGGTTGGTGTTACAGTCCCAAAGCAGCTCTCATTAATTATAACTGATTACTTTATTTAGGCTTCTTTTTCATAAATTTCTTTCTATTCAGACAAATGGGGACTGGACTTGAATAATTAAGGTTTTAAACTCTTGTGCCAGGTGCTGGCTGGGCATGTGGTGCCAGTATTGATGTCTGGAGGAGTTCACAGCCATCAGCTCAGCTGTTACTTTGAGCCCCTCCTTGCCTGCAGCTCAGCAAAATGAGGCAGAACATCACCCTTTAATAACCAAGGTGTTCAGCAAAGGAACACCTTATTTGCTTTTTCATCTTGACAGGGGCTTGCACCAGTGGTTTGGACTGACTTTGATGGGATCTTCTCTTGCTTTCAAACCAGGGAGAAAAAATGGAGAGAAATCCTTACCAAGAGCACAAGCCCAACAGTCATGGCCACAGCGCTGACTAACATGCCCATCAAACCAGCCAGGAACAGGGACCGCCTGCCCGCCTTCTCCACCAGAAAGACCTGTAGAAACACATCCAGCAGCTCAGTGTCCAGCACCACCACTCTCAGATCAGATCCATTAGCAATAACCAACCTTTTATCATTGCCACACTGCTCTTTTGCTCTTTTAGCTCTAGTGGTAGAGATTTATGTGCTGGTTTCCAGCTGTCAGAAACTTTGCTGGTGGCTGCTGGGGAGCTAGACTGAGCAGTCACCCTGCCAAGGGCAAGGCAAAGGCACGTACACTCAGAGCCCATGCATTTCCAAGCTCTCAGGACTTCCCACTGCTCCTACACATGAATTGCTGACTGTGGACTTTCTCTCTCCCTTTTCTTTTTTTCTTTCAGGGACTCAAAACTTACTTGGTCTGCATTAGTTTGAAATCAGCCTTCAAAATGTAGCATGATTCAGGTCACATCATGGGCCATTGCACCTTGCCTGTCCTAGGGCAGGGATAGTTGTGTAGCAGCTGCAGTCAGGATTTTTTCTCCAATCACTCCCAGACTCCTTTTGCTTCCCTGGTAGTCAGAAGGCTTAGTTTGCTCCTTCTCAACTCCTCTTAGTGGACTCCTGTCATCTCACCCAGCTTTTGACAGATACTGAAGTCTGTACCAGACACCTCACACGGCAGGGAGCTGTCGGTCCCTTCAGAGGACAGTGCAGCTGGCCTGGCCTAACTGTGCAGCAGCCTCTGAGGTTGCCTGCTCCTTCCCCTCTGCTTGAAAGGACACCTCTGGCCAGAAGCTCCACTTTTCCTGCCATTACAGCCATGATTTACACTTCCCAGAGACCATCTCTTTTGCTGGAGGCGATTCGTGTGCTGACACGTGAAGTTGCAGAGGAGGAGTTTCTGCTCCCTTCTCCCCTTGCCAAGGTCCACCCAGCTGTCAGCACTTCTGCCTTTTGATCGGGGCCTGTCATTTATTGACAAAGGCAGGTAATTTTTAAGTGTTCATGGGCAAAAGCAGCACAGAGCAAATGCCCAAGGCTGCAAGTACCACAGCCCTGGGGTGGGGATCGAACTGCAGGACACCCTCCAAACTGAAGAAAGGCCTCTTCCAGCTGCACCCCTCTGTGCCTCATTTCACAATAAACATCACATTTTCTCCTCAGCACAGGGCCTATGATGGACTTTCTCTAAGGCGGGTTCAGTCCAGGACCTCCTATCTCACACGTGCTGGAGTACAAGTGGTTTGAGTTGGAAGGGACCTTAAAGATCATCCAATTTCAACCCCCTGTCATAGGCTGGGACACCTTCCAAGCCCCATCCAACCTGGCCTTGGACAGTTCAGGGATGGGGCATCCACAACCTCTCCGAGAAACCTGTGCCAGTGCCTCTCTACCCTCATAGACAAGAATTCCTTTCTAATATTGAATCAAAATGTCTTCTGTCAGTTTAAAATTATTCCTCCTTGCCATAAATCTCTTGGAGCTGTGTATTCCTGCCTTGCAGTCAGTCCTACCTCATGTTGGTGGAAGTCCTTTACTCCCTAAATCTCTTGAGAGATATGGGGGAAATGGGCTTAGCATTTCCTGATCTTTTATTAATGGCCACATTATAAAACTAATTGCCAGCTGATAGGAATTGTGTTAATCCTTTCAGGAGAGAGACAAACGAAGGGAAAGTCTGTGGAAACAGAACTATCCTTCTATTGCTGCAGAGCCCTGCCTAGATAGGATGAGGATAGGTGCTGGATTACTTTTATTACTGTGGAATAGCCTTTGGATATCACTCGTGCAGGTGCTATGTACATACAGAAAACAGTTTGAAAGATAACAGGTGAGAGCAGACTGTGAGCTGGTGACTTCCCCATCACACCCCCCATCCCCTGCCTGCTTCCTGGGGGTATAGGACTTGCAGAATTGCAGTTTCAAGGGCAACTTTTATTTTGGGGGGAAATGCAGAGTTTTCAGAGCTTCCCTGAACACAGTGGTGCAGTTTTCACTCACGAGGCATTTAGCAGTGCTGATCGATAGCAACATGCTCTATGTCAAGGCTTGAATTTTCTAATGAAACTTGCCCAGTGAATGATTTTTCCCTGTAAGGTGTTCAGGGTCAGTCCTGCAACACTGCAAATCCCAGCTCCAGGATAAAATCATGTTTCAAAGCCACATAGTAGCTTATGTGTCTTTGTAGTCCAGGGGGCAGAAGTATTTACTTACAGAGATAACAGTGAAGACCGTGTTCACCACTCCAACACCGATGGTTGCATAAACTGGTTGGTCAACCCCAGCTCTCTCGAAAATGTTTGTGGAGTAGTAAAAGATCTATCAGAATACATCAGGATGAAGGATTAGGCAACGGGGCTGGTGAAACTTTTTGTTCTCATGAGGGAAGAGTTGTGCTTGCTTGGGTGAGATGTGGCGTAATTTAATTATGATTAATTTTTCAACTTTTAACGGCTTGTTATAATAATTAAAGCTGAAAATTTCAGTGGAGCCTGAGGGAGTTAAAAATCCTGTCGAAATTCCCCTCTTGAGCTACTGCATTTGCACGTTAAATCTGTTTTCTACGTAGTCTATGTTTATCTTAAAATCCAGAACACCAGCACTGAGCACTCAAGACAAATATCTTAATATGACCGAGTTTTACATGAACTTTAAAATATTCTCATTGCAATGACTCCCATTTCTTTCTTCTCTCCAAGAAAAAGGTGATTCCTTTCTGGTGAAAGTTAAGGGCAGCAGGTAAAGGGTTGCCTGGTGGATGGGGTGGGCATGGCCTGGAGCCAGCTAGGCTGGGCATCCCTGTGTGCTGCTTAATGCTTCTGGGTGTCAAATGGTGATTTCTGGTATTCCAGGAGGTGATGCAAAAGTTGTTTAGCAAAAGATGACTAGAAAATAGTGATTCTGGGATGAGCATGATGTCATTAAAGAGAGCAAACTGCTGACAAACTCAGGTAGAGGTGTCACAGGAGGGCTCAGCATGGGCCTGCTGTGCCAGCTGGTTTTGTGCTGGACTCCCTCCCACCCTTCTCCCCACCTGCCCTCCCACAGCCAGCCTGGCAGGGACCCAGGAGCCCACTGCAGCCGTGGGAAAGCCTTCTTTCATCCCTGCATGGCTTGGATGGAGCCAGAGCTGCCTTTTCATGCTCGGCATGGATCTCTTGAAAGACAAATATTTTGGGGAGACTCACCGCGTTGATTCCCGAGAACTGCTGGGATATTTGCACCATCAGCGCCACGATGACAGCCTGCTTGTACTTGGAGGAGGTGAAAAGCTGTCTTATGGAGACTTTCTTTTCACTAGCAGCTTCTTGCTTTTCCTTTTCCATCTCTTCAATCTCTTTCATTGGATCACAATTTCCTCTAAGCTTTTTCAAATCTTAGGGGAAAAAAAAAAGATTGATATTTTATTTTCAGTGGTAGGTAAGTTGTAGATGTAAGGACAAGAATCTCTTTAGCCAAAACTCAAGGTAAGCCAACCACTGAGGTTGCTCTGAGGGCTCCTATGGCACATCCAAGGATCCAGGGTGCGTCTTCTTGGTCAGGGGCAGCAGCACATCAGCTCTGCAGCAGCCTTGAGACATCACTCTCAAGCCTCATCCCTCAGCAGTGCTGCTTAGTCCCATGCAAACACCTCAATAGTTTTTGATCCAGAGCTAGTTTGTACCTCAGCAGCTCAGAGCATTAGGTGGAGCAAACACAGTCGCATGGGAGTCCTCAGCCAGGATTTTCCTTATGTGTTTAATACTATGTACAGCATAAAAACAACTCTAGACAAGCTCAGAATCTCTTTCTTACTTTTTTTAGCTTCCTGCACCTTCCCCAGTTTGATGTAAAGGTATCGGGGGCTCTCAGGGCACAATAAGAGCAGGAAAAACTGCAGCAGGGCAGCCACGCCAGACAGACCAAGGAGCAGGGGCCACATCTCGTCATTGCCCAGAAGAAAGTCTAGTCCAAGGACCTGGAATAATTGAGGCATATGTGAATGGATCATTTTGCACCCTAAGAAGAGAAAGCAATTGACCACTCTGGTGTTTTGAAGTGGCAAGCTGGAGGAAAACTAGAAGCAAATACCAACTCTTTTTTTGGATGTGTTTGTTTTCTGTACATTTATGTGCCCACCTGTTGTGTAGCCGGGACTTGTGCCATGGTGGGTAATGCTGAGGGGGGCTTTGGGCTCCCTGCTTCCCTGATGAAGCCATTTTTGAGAACCTGATTATCAGGGATCTCGTGCTCAGGATCCAGCCTGATGCTGATGAGATGCTGAAAAAACTTCCTCAGGGAGAGGAGAAATTGTCTGCAGAAGTATTTTTTATTTCTTGAGAAGTCATCTTTGTTAAGACACCTCTTACTCAAGGCAGGGGTTTAACCCCATTAGAGCAGATTGTTTTGCACACTCCTTCGGTTTTGGGGTGGAATGGTGAACAATACCCCAGTGTATCACTGGGGTCTTCCTAATCTCTGAAACACCCTCTCTGGATGTGTGTGTTTCCCTGCTTACCTGGCTGAAGAGGATACCCGTGACGATAGCGAGCTGGTGCAGCGTCCCCAGCGCTCCTCGAAGGGCCGTGGGAGAGACCTCGCTGACATACATGGGCACGAGTCCGGAGGAGAGCCCTGCACCGAGCACACACGGGCATCACCTCCTCTAGACACAGCTCAGCAACCAGCAGAAACCACTTCCCAAATGGCAAAGGAGGATGGAGCCTGTGTGCTGCACCTCACACCCCTCCAAGCCCCTCACGCCTGGCTGGGAACCACCTGCACCTTGGACAGGTGATGGGATGTCCCTGCATTCAGAGCCCCGAACTGGGAAGCCTTTTTATTGAACACACTCATCGGAGCACAGAGCAGGGGTTGCCTGCTAGGAGAAGTTATCACAGGGCAAAGAGCTTTCTTCAAACTTGCCTTGAAACCTCGGAGTGGAGTATTGTATTTGCATAGCAGTAACAGTGATAAAGAGCTGCTATTTCTAAGCTAACTCCAATGTAATTCCCTGTTATTTGCTGACTGTTTTATCCTCTCTGTGCTCAGTGGTCCTGTGCTCTCTGTCTAAGGAACCTGTTAACCAGCCTGGCTAATGATGTGCTCTTACAGCAGCCACCAGCAAGGCCCATCCTTGAGATACAGAGGGACCTGCTCCTTTCCAGGATATGTAAAATAAACATAGGATAGAGCCAACTCAAATACTTCTGGAAAAGATCCTGGATCAAGAAGGGCAGCCACAGGGAGAAGAGGGAAATTCCCACCTGTGAAACCCCTTCTGAACTAAAAAAAGGCTTAAAAAATACAGGAAACTCTGAACTGCAGCCCTGGAGCAGGTCAGGGAGGAGCTGCTTTCAGTTGCTGACCCAGCCTGGACTCACCGCAGTACAGCCCCGTGACCGCTCTCCCGGAGATGATGAGGATGTGGGATGGCCCGAATTTCGCCAGCCCCATGAGGAGGTTCCCAGCAATGGAGAGGATGTTCACCACCAGCATGGCTTTCACCCTGCAAGGCAGGAGCAGCACAGCTCCTCTGGCACCTCGCTCAGCCAAAGCAGCCGTTGCAGCGTGTAAAAGGAGCTAGGAAGTGACTTAATCAGTACCACAGGGGAAAAACAATGATTGTAGGCACTGCAAAATACGGGGCCAGGGTACAATCAGAGTAGTTAAAATGATATTATAAATTATTCTCTACATCTTGTGCAAATACCATTCAGATGTCCTCCTCTTCCTTTTGCCATGGAAAGAAAAGGGGGAATTCAGAAGTTAATCAAGGCAGTTCATCAGCTGCTGTCTGAAATGTTCAAGTTGCAATAAAATGTCTGATTTGTAACTGAGGATTTTAATATGCTCAACCTCTGTGATGGTTGAAACAGTATTAAGTTGGAGGGGTTTTTTCCTTTTTTTCCTAAACTGCTGAAAATAACACAAATTGTATTTCTACAGGGAGGAAATGGTTCTATGGGAAAAATCAATCAGAAGGGTTTGGGCTGTGGCACAGTCACAGCACGCACGAGCCTCTCACCTTCCGAGCCGGTCGCCAATCCAGCCCACGGTGAAGGAGGAGACCATGCCACCGATGGCGAACACAGACACGGACAGGGACCAGTACATGGTGAGGATGTGTGGGGAGGTAGCGAGGTCCTCGCTGATGTCACTCAGGGGTTGGAGTGTTCCCTCTGTGCCAGCCTGGAGGAACGTGCCATCCTCCTCGGAGGCATTGGTGGCATGTCTGTCTGGGAGGACAATGCCCAGCACGTGCGCGTAGTGCGCTTCTATCACCTGCAGCGGGCAAAGGAGAAAAACGTCATCAGCTCAGATCTATAATCACCCCAACCCCTGTTTTGGACTTTTTTCTGCCTCAGGAAAAACCTTTCTTCGCAGGCTCTGCAGGGGTGAAATCCTGAGGTCCCCCTAGCTCCACAACACCCAGACCCCAGCAAGGGCAGGCACAGAGCATTCCCCCTCCCAGGGCTGGGCTGAGTGTGGCGTCCGGATTTGTCACTGGATTCGGTGGAGGGCTGCAGTCCCTTGGGTCGGGCACAGGGACCGTGTTGCAGTGGGGACACCTCCATTCCTGGCAGAGCCCCACTCCTTTTCCTAGGGAAGTGCCAACAGAGGATCCTGGCCGTGTTCTCACCCCACTGCCTTGTTGTGGGGGCTTTGTTCTGTGGGAGAAACTGCCTGGGAAGGGACAGAGCCCTCCTGAGGGCTTCTGCAAGGGACAAACTGGCCCTGGCTGCCCTGAAGCCGCAGTTCATCGGCCATGCACAGCTTGAGGGGCTCAACTTACCTTCTGGGGAGCGTTAATGACCCCCAGGCTGTAGCCATACTGAAAGAAGCCCAACACTGCAGTGAAGACGGAGAGGACCAATGTTCCCGTGAGATGCTGGGACAGGAAGCAAAGAACAACCTCATAATATGGTCCTAGCAATGCCCAAAACTGGGGGAGGGCTGCATCCCATCCCTATTCCAGGGGACCCTGCTGCCCAGCTGGCTGGGACAGTGGCATCCAGGGATGCTGCTGCAGCAGCACAGGTGGTTGGCTCGCTCCGGAGGGGAAGGAAAGCCCCTGGGGACAGGCAAGATCAGGCCCCCAGGGCAGAGTGGTGTTGCCCCACAATAACAGTCAAACTCTCCCTGCTGCACTGCCCATCCTGGCCCTGGAGCTCGCAGGAGCCAGAGCTCTGCCTAGCACAGCAGTGCAAGAAGCAGCAGCAGCAGCAGCAGCAGCAGCAGCAACAGCATGTCGTTCCCCATCCCCATCCCTGAAGCACAACAGCTGGGAAAAAAACACCAAAAAGGTGTTTTTCAGCAGCACTTTTCAAGCATTTTTTTCTTCCATCATATCCTTCCATCAGTTAAAGTTATCCAATGAACCAACAGAGCTCTTAAAAATAAAAAATAACCCCTTGGCCTTTTTCCCCTTGTCCCTCTGCACAATTAATGAGCAGAGGGGATTTTTTTTTTTTGGTTGGTTTTGGTTTTGGCAAGGGATTGATCAGTGCTGTGCTCCTGCAGAAATTCTAGTAATTTCACTAGAAAGTCTAGTGCAAAAATACCGGCGAGCCATGATTACCTTCTCTGTCTGCATTTTCCTTTTCTCATCCACCGCGCAGCTCCTCCGCCCTCCTCCTAGGAACAGTCACTGTCCTGGGCTGCAGAGCGAGGTGAGGGCTTGGGCAGGGAAGGAAAGACAGCAGAGCTGGGATGGAGGCAGGAAAACGGGCTGGTGCTTGGAGAGATGGGACTATATCAACTCTGGAGTTAATGAGAAACCCAAGTCTTCCACGCATTATTTGGCCACTGCTCAGCTCAAAGCAGCCACCACCAATCCCCGTGTTTGGGACACACACGAGACAATGGGAGACCTGCAAAGACATAGAGTGGATCTGGAAAATTCAAATGATCCAGCTGCAGGGCTGGTTTGGGGCTGTCCCTCAGCTGAACAGTTGGAAATGTGACACGGCAGGGGCTTGAGAATGCACTAGAGCCTGTTTCGAGATGCTCAACACCTTCCTCAGCTTCTGTGCTGGGTTTACATGCCACATCACAATCCTCTTGCTGAATCAGGGAGAAGAGACCTCTCCAGTACATGTAGCAAAGCAGCTAGAAAATGACTAAGTGTTGTATTTAAATAGCACTTCGCACCTGCTTTAAAATATATTCATGTGTGTGTATCACATAGAGAGCCACACATAAACACAGATGTACAGAGGTCTCTCTGTGTATCCATACACAGACACCTGCACACAGAGCCCCCTCAGCAGGCAGCTCTAATGCCAGCACACACCTATCAGAGGAGACAGCTGTGTGTTTATGTGGACATAAAACATAGCAAAATGACCCAGAATATTACAATAAAAGAGGCTTTCATTAAAAATCCCACAGTGGTGTGAACAGTGAGCCTTTCAGCACCATCAGCTGATGGCTGCACTGTCAAATATTGTGGATTCTGGGAAATACTGCCAAATACTACTGATGCTGCCAAATATTTTTGCCTTGGCTCACTCGGTTTTCATGAACTTTGCACATCTGCACAAGCTGGTCTGAACTGGTCTCACTCTGGCTTGGGCTTTGCTGTCCTTGACATGGTCAGAGAGAGGAGCTGCAGGGCTGGGGGGACAGTGGCATCCTTAGCGGTAGCAGACCGTGCCAAAGTCTGAGTCAGCCGGGAGGGTGATTAATGCTGATTAAAGTCATTATCTTCCAGATCAGGCCCTGATGGGTCCGGCAGCCAAGTTACAGCACTCATTGGATGATGCTCTCAGTCAGCCAGGCTTCACATGGGCACAAAATGTACTTTCTACAGAGGAAGAGCAAGAGGAAAAACAACAAGATGAGTGTAAGACCACTAATCTTTGCACTGGTCTCCAGTAAAGTAAAACTTTAACTGCAGGAGGAAAGTTCATTGCATTAAGCAGGCTTTGATTCCAGCCACAGCACCTGCATTCCCCTCTTGGGCTGGTGACAGGAAGGGCCCCAAGGCTGAGCTTTTTAGTTTTCCCCATTATTTGTCCTTCCTGCTGAGATCTTTGCCAATGGTGTTTGTTTGCTCGCTGTGTGTGGATACCCAGGCATTTACAAGCAGTTTCTTTGCATTGCAGTTAAATACCTTCACAATGGGACTGGCAGGATTTGGCAATTACCAGGCTGCTCAAGCTTGAATCAGGAAACAAATGGGAGCCCTGACCCAAGACCCCAGACCGAAACCTTCAGGCACTGTGAAATCCTTGCCAGGACAGATGTCCCCTCCAGGGTTCCCCTGTACCCCTCTGGGATCCCCATCCTGTTGCAGGTGCCTGGCCAAAGGAGGATGATGCTTTCCCTCCCCACTCTTCCCAGCCTACTGGGATTGGAGGGATCACAGGCCACCAACACAGCAGGCCTTTCCATGTCCCCCCCACTGCTGCTTAGAGCAGAACCTTCCTGTAATCCAGCTTCCTGGGGACGGGGTGTGGAGCGGCTGGAGCGGTGCTGGGGAGGCACGGGTGAACATCACTCACCTCCCCAGGAGCAACCCTTCGACTTCCATGGAAACCTCGGATGCCAAAGGCTGGAAGCCCCACAGCCACACGTATCCCTCAGCCAGGTCTGCTAGCAAAAACAGGGAGTTATCCCAGGGTTTTCCCATCCCTCCCTGGCCCCTCTTACCCTCCCTGCCAGGCAGGATGCTGCAACCCAGTGCCAGGGCTGCCTCGGCCCTGCCTTTGAGCCCCTGGCTGGTGCCAGCTGGGCTGTGACACGCTCCTCCACAGCCTGGCCCCAGGCAATTGAAGCACATACTGAACTCTCAGTGGCACTAACAGACTCCAGATCCTGTACTTCTCTGAACAGGGGGCTGGATGTGGATGTGCTGATTAGCAGAGGCCAGCTTGAGGCTGGTCCCGAGGCTCATGGATGGGAAAGGTTGGTGTGTAAATCTTCCTCTCACTGCAATCACTTCCCAAAGGGGGTGACTGTTAGCTTGGTACAGAAAAGCACCATGTTCCTGCAGGGTAGAGAACCAGGCCTGGCTCCACCAGGATCAATGACCAGCCCATCAAATCTCTTGCACATCTGATGGCCAGTTGTGATCACAGTCCAGAGGGTGCAGAGAGTGGCACAGCACAGTCCAAAGAAACACTGACCCATCCCACAGCCAGGTGAGTTTAGGTGGTTGGCAGACAACAGGGCCTGCATTATTGCTAATGCTTTATTTAAATAATAAAGTGCAAGAACTGCACATAATGTTAGCCGGAATTGCCACGCTCATTGCCTACTCTACGTTGTGTGTACTGTAATTGGTGTTGTCGGTAATCTAACGGTGTGTGATAAAAGCAATGGGCTAAAGTTTATGGTGGGGCTCTGCTTCTGAACAGCTCAACACACTTGTCACCTCAGTGGAAGGAATTCAAAGATTCCAGGGGGGCTGTGAAGCTATCCCCAGGTGCTGGGGTAATTTGCACATCCATTTTACTGCCTCTGGGTCATTCACAGACAGCTTTGATGTTAAAAAAGAAGAGGAAAAGTATGCCATAAACCAAAACAAAACAAAGAATAAAAGATAGATCTGGACTGCAAGACTCTGGCTCTCTAAGAGCAGGCTGATGTAGCACATCAGTGGCTGGCACAAAACCAAAATTATGTTTGTTCATTTCTGCTCTCTAAGCACATCAGCTGGGGCAGGCAGCAGTGCTGGAGCCACATGAGACAGCAGCTCAGGCTGATGAAACACATTTAGGAGAGAGAATCTGGTGCATTTACAGCACTGCTGTAAAGATACCAGAGGTTAATGAGCCCCGTCCCACCGCCCAGCTCTGGGTGGTGCAGCATCTCCCAGGACAGAACAGAAAAACAGGGAAGCAAACCCAGCAAACCTCTCCTGCTGCAGGTCCCCACTGCACGGAGGGAAGTGGCAGCACAGGGCAGGACACGGATGCTGCAGGGCAGCAGCAGCTGTGACAGGCACCCCGTGCCAGGAACTGCTTCCTCATTGCTGAGGAATCTCTGCTGGATCTCCTCAAGAGCCGTGCCCAGGTGTGTGGCTTACCCTGAACACAGGCAGGGCATGACATGGAGCTCCCCCCGACACCTCTGGGAACAGGCAGGTTCAGTCTCTGCTGGCCTACACGATGAAAGGACCTTAAGTGGGCTCACATCGAGACAATGAACTGCAGCACAACTTCAACCACTTCCAGCAACCAGTCCAGCTCTGGGGTTGGGGCCAGGGTCACCTTGAGCATCTCCATTCTGTCCCGAAATACGTTGTGTCAACCCGCAAACCATCTCACAGCCAAGAAAAAGGCCATTTGGTAATAATTCTGAAACAGGTTTGAAAAGACTCAGTTCCCACAAGTAACTGCTACAGCCTTACCTCTGAGCATCCTTCACCTGGCAGTGGTACTCAGCATCTCCCCAGGGTGGTGGAGCTAACCACGGCCTTTGCATGGCCTCATGCCAGCTCCCAGGGGTTTTCTTCCATTTACCGTGACTCATCCTTGAAGTTATACAGTATTTCATAGAAACTCTGTAAATAATTGAATTTGCAAACAGGCTCAAGCGACCCCTACATGCACAGACATTACTGCTTTTTCCTCCTGTGGCATTGCACAGCTGAACAAATAAATCTCCTTTCCAGGGGAAAAAGTCCCAGAAACAGGGTTTTAAAATGAGCCCTAGGTTTTATTTCTTTAAACATTAATAATAATAAGTTTCTGAGAGCATTGATCAACCAGAAGCACATTTAACTTAAAGCAAAAGACAAGCAAATCAAAGCTAGTAACATTTGAAGGGGAAATGTCTTTATAATAACCATGGGCTGATTTTGTAGAAGGGGAGTTTTCAGGTGGTGATGGTCCATCAAGACATCCCTTGGCCACTGCTCACTGCTGGGCAGGATCACAAGGGACGTGTCCCACCTCCCTGCACTCATCCTGCTCCAACACCACCTTCCAAGAGTCTCCAGACAAAGATCATCATGACCGGGAGCCCTGAAAATCCCCTTTACCTCCATGTGCTCCAACGCCCCAGCTTTTATTTACCCAAACATAAAAGGCATGGCTTAATGGTGAAGTTTTGTGTTTTATTGTGGTTGGCACCAGAAAAGCATTTGCTCTGTGTTATCTCCATACACACATGCCATAGACAAGACGGTGGTAATATTGGCTTCTTGTGATTTTTTGTTTCAAATGATTCTGAGATTTAAAAAAATACATTCACAAACCACCTGAGTCGTTTGAACTCAACGACATCCTATTTCATCACTGTACCCAAAACCCCATAATAACAAAAATCAACCAAAGCTGTGCATTTGTCACTAGAAGTAGAACAAAAAACACCCCAAAACAGTTATCAGTTTGCAACACAATAAAAGCTCTGGGCTTTATTTGATTTGTATTTTAACCACAATGAAAATACAAAGAGCTGGTGGCAATCAGTGTTTGTGATGGGATTTGAATACCAGTATCGTGATCCTGTGGCCATCCCTACACTCTCCAGGCTGCACCAGCCCAAGGGGAGGTTGCCTGGTGCTGGAACAAGGCACCACAAAGCACATCCCACCTGTTTTTCCCTGGACTCCACATCCTGGGAGTCGCACCGCTGGCAATCCCTGCGGTACCAAACCCTGACACTCTGCCCACAGAACGCTTCAGGTGAGGGTGGCCCGGCCCATCCCATCCCTGCCACCCCGCATCACCTCTTACCCTTGATAAAGATTCAAGTTTGACCAAGTCCTGTTGATTTAATCATTTTTTAATAAAGCCATCGTTACTGAGTACACCAAGATTGCCAGTTAAGCTCTCTATATGTCGCTGGAGGTAACAGCGCTGTGATCGACAGCGGAACGGAAAAAAAATAAAACGAAACCAAACCAAAAAACAAACCCCAACCAAAACGAGGTAGGTTAAAACCAGCAACACAGACCTTGTTATGCGACACCCCAACACCACAGGCGGCCATGCTTGCAGCTACTGAGAAAGAAAACCCCAGATACGCACCGAAAACGGAAATCAACTGAGCAGAGTTTATAAGGACACGATTCAACCTGAACTAAACACACACACACGGTTCGGCACAGATGTTGTCTTTCACTGTATGTTGGGTAATTCCTAGGGAGTGGAGGGGGTGGAAAACGAGTAGATTCAGACCCTTGGCCGAAGAAACCACACATATATATAATTTTTTTAAGCTCTTTACAAGCCCAATCCAGCAACGTGGGGGACAGGCAGCTTGTTTCGTGGTCCCCATCCCTGTGCCGGCTGCTCCCGCACGCCAGTGCCCGGCTCCAAACTCGGGGAAACGAGCGCCCACAACCTGCACCGGCTCCAGCAGCAGTGCCCACGGCATCCCGGGAGCCATCTCCAGCCACAAATCCCCCTCAGGGGCGAGCACGGGGCTCCTCCGACTGCTCCGCCGTCCTCTCCTCCTCCGATCCCATCCCGGCGCCCGCGGCCGAGCCCCGGGGCAGGCGGGCACCTCCGGAGCAACAAGAAATGGCACCTCTGTCCCTATCAAGACACACCATTATGTGAAGATCCATATAGAAATATGGATTGACAGACTTGAC
The DNA here is from genome assembly GCA_013397845.1 of Melanocharis versteri. NCBI lineage: Eukaryota > Metazoa > Chordata > Aves > Passeriformes > Melanocharitidae > Melanocharis > Melanocharis versteri. Next base: position 85,070 of record VZTG01002823.1, on the reverse strand, counting down.
AAAAATGGTAGCTGATTTTTATTAGTCTAAGGCTAGTAGTTTAGCCATTTAAAATCCATTTCCCAAAAGAGGGGAAAAAAACCTATTATTTTTTCTCTTCTTTAAAAATCCGTTAAGCCGTTGCTGCCAAAAGCAACATGTAAATGTTGGTGAAGGCAAAAGATTTCTAAAATTACCCAGCTATATGGTTATGGCCTTCATCACAAAGATAAAAGGTACATTTATTGTGCTGTCTCTCACCAGATTTAATTGGTAACTTTACAACATACTATATATTTGATGCTAGCAGGCAGACAGAATTAAAAACAGACTTTTTGACACTGTTTCTTTCCCCGTTCTTACAAAGTAGGGGACAAAGTAAAAGTAGAACTAAAAAATAAAATAAAATAAAATAAAGGAGAACTCATAACCCACTATAACACAGCGTAATCAGGAGACCTCGGGGGGTCCAAGCGTGAAAGTCCATCCCTGGCTGCAGTCCCTGCCCCGGGGCTGGCGGCGCCGGGGGAGCGTGGGGAGGGGGTTCCTCGGCGCCCTCCGCACCTGCCTCTACAGTGTTAGTCCACGTGTTTAATGTCCTTTAAATTAGAAATAATGCCATGGCGGTGAGTGCCAAGTGCTCCTCTGTTACCAGTTCATCATGGAGTTTCTGTTGAGGGTCATGAAGAACACTTGGCTGCTTCCTCCGGATCTCACCGATGCAAAAAATACCTGTTTGGAAGGGAAAAAACGCTTATTAATACTCAGGGGATGGAGCTAACCCATGCCAGACTGGGATTAAATTGAGCTACTCATTAGTAAATGCAGTAATTAAACCTCCTTCTCCCTCACTACCAAAAAGAGTTTGGAATGCCTTAAAAATACCAGGTTTATCACATTTTACTGCCACAGCACCATTTATTATGAAGTTCTAACAAAAAACTGCTGTCAGTGGTTTGCATCTTGCTAAACATTCACCATTTGGGTCGATATCTGCCTTAGTCTGAAATGGCTCTTTTTGGAAAAGTTAGTCCTGGTATTTCAGCTATTGCTGAAAGTAAAGCCCAGGAAAATGACTTCTCTTCAACATGCTCAAAGCACAGAAACATATCAGGATTCTGTATGAAGAACAGGGGTTTTGGTGCTTCTGGCAGGATCCACCAGCATTTGATCCCAAGGGGAGTCTTAAAAATAAGTATGTTATAATTTGCAAATATTGAAGGGAACAATCTGAAGCCTCTGTGCTTATTAAAACCAAAAATTACTGAATCTTACCAGTTTAACCAGTTCGCCAGAAAGAGAAACATATGGGTTAAGTATTTCAAACCCATCAGTGATCAGTTGGTTCCAGTATTTTAGAAAGATCAAGGTGTTTTTTTTCCAGCTTTGTTAGAATTAGATTACACTTAAATTAAACTTAAATTAAACTTAAATTCAGCTTCTGAATGGCAGCTTCCCACTACATACTCAACTGCAAAGTTAGGATACATTTTCCTGCAGAGCTTCAGCCTACCTCCATGCCCCAAGTAGGGCAGTGCTCAGCTAATGAGCAGCAGTTCACTAAAGTGATCATGGCCTCAAAGCTCATTTACTGCACATTATTAAATCCTGCTCTGGGGACACACTGGTTTTGTGATCGTGTTCATCATGAAAGATCTCCCTGCTGCTTGGTCCTGACTTATCTTAGTGAAACGTTGTGAGAGGAGGGAACACCACCAGCAGAAACAGACCTCAGCATTTAACCACCTCTTCCACGCAAATATGCCTTTTCCTCCAGGAATTTCTCCTCATTCCCTGCCCCCCTTACAACACCTGTGGCAGGGGTCATCTACATGACAGCCATGCAACTCTGGTGACCCTCCAGAGCAGTATTTATCACTGCTGTCCACAGAAACAGATGAGGCTGTAGGAGGAAAATCATTTAAGATGCATCAAAATGCATCTAAAGATGCGTCAAAATGTTTCTGCACCAGAGCTCAAATCAGGGTCACTTTCACACCCTTGCTGCTACTCAACTTTCAGAGTTCACTCGGCAGCCTCAATTTAATGTCCAGATGAAAGACCTGGGAGAAAGTCAAGCCAAGTCAAGGCAGATCTCAGCTAGACATGGAAGAGATCTTGCAGGCTGAGGTCTCCATCCACTGGAGAAAATTAACTGGGAATAGGCTTACGGGCACTGCTTATTAAACAGGACCTTCAGATTAATGATTAACCTCAAGACAAACCACACATAAGCTCTAAAAGCACCTTGTAGCTGGCAGCACAGATACAAGCTTTGAAGTGGACTTACCTTATCATTTCTTTCACATAGAAACTTTAACCTTTGAGCTCGCTTGTGCATAAATACTCCATCCAAATGTCCTGTCTCCACTGAGCGGATTTCAATAGCTTTCTCTCCCCAGCCCATTATTTGATTGGAATGAATGTAGGCTGTCAAAAGGAAGAGTTTGGCAGGTGTTACAACTTGTGTTGAGTTAAATATTATGCAACAGGCAGAAAAGTTCTCATCAGCTGTTACTCAAAGCCCAAGCAGATCAATGGCAGAGCTCTGACGGCCAGGCATGTGCCTGCAGGGACAGCAGCCTTTTCAGAGCACTCTTCATCCAGAAATTGCTGAGAAATTTAAACAGAAGCAGCATCACTTCTTCCAATTTCAGAAAGTGAGGAACTGGGCAGTGTTTTGTCGCCTCGAGTTGTGGAGCTGAGCAACAGCAGAGCCAGAAGAGCAACCCAAGAGCTCCCAGCTCCTCACCCAGCCCCCCTCCACTCAACACAGGATCCCACCAGGGCAACAGCTTGCATTATCTTATATTTAACTTAGACTTATGTCTTACTCAGGAAGTTCAAATCTTCAAGAAATCACTTGCTTTTATCACGGAGGACCAAACTGCAGAAATTTAGCAATTGCATCTCATAGCTGCCTGAGGGAAATCCTCCTTGATAAAAGCCCAAATGACTCCATCTCAGCATTCGTGACTCCTCATCTTACTTGTGGCTTGTATTTTAAGCAGGTGAAGAGAAAGGGTTGACCTACCCACGGAAGTAGGCATTTCCCCCCACTGGAGCACCACGTCTTTAGTTATCCGTCCGTAGGTGTTCACATAGACACCTTCATCCTCATAGCACACCAGCATCTCCATCCCGTCTGTCTTGGGCAGGATGACAATGGCGTGAGGAGTAATATTGCCCTGAATCTGCAGGTAAAACACACCCTGAGAGTCAGAACTACACTGAATGGAGAAAGGGGAAGGGGGAAGGGAGCAGAGCTTTGCGGGGAAAAAAGCCCAAACCAAGCAGAGAACAAAGCCCTCCCTCCATTCCCCGCACAGGCACTGGCTTTCAGAGATAAGCCTGAAGGGGAATAAACTGTCATGTTTACCCTACCATCAAAGCTGTCTGACACAGCAAGGATAAACAGGTTCAGCAGTTACAGACAGATCACAACATACACGCCCCCAAGACTGATGGCTGACACTTGGCTGGAACACAAATAAGTGACTGAGCCGATGAATCCATCACCAGTTCAAATCAAGGTAAATAAACCCAGAATTTTACAGGCAGCCCTAAGGAGGAAATATCCTATTTTTTAGCAGTCATCCTCTAGCTCCAAGGGCAGCTGCACTGACTTTCCACCCACGTCTGCCCTTCCATAGCTAAGACAACACAAAACCATCCCAAACTGCCCCAGTATTTCTCCCTCTGCTCTTGCCAGTTCTCACAAAGGAGACTGCTGCTTGAATCAGATTCAACAATTCCTGCATTTGTTTAGTGACACAGTTTCTCCTAGACCAGTTTTTTGTGGGCCTACAGTACAGACAGAGTTTAAATGAGCCAACAAGCAAACCCTACAGAGAGCTCCATTACTGCTCCATGCAGTGTACAGATTCTCCTTTTTGTGGGACATGGCAACCTTGAACTTCACTGCTCATGGATGAGGACAGAAACAGCCTGTGCAAATGATGAACATCAAGTATGTGACAGCTCCGAGTCCTCTTAAAATGAGCACAGCCCTGGGCAATGTCACACCCATCACTGGTCCCCACTTCTGAGCTCCCAGGAGCCTGTCCAAACCTCACTGGTGACCCGTGTTCCTCAGGCAGCAGCACTGCTTGTGTACTCACGTGAGATGGTATATAGATATCATAGGAGTTCCCAGAATCCACATCAATCACATGGAAACCAGTGTGGGATCCAAAGATAACCTTCAGCCTCTGACCCTCTTCCACAGTGAGATCCACGAGCAACGGCTTGTGCTGGAGATCTGCAAAAGACTTTTATAATCCCTTCCATGAGCATCACAGAAAACCAACAAACCCCTGCTGCAGCAGCCCGATACAGTTTTGAAATAACATTTGTTTGACTGTGTTTCCTACTAAATATGTGATTACTTGTACTCCTGCCTCTCTGTTCCCCTGTCAGATGCCTCAGAGAGAATTACCCTCTTACTCCAGCCATCCCAGCAGATAAATGCCAAGCACAGCTCTCTCTCATGGGAGCCCGAGGCCAACACAAGGATTTGGCCTCTAAAGGAAGGAGACAGCTCAATTTTACATGAGCGTGTGTTCAGTCTCTCTCAGCAGAGCCCCGTGACCACCCACCTCCTCTCTTGGCAGGGATCACTGCTCTGGTTTGGGCAGCTGAAATGAGTCACCTGCTTTTCCCTGCTCCATCTAACCTGCTGCATCAAGGCTGGGACCAACCCCCGGCCATGGATCAATGTCCCCATGGCTTAGGTGCTCAGCAGGAGGGTGAAACACCTGTGGGGAGAGGAAAGGGCTCCTGGCACTCTGTGCAAGGACCACTCTGATTGCTCACAGGGAAAACCAGCGGGTGGCACTTCCCTCTCTCCCAACAGATCCCTGCCTACAAGGCAAGGCAAGGATGTTCATCCCCCCAGGCTGCAGAAGCAGCACCAGGAGCACCAACCAGCACCCTCAGAGCCCATGGAAGTTGGATCCCAGACCATTTTGATGCTGCTCAGCTCTCCATGTCACTGAGCCCATTTATTCTGCCTTGTGTTCAGAAAAAGCAAATGTGACCTAATACTGCGTAAGTCCATTTGTGCTGGAAAGATGTAAAATGAGATTACTCAGCATGAACATCTCCACAAGGCATTGCCCCTTGTGACTCCTCTCTGCACAGAGCCTGGGATAAAAAGTGCTCTGAAGGACTAAGTACAAAATACCCTCTGGCAGGTTGGAGAGGAGGAAGCTCTCACTGAGGAAACCGAGGTGAAAAGGGAGAAAAAAAGAGAGAAAAGAGTGGGTCACTCTCCCAAACTTTCTGCCTTGAAACAGAATCCACATTGCAGAAGGGGAGAGGACCTTGCAAAATGAAAATAGAAAATCATGCCAGCCTATTTTTGTACTGTATGTTAAAAATTAGTCATAGGGGAAAAAAAAACAAACCCAAACATAAAAACCCCACAAAAAACACCCACCAAAATCCCCAACTCAATTTTACTCATATGCATTTGATCAGCTTTCTGCAAATTCCTCAAGTAAAGCCTGCTAGCATAAACTAATAATAACACTTCATTGCTGGCCGTAAGCAGAACGTATCCAATCTCTTCAGCCAGCAAGGATCCCATCTCCCATGCCTGCCAGGCATCCTGAGGAGCTCAGCTACGTAAGCAAGATGCTTTTCTGGTCTGCAGAGTACAGAAATCTCATGTATTTACAATTACAGAGTGTAAAAGACGAACATACCTTAAATGCCATAAACTTGTGATATGGTTTAGGAGCCCAAGCGTAGATCTCTACAGCGTTCTTTAAGGCAATCACCAAGAACTTAATTCTTTCATATTTCACTAAAATAAAAATAAACCCAATTTAAAAAACATTCACTCTCTTTCCAACAAATCTCCAGGAACAGCTTCTTGTTGATTCACATTACATAGAGTCCACCTAATGCATAAAGATGAATTCCAAATTTACTTGTGGCTATGGTCTAGCCATACTTTTCATATCAAATTGTCAGGTCAGACCCAAGACTAGAGAACAAAACCACATCTCTTCAGACATTTATTTCCACTCACCGACTTTGTAGTGGATGCATCCCTCCAGGTCCCCAACTGTGATCCAACCCTGCTTCTTCTCCACCTCAGGGTCATTGTGTAAAATCCTGTTTCTCAGCCAGGACAGGTAATACACACGCAGCTTGTTCTTCTTTCCTGTTGGCAAAGGAAATGTCCCTGTCAGAGCAGAGCACGTTTGCATGGGCCATCTTGAGGTTTCAGTGCTTATTTTCAATCACAAGATGATACAATTCAAGTCCATTTCACAACAAAAGTAATAGAAATAATAACTGAAAATAGTAATTTCGTTGTCGTGTTGGGTTTTTCCCTGGAAAGAAATATACAGAAAGCAAAGCCCAGACCTCTGTCCCGCAGGCTGCAGGCAGACACTGAAAAAGCCAGGCTTTTGCTTCCCACAGGCTGGAAATATTCCTTTTCCTATAAATCAGTGTTCACAGAGGCACAGTGGGGCTCAGTGGAGCAGTGACCCCAGTCCTCCTACAGCTCAAAGCTTATCCAACCACTCAACTACCTGGTTTCTTTCCCTCCCTCTCCTTCATACAACATTAATTCCACCCTGGAGATGAGACAGGAGCTCCTTGGCCTGCGACAGGCACTCCTGTTTGCCAGCAAGCCTGGTGCTGGGCTCTGCAATGCTGAGGGGCTGCCAAATTTCTGCACGGCTGCCTGCTTTTGGATGGCTGTGACACGGCTGCAAAATCCCTGTGGCTGCAGAGCCCCCATTACAGGGCTGGGGCACAGCTCACACTGAGCCTGGTGGGATGGGACCTAAATGATAAACCCTGTCTGCTCACAGGCTCCCACAAGTCCCCAGGACTCATTCTCAGCATCATCCTGGGGTTTGGTGCTCCCCCCACTCATTTTCCAGCTGGACTAAACCTTATCCCTACAGCTGTATCCCAAAACCACAGGGGAGCTGCAGACCAAGTAAATGATGGAGCAGTGAGTCTGGAGCTCTGTCTGAATGGAGGGAGCAGGAATTTGCAGGTGAATGCAGAGCGAGGCCAGGGGGTCTTAACAACGTGAAAGTAAACAGAAGGATGATATCAAGCAACTTCTCTTGCTGCCCGCCAGGAGCTCTGTGGGACAGGTATCAGCAGAAGAAGGCTCTGCTCTGGCTCTGTCACCCATGTGCCCCTCAGGGCTGCTCTGCACGAGGATGCTGGATGCTCTCCTGGGAGGCTGGACTACAGAGGTTTTGCTTTTTCTGCCAGAAATCACCCAATGAGCCTGATATGAGCACTCTGGAGCTCCCAGCTAAACAGGGGGACAGTGAAAAGCCTGTGGCCCTCATGATGCTTGGGACAGCCCGAGCACAGCCGTGGCCTGAACTGGAAGTCTGAAGCCATGGATCATGGCTCCCTCAGCCAGAGCCAAACAGACCTGAAAGCAGAGCTCTTTGCCCCCTCAAGCTGTGACCACCTGCCTGTATCCTGCACCTCCCCTTCCCTGCTAAAGGAGGCTGGAGATGAAGTGCAGTCAGCAGGTGAAGGGAGCAAACTCTCTTGAAGGCAGATTTAACTCATTTGATTCCAGAATAAACCACCTCCCTCTCCCCTGGGAGCTTCCCTCTAACACCAGTGAGCAGGTTTTGTCTGAGCTGGGACTACGGACACTGAAAGCTTGGTGGCAAAGAGATTTTCCAGTTTTCTGCTTGTCAGTGTGCATCCTCACTTTCTCACGGAAGCTAGCTGAAAAACAGCTTGAGAGCTTCTGTAAATAATTCTGTTACCTTGCATCTGTGAGAAGTTTTGCACCTTGTTAATCTGAGGGATTGTTTGGGAAATGGGTGTTTTAGGATCTGGCAAATCATCCCGAGGGGTGGATGGCCAGGGATCCAATGACCTTATACCATCCCAACGACCTAGGGTATAAAACCCATCTGTATATAAATAAATAAATTCATTTCAATCCTGTTCTTCTGGAGTTCAGCTGCCTCTTTTCTCCCCAGGCTGTGTCTGACTGCAACCCTGGAACCACTCGGGGCTTGTGGCCGAGCAGGTGAATGACGGGGTGGCAGCACGAGAGGGGCACCTGATATTGTCACGAGGACGTTGAGGCCCTCGAGGACGTCCATCTGCTGGAATCGCCGCCTGTTGATGAGGTTGTACACCTTGCCTTGCCCACTTCGATCCAGCAGCATCAGGCCGTTCTCCGTGCCCACCAGCAGCTCCACACCTGGAGAGGAGAGGAGAGGAAAGGCCCATGGGCGCCGGGAGCCACGGCTGCTCCCAAGGACAACGCCCCGAGCTCGCCTCTGCTGCCACCAAAAGTGTGACCAGCCCGGCTGAGGCTGGGACCTCCCCACGGACAGGAAGGGTCACTCTGCAGCGCGGGGGGACTCGGTGCTGGTCACTCTCCATCGGGGGATGGAGAAGGGGCCGAGCAGAGGCCGGGGCTCGGTGCTGCGGTGGCACATTCCCATCCCAGCACCACGGGCTCCGGGAGTGCCCGGGGCTTACCCCACAGAGCAGCACACAGGATCTCCGAGTTGAAGCGCTTCTTGTACTTGCGGATCTCCGGGGTGTCGCTGTGGGGGCGGATGTTGGTGGGGTTCACGTTCACCACCGAGATCTTGCGCGCCTCGTTCAGCTTGGCCTGCTCCTGCCTGAGCAGCTCGCTGGTTCTCCACACCTGGAGAGAGACACCAGAGGGCACGGAGGGGTGATGGGTTAACGGTTTTGTCACCTCTTTTTTGGGACAGAATGACAATACTTGGTTTATTTCTCGGTGGGGGAGTCATCGGTGTGTTACAAGACACTAGTTTGCCCAAGCAGATGGGAGGGTGGATTTCTGCTGCCCCCTGTTTCCTCCCAGACCTTTCTGGTAGCATTTTGATGGTGGGGAGAAGCTGGATGGGAGCTGGAGAGGGCAAGGATACAGACACGAGCAATGTTTGGACAAGAGTGAGTGAAATGTGAGAGAGGTTCACTGGGCTTATTCAGGCTCCCCGACCTGCTTTCCACAAAGCCCTCCCAGCTCAAACTGGCCCCATTGGCTCTTACCAGTAGCAGATGACTCTTCATCCTCATCTTCATCTTCATCGGTAGGCGAGGTCTGATACACTCTGGTGTCCACAAAGGGGGTGAAAGAGGCTTTGGTGCTACTTCCCATACCATACTAGAAAATGAACAGCAAGGAGAGAGCTCAGAGCAGAGAAATAACAGTAATTTTGTGCATCTGTGTACATCTAAGACTTTTTAATTAGCAAACAGTGCCTGCCTCTGTGGTGCCCTTTTTGAGCCCTCTACTAACATCTGCTCCTCCTCCCCATAACTAATCAGAAACAAACATTAAATTGGATTTCTGAGTTGTCTGTGAGCAACAGAAAATGGGAGGAGCAGGGCCTGGCTCTGCCCTCTCCTCACAGGCAGAAGCACAGCCATGAGGACAGTCAGCAGAGAAGCCACAGGGCCAGAGACAAAAGCCAGTGCAGGTAAAAATCAATCGAGAATCACAGAATCATTTAGACTGGAAAAGACCTTTAAGATCATCAATCCACCTGTTTACCTGTCTGCATGTCACACACATGCCTTAAACCCTCTCTGGGACGTCAGGCAGGCCAGGGTTTGCTTTTCCCACTTTCCCATTGCAGCCGAGGTTGGCAGCATGGTGCTGGGAGTCCCTGTGAAGCCCTGGCCTGGGGCAGCTGGCACAGCCTTAAATTGTCCCCAGCATTTCAAGTGGGACTGCAGAAAGGGGCATTTCTAAGTTAACGAAACTTAACCTGAGGGCACCGCAGGCAATGTCAGAGCCAATACTTTGCTGAGGGAATCTGGGGATGAACAAACTGCAGTGTCACACTGCTTTCTTTTCAAAACCATTGCTTTAAGGCAGAAAACGAGGCTAAGACCTCCTTCCAAGCAAAAGGAAATCCTCGCCTTTGGAGTCAAAGTGACGTGAATTCCACCCTTCTTTGAGCAGCTTATCCTTCCCACCCCAGCATTTACCCAGGACACGCTTTATGGATGAGCTCGGTTTAGAGCTGCAACAGCAGCAAAACCCAGCTCGCTCTGCAGCACAGCTCACGTTTTTCTTCTCTGGGACACTGTCCTTTTTCTGAAATAAACCTTCATCTTTCACCCAGCCCAGGCTGCTCCCCATGCCCACTGCCACAGTCCCTGTGTGCCAGCTGCCACGGGGACAAGCTCCCCATGCCTGGGGAGATGTGCCAAAGGGAACACCACCCCCCCAGCACATCCCCAGTGAAACCAGGCTGGGCCTGTGCCTGTCCTCCAGCGGGCCATAAGAGGATCCAGGGGCACAAAAAACCAGGTGTAGGAGCAGCTTCGTGACTTGTGACTTTCGCAGGCATTTTGGGGCTGGCATCCATGGGTGAGCCAGCATCCATGCCAAAATCAGGCTGCGCATCCTGCTTCCCTCCCAACCCTATTCCCTGACAGCCTGGCTGTTTCCATAGAAACGGGATGGATTTCTAAACACAACATGGTAACTGAGGCCCACGGAAGGAGTTAACAGCCTGCAGCAGGGAAGGCTGCGGGCACAGCTACTTTCTGCTTCTCTCCTATCCAAGAAATACACAGATTTTCTCCCTGTGCTGGATGTCTTTTCCATAAAACAATAGCAATTTAAGGAAGAGAAGATTTCAGTATTTGCAGGGATTTCCAGCTGAGACCCAGGTGCTTTCCAGCAAACGAATTATGGAGAAACCCCTCATCCCAATGCACCGAGCATTTTTCCTTGCTCACATTTAGTTATTCTCCTTAGAAGCTGACATTTTACTAGCTTCCACGTCTCATATTTAAATATTAAGACTTCATCTTCCCCCAGGTCCTGCTCAACAGCCTACAAACCTGTGTGGTGGCTTACAAAGAGCATCAAGCTGCAGGCTGAGGTCGTGCTTGCATGAGTCACCTGGAAGCCCGTGAAAAAAATCCCCAAGTTTCCACTCACACCCACTCCCTGCTCAGTCAACTCTACAAATACAATTTTAGAAACGGAGAAGATCTTTTTGGTTGATATTCTATAAATGAATACATTTAAACCCAATCCCAGGCTGCATTTCAGCAGCTCCAGGATGACTGTGGAAGGTGTTACTTTCAGGATCGACTCTCTCATTGCTGCTTTTAATGCCAATGAGGAAACGGATAAAAACCTGAGGTCAAGTCAGGCACCATCTGTTCTGACGTTTTATCAATGCCCAATTCCAAGAAATTTTTATTTTTATACTGCTAGTAAAAGTACACCATAAAGTGAGAACATAATTTCTATGAAAGAACGTAGGATGGCAGAACTTTTGATGCACAACCCACAAAATGAAACAAAAACATTAAATACAATAGCTTAATTAGCACCAAATGGGTTGATTTCTCATGGGAAAAGAGAACTGTGTCTGGTTCCCACAGCTAGGGATGGTAAGCAGGACACATCAATTCCTTCAGTTTATTTGTCACATCTTGTACTTTCCAAGACTTTTTACACTTTATACAATTTTAATGTTCAATCGTGTCCCTGTAAAACACCTACCAGAGAGAAACACTTTGCCATGACAGGAAACACACGATTTTGAAAGTCTGCAGGTTTCTTCAACTCTGAAGAACTATCTGGAATTTTGCTGCCTTTGGTTTTTGGTAACCTTTTCAGTCATGATAATTATCAGAGGTTGCACAGATGGAAGCTGGGCCCAGTTGAAGCTAACAGCAGCACTGGCTCTCATCACTTCCTTTTATATCCAAGCGTCAAAAAAAAAATGGGGCTTTCTCATCAGTTGGCAGCACTCGTGTCACACCACCAGAACTCCAGCTGGTGGGCTTGAAAGAACCTAATAAATCCTTCTCCCATCAGCCACAGACCCCTACAGCAGTAACCCATCCGATTCCCTCGTATTTCCACTACACTCACCCACGCGGACCAGAAACGGAGAGAGGGAAGAGCCAAGAAAGTCAGGGAGGAAAGCAGGAGACCCCATCACGGGGCAGAGATGTTAATACTCGATTTAAAAGCGATGCAAAGGAGAAAGAGGAGCCCCCCACCACCTACTTCAGGCACCGAGTCCATGTCCTGTGCATGCGTGGAGACTCGCCCCAGGGCCTCGGTCGGCGTGCCCGCTGGCGAGTGGCTTTGCTGCACCAGGTCAGGCAGATTGATGTGACCTGCAAAGCCATTGCTGGCTGCGTGGCCAGAACGCTTTTTTTCACCAGAGGTCTGCAGAGACACAAGGCATGAGGAAGAAAGAGAAGGGGAGGGGAGGGAGGGAAGAGAAAAAGAAGAGAAAAAAAAACCAAACAAAACTAAGTCGTCGGCAGTCCCCCGTTTCCCAGAGCAAGCAGGAGAAGGACCCTCTCTGTTCCATCCCCATGCAATCTGGCAAGCAGCAAACCAACCCCCCGCTCCAGGAGAATTAAAGACAGGATTAATGACAAGGTCAATACAGAGTAATTAGCCACGAAACAGCGAGAGAAGCCTGATCACTGTTGTTTGGAGACGAGGAATGTAGGGCAGATTCTGCACTTGCCTCCCATGGGTGCAAACCCCATGGCCAGCTCTCCTCCCGCTCGGCCACTGGTGACAGCAGAATCTGAGCCATCCATCAGCGTTAGCCTGGACAGCTTTGCACAGCTATGGCAAAGAGCAGCCTGACTGCAAGTGCCAGCACAGCCCTGTCCCATGTTTCTGTGACCCAAACCAGCAGTGAACAGCGGCAGCAGCGGCGGAGGAGTGGCAGAACCACTGGCAGCTCGCCCTGCACGTGAGGTTCCTTGGGTTTCCCCGGGGTTCCCCTTCATCTCCAACCCCTCCCTGTGCAAGGCAGGTACTGGGAAGTTTCTCCCTTCCTCATTTATTTTGCCATTTTGATGAATCTCACTCACCTGGAGCACAAAATGGAGATTGTTACAGAGATTTACCCATTTACTGGGAGTAGCAGAAAACTGTAACTGGGCTCACAAAGCCCCTGACTACTCCTGATGACATTTATCTTTTGATTGCTCATTACCATCACCTTCAACCACACCTTGCCATCCCACCAAAGAGTGAAAAGCCCTTTGCCCAAAGGCCACTGACCTCAGTGAGACCATTCTCTGATGGCTATGGTGGTGGTGGTGGTGGGGAAACAGTAAACACCCAGCACAAGGCTACAGTTTGGGTTTCTTATCATGCTTTCTCCTCCCAGTGGGGTTTTCCAGTTGCTTGTCTTGCCCATGGCTTTTAAACCCTTCTGCATCCCATTTCTCATACAGCCCTGCTGGCACAGCACGGGTTTTACTGTTGTGAGGCTGAACACAAGCTCATTTCAGAACAGCTGCCTGTTACACAGGGCCTTGTTCTCCCACTCACCCACATCACCCTCCCTGATTCAGGGAGGTGCAGAGCTGTGGGGATCCCTGCTCTGAACAGCTCCACCCCAGTGAGGGATGAGGTGGACTGAATCACTACCCCCTCCAAAACTGATGGAGAAAGGCAGCAAACATGCTGCGATGTCTTTTGCTAACTCCTTCCTCCCTTTCAAAGCTGCATTCATCTTTTTCCTTCGTATGTGAATGTTTTATATAAATGGAATTAAGAACTGCAATGCTGCTCAAGTCTCGTTTGCATGTGATCAGAACATCCCTTCTTTACGATTGTTGACTCCGAGCTCCCCTCCCTCCTTCTCCTCTCCCATCCACCTCCCTGATGTGCTGGTGGGAGAGTGACTCCCCTGCTCCCTAACCACCAGGGCCTCCTGCCCTCACCAGGAGTCCAGCTATCCATCTGCACTTCCAGCAGCATCACCAGGACGTTCCAGCAACCAGGAAATCAAGAATCACCGGGGGAGATCTTCCACAGCCACTGAAGGCACCTCCTCTGCCTCACTCCTGCAGTACCACCCATCAGCATTGCTCCCACCACAGCCTCACCTCCAAAGCACTGGAGCTGGGGACGAGGGTTCACATCCACCTGGGATGCCCAGTGCCTCCCACAGCAGGCTCTGAGCAGGACCAGCCTCTGCTAAAAGCCCCCAGATGCTCTACAAACACTGCAGGGCTCTAACAGTCACACGGTGGCAAAGGCTGGGAAGGAAGAAGAGGGGAAACTCTGGGCCAGTTCCAAGTGAATTAACTAACTGCTGCAAATTGAAGGTAACTCCTGCTGCCTGGAGCAATGGTGGGGTTACAGCAGAGCCATTCGCAGGAGCCTCCTCCCCGCCGTGCCCTGGCACTGCCATTCACTGCTGTTTGTAGTTCTGAGAAACATTTGCACTTGTCACATTTGCTGGGAGTGTAAATTGCACGAACGAGAGCGCTAACGAGCACAATTTACTCCGTCATTTTGTGTTCCGGACACACAGCACTGTTAGTTTTTGTGCTTACATGGGCAAAACCTCCTGAAGATGCTCCATGGAAGTGTTTGTTTTACAACTTACCTCCCTCACCATTAAAGTCCCTTCCCTTGAAATATTGCTAAACGTATCTGCGTGGGAAGTCTCTAGCCCGTGGGTTGTCACCATTCCCAGGTTGTACGGCTCGTTGCTTCCAGAAATTCCTGTTGGTCTGGGGACAGAATGGAAAAGCATTAATGATGAATATTTCCTTTGTGAAACCAGATGAAAAATCCTCTAATACAGTGTTATTTCAGTAAGGGTAAGGCTCTGTATCTCACAGGAAGAAAAGTTCGAAAATACATCCACTTAGATGTATGGGAAAATGATGGATGCTGCCAGAAATACAGGACCAAGGTCAGGTTGATAAACTACAGATACAGCACAGAGACCAAGGAGAGGGACTATTCTCTTTCCTATCCCAAGGTGTCCTGAGAGGAGCACGGATGAACAGGTATCAAGGAGTGGCAGTCCTGCTCTACTTCATACAGTTATTTTCTAGTTAAAAAAGCTGCAGAAAACCAAAATTTACTCCCTTTATTCCCCATCTCAACCCCTGAAAAGGGAACATCAGAGCGTCTGATGGCAAATATCAAGGGAGGGGATGGGGTTTGGAGGAGGTGTGGGCAGGAGGACAAGTTGTGTCCTGTAGCTTTCTGCTGTTTTCCAGGTGAAAATGTAGTTCTAACCTGTGGTTTCACCTTGAAATTTCCATGTTCTTATCTCAAGAAGGAGGCTGGAATTTATTAAATTTTAGGACTGCCTGAGATTGAATGTCACACATGCTGAGCAGCCCCCACTACTTCACTATTACATTCTTGGCAGCCTGGCTGCTTAGATGTAACTCAAACAAATCTACAAGCAAATTGACAAGCAGCCCTGGATGATCAGACCTGTTTCTTTGCATTTAAAAGCCACACAGACCAATCGCTTCCATCGGTGTGAGGCAGTATAATCCTCAACTCCTGTGCACACCAACAAGCCTGGAGGCTTGTGAGGGAGCCTGGTCGGTGAAAAGCCAAAACAAACCAGCACTAATCATGGGGTTATTGGTCCAAGGTGAGATCTGAGCCCTGGGGGACCCCGAGGTGGGACTGGCTCCTTGCCTGCATTGTATCAAACCTACAACTGGACAGGCATCACAAAGGCACTCCAGGAAATGGCACCTTTCATGTGAGGAGCTCACACCTCCCTACCATTAGCTTTTCACCAAAGGATGAGAAAATAGCACAGTTATTCTGGTTTTAAAATGAGAAAGCGGGGCCAGAGGAGGTTATGTTAATTTTGAGACTGTACAGCCAGTGAATGAATGGCTGTGGTAGCCCTGAGGTCCCACATTTCATCAGTGCAGAGTTTCCACATCATCCTGCAAGAATTCCCTGGCCATGGGCAAGAGGTGGCTTGCACAGCTGAAGGAGAAGGAGCTGAAGGGAGTCATCAGAGTCTTCAGATGGAGAAATGAAATCTCCAGAGGTGGGTGGAATAAACAATCCCTCCTATCCACAGGGACACAAAGCAATGGATAGGTTTATCCTGCAGCAGGAGAGACCTGGCAGAGCTGGAATGAAGACCAGCCAAGTGTTCAGGGAGAATACCCAGAGAAGTTTAAATATGGGTTACACAAAGATCACTCAGAAGGTGCAGCAGAAGATGAGATGATCTCTCTTGGCCCCACTTTCCAACGACAAACACTGAACATAGGAAAATAAATCTCTGTCAGAAAAACACTGAAGTACATCGAGGCTGAACTCGAGTTAAGGTCCCTTTTGTGAAATAAGGGTGGAACTCAGAGCATTTGCTTTCTTTTTCCCCAGACATGGGCCAGTGCAGCTCTGCCTGAAGACACCCCTGCATCTCCACCCTCAGTCTCTGGGCCACGACAGAGACAGGACATTATGGGACATGTGGCATTGTGCTGACAGGGGCTGGGGGCACCCAGCTCACTGCTGTGCCTGTCCTCTCACACATGAGCCTGCAAGGCATCCAGTGAGACTTTTATCCACGGGGAAGTGCTGTGTCAAACCCAAGGTGTCTGAAGAAGGATGTCAGCACATATTAACCACTCCTGATTAAACTCCTCTGCCATGAGCAGCTTGAGGCCCCTTCTCTCAAGCCTGACTGCCCATCCAACTGCTGCACATTCAGAGCCATCCCCCTGCCTCCTGACTTGCTCCAACCAATTCCCAGAGTTCTGATTTTAATTCTTCTGCTGGAAGGAAGCTCCAGCCCGAGAGCTTGGCACTCTGAATAACATGGACCCAAGGAGACATGGTCTCCCTGCCACTTAGAGGGCTTCTGTGCTGCTCCATGCCCCACCACCATGAATCAGAAAATCAAAGAATTGTTTAGGTTGGAAAAGACCTCTAAATTCCTTGAGTCCAACCATTCATCCAGCACCATCACGTTGACTGCTAAACCATGTTCCTGAAGCCAGGTATGCCTATATCAACTGTAACTCATTTAGCAGGAAAAATGGAAATGAACTGATTAAAATGCAAATAATCCCCTGAAACCTTCCCACAGCTCCTCTGCGAATTCAAAGAGGCAGGATTTAGACCCTGCTGCCAGGCAGAGACCTCCAGAAATGCCCCTGCAAAGCACCAGGTGGGAAGCCTGGGCAGGGATGCTCCAGGTGCTCTCTCTGCATGGCAACAGCTCCCAGTGAGTGTGGAAGCTGTGCTGCCCTGATCTGCAGAGACCCAAAAGCACAAGCGTCCTATGGGACACAACAGACTGCTGATCTCTTCATTTCACCATTTTAACCCACCAACACTGACTGAGCCAAGGGCAGAAATCCAAGACAAAGATTCAGGATTATTCCAATCCTGGCTCTACCAGTTGGCACTGGGCAGGCCACCAAGTACTGACACTTCAGCATGGCTTAATTTGGGGTAAGACCAGGCTCAGGAGCAGGCAGAGCTTTAACACATCCATCCCATGGGCAGGACCCATGGTGTGGATGAGGTCAGCTGTGCCCACTCTGGCCAAAAACCTGCCTGGCCCATCAGCAGGAACAGCTCCATCAGCTTTGAGCCAATATTCGCTGAATATGCAGCGGAAATAGCTCGGTTTTCCCCATAATTATCTCTAGTTTGGAACAGGAAGAACACTCATATGAGTACATCATTCCTTGCAACCATGATGCTGTTCCCAGTACCAGCCACCAAACACGGACACGCTTTGGACATGTCCTTTGTCACAGCTACTGCTCCTCCAGGCCAAGACACGCCAGCGTTTCACCTCCAGGCCAAGTCACACTGGGGTTTCACCTCCAGAAAAACACACACCAGGCTTTCATGGTTTGCCCCCCCCAAAAGAAAGCGTTCCTCACATGAGCCGTGGGATGTCACTGACAGGCACGGTCCCATCGTGCGTCTCGTTCTCCCCGTCCTCTTCCTCCTCCTCGCTGCTCTCCGACTCCTCGCTGGAGGAGGAATAGTCTGTCACCTTCTTCAGGGGGCGATTGGTTTCTTCGATGCGCAGCTCCCTCAACTCTTTGGCTAAAGCCGTCAGATCCTAAAGGGGATGGGGGCGAGGAAACAAGGAAGCGACGGCTGTTACCTTCAGAGCAAGGAGAACGTCACATACATCTCTCCAAAAGCCAATGCTAACAGCACGAGCAACAAGAAATAGCTTTACAGAGTCGTTACAAACATGAGACAAACGTAAGACAATGTTTGTAGCATGTAGCATTTATTAAACAAAACAAAACTGATTTACGCTCACTGAAAAGTCAATAGCCAACCTCTTCTTTTTCTCTTTGGAACGTGTATGTGCATATATATACACACACTTATATGTATATACACGACAAAATTATATTTGTTGGAAAAGGTGAAGTTCAGTCACCATCATAGTAAACTGGAAAACAACATCACTTCAAAGATTGGCTCGGAGAATTTCTCCTGCAGGGTTTTCTCTTCTTTCAAACTTCTCAAAGAGACCCCGTAATGGTATTTATTCTGTAATAAATGCATTTGGGAAGGAAGCAATGACAGCATCTCCCATGGAGTGGTGCAATCCCCACGTCAAGAGCTGCTTCCATGGTGAGTCTCCGCTGTCGGGCGGCTGCCGAGAGGCGGTGAGGAGCACGAGGAGAAGCGCCCAGCTCAGCCAGACTTTGGAGTCACAGCTCTGAGTCAGCCACACGATCAAAAAATAATAATAATAATTAAAAAAAAAAAAATCCCTCAGCGGGACCCATTAAGCACTTTATGTGAAATGTGGCAGCCTACAAGCTAAGGGGAAAA
>VZTG01002823.1:0-66458 GCA_013397845.1 Melanocharis versteri | reverse complement strand
GGAAAAAAAAAAAAAAAGCAAAAAAAAAAAGCCTTGAAACGAGAAAAAAGATAGGAGCAGTCCCAAAGCCTAGTCATAATTTTTCAGTTTACCATGACTTTGATGAGGTCTCAGACCCGACAGTCATATAAAATAGACACTGCTATTTCAAAACAAGGAACATGGCAGGCACCGTGTAGAAAAGAGACTTTTTGTTATCTTACATGCTTTTATAGCAATGCAGGGGGAAGCAGTAGGGCAGAAAAGCATGAGAGCTCGAATTAGAATGGGTTAGAGAACTCTGTTGCACAAGACATGCACATGACGAACAAAGCATTGCAATTGTCAGTCTTACCATTTCTCCCTATATTAGTGACCGAGGTAGGCATCAGTGCATTCGGTCAGAGATAAAGGATTAGGGAGAAAGAAACTCATTGAAAAAGGCTAAATTCCACAATTCTCTTACGGCCATACTCTCATTTACTGCATTTCCAGTTTACCGTTCCAGCAGGGCGACTACAGCAATATTAATTACAGTTGCAAAAGGAGCTCTTAAAATCTATCCTGTTGACATGTGAAGAAAAGGATGGAAAAGCTCTACGGCTGAGATGCAAACCCAGTTTGTTTTTTAATGGTGAGGTAGGAATGTTTTGTAAGCAATCTGTGCTCTGGTTGCTGATGACCCACACCTCCCGGCGGGCTCCCACCGGTGACAGCCACACATTCTGCTCCCAGGTCTGCCCTGCCCAGCCTCTGATGTAGAGACTCCCCTGCATATTGGAGAGCTTTGCATCAGACCTCTAAGTATTAGTACACCAAAAAAGTCCCTGTTTTCTTTTTTCTGAAAATTGGTCAATCCCTGTTTCACAGCAGGTACCTGTGATGGGTTTTATAGGGGTTGTTCAGCGTGGACAAGAGAAGGCTCCACAGGGAGACCTCAGAGCATCTTCCAGGACCTAAAGGGGCTCCAATAGACTTGGAGAAGGACTTTGGACAAGGGTATGGAGTGACAGGACAAGGGGGAATGGCTTCACACTGACAGAGAGTAGGTTTAGATTAGATATTTGGAAGAAATTTGTTATTCAGACTGCAGTGAGGCCCTGGCACAGGTGGCCCAGAGAAACTGTGGCTGCCCCTGGAAATGTTCAAGGCCAGGAAGGACAGGGCTTGGAGCAACCTGGGACAGTGGAACATGTCCCTGCTTATGGACAGGGTGGGGTGGGAACAAGATGAACTGTAAGGTCCCTTCCAACCCAAACCATTCTCTGATTCTGTAATTCTGTATCCCTCCAAATGCTCTCTGTACCTTTAAAGAAAGGCTCTTTATCATGATTAAAGAGAGACGGTGGCATTTCAGGAGTTCCTTTTCGATGCCAACATGTTCAGGATTGAAATAAAGTCAAATCTGCAGTCACGACAACTAATTATTTTAATTAGTGCTGTAGCAGCTTCTGTGATGCGACTGCTTCTTTTCCTAAATAAGAATCAGTGACAATTTCAGCAGCTTAACAATGGTTTCCATTTAGAGTATCAAACATGCTCTTTATTGAGCACTTGCCTTTGAATTGGATTAGGGCCTCTGACTTTAAAAGGGATCTTAGGACTGTGTAAGAGCCTCTTAAAACTGCAGCTGGACTTCTGCAGCGCAGGACTGGCACTGAACTCCTCCCTGTCACAGCACTGGACTGGGAAAATTACTTCTTTTTTGCACCTTCCATTCTAACGTGCTTCAAGGCACCCTATCAGCCTTCTCTGGCCATTGCTGTAAGATAGCCAAGTATTTTAAAAATCAGCTTAATTACTTTTTAATAACTAATTTGGAAGTTACAAGAGCAGTAATAGTCCCAGACAATATAATCAGATAACTCGCATTTCCTAGTTAAAGCTTTGCCTCGGGATGGTTAATTCTTTGATGCTATCATTTTCTGTAAGTAATGAGCACTTTGTAGGATTAAACGGCTTCACTGAGTTGCTCTTGGACCAAAAACAATCTGACAACTAGAGAGAAAGTGCACTGTATGTAGTTCCACACATGTTCCAAGTGTTATTACCAAGGGTGACATAATACGTAAGTTAGTGGTGTCAGTGCTCTTTAATTACTTTTAATTACAAAGCCTTCTTTAGATTTAATATTTGCTGGAATCAAGTCAGATTCGCTTCCAAAATCACATCGCTCCTTGAGCTTGAGTTTAGCACACACGCTGCCTCTATTTAGACACTGATTTATGTGCTTTTTTCTTAACAAAGCACCTCATTAAACAAAATGTATTGCTCGTATTTTATCCAAGAGAACAAGTTAACTAACCAGCACATCTTCCTTCTTTCATATCTTCTATTTTTAGAGGAAAGAGACTGCAGGAGAGGCTGCTGAAACCAGTGCTTTCCACTACAGCCCTGCAGTTTCCAGTATCAGCAGTGTGCACAGCAATGCATGTGTGAGGCAAGTTAAATGTTAAATCAGGAATGCTGGGTGTTTTCCCATGAATGTTTAAACATTCACCACCGCCAGATGGACATTTAAAATATTACCATGCGTGAAAAAGGTGTACTTCAGGACTCTTGTTGTTTTAGGAGGATGAGTGAGGACCAGCACTGCCACCAACACCCAAGATGGCTCTGCTGACTCCGGCTTTGCAGGGGATGCTGGTCCATGAGAATGAACAACCCACTGTGTTTCCATTGCTCTGTTTTCCAAGTGCCTTCACTTGAATTAGGCTCGGAACACGTTTCAAACAGCACTTGGTGGCCCCACTGAAATCAGCGGGTGGCCGGGGGCTGTGGCTGGGAGCAGAATGTGCTGAGGGGTCCAGGCTGCCCGACCTCCTCCACCGGCACGAGAAACCTCCGCTCTCGCTCCTCCTCTTTCCAACACGCCGAGCCACGGCAGCACCACCTGCTCCCCCACGTGAACGCTGGGATGCCTCTGCCCTGGCCTCCATGCAAGTGCTGTGGCCAGCGGGTTTTGGGCGGCCCAGGGCTGAGCAGAGCACGCCAGCAGTGCTGTCCCCTCCCCGCGGGCGGGCTCCCGACGCCGCAGCGCCGCCGGTTCGCTCTCCCGTCTGACCCGAGATCGCATCGCCACCTTTATCAACGCCAGCACCAAGAACACCCAGCTCGGAATTAAGCACTAGCTAGCCAACCTTGCATAGGCATGACCCACTGAGAAAAGATATCACTAACCTCATCTATAGCTTTCTTATAGCTCTGTGGGTAAAGGAAGAATAATCAGCATCAGAGGAAACAGATCGGGACAGGAAAAAGCCAGAGGAAGGGCAAGCAGGTTAGAAATAAAATTAGAATTGTTAGCTCAACGCTGTGGAGTGTAGAGAAAAAAAACATCATCAACAAAACATTAATACACATTAAAATAGAGAAGCAGTGGAAATTCATATAGTTTTTAGGCCGACTCTGCAGTTTTAAGATACAAATGTCAACAGCATTAAACCAGGAGGAAAACACTTCGGATGAGATTTTGCTCAGATTCTTAGAAGGGGAGTGTACAGAGGCTCCTACCAGGTGGGGTTTTAAGCTGGGAAGGCTGTCGGGGGCTGGTTGGTTCCCCAGCCTTCCCGAGCAGAGCATCCCTCCGCGGGTGCTGCGGGGGACATGCAGCACGGAACACAACAATGTGCCATCGGCCACCGCCGCGCCCAAGCTAGCAAAGCCCTTAAGCGTCTGCTTCGCCTGGAAACACAGGCTTAAGTGCTTTCCCCTAGGCTTGGGCTCCTGGTAAAAACTCATGCACTCTCTTAAGCATTCGAATCTCCCAGGGGCTCTCGCCGTACTGCTGCTTTCCAGGCTCTCTGCTGGAGCAGCAGCAGTACTAGCCTCGCTTTTGGGGTCCCCGTGGTTGTGCCACCGCACCGAAGGGAAACGCGGCCAAGCCGGCTGGCAGCATTCCCACGGGCAGGAATTGAGCACTCACAGCAGGTCGGCTCGGTCGCGTCACGTCCCTGTTGTCCTCCTGCTTGACCTTGGCGGGCTCATGGGAGAGCACAGGGGACCCTTCGGGCTTGGCATTCCCTGGGTGAAAGGCAGGTGGAGAGAGTGGGAATTAAAATGCTGCCGAAAGCCACCGCTGCACCCTGTCACCTGGGACAGGTGGGCACAGGGGCTTCATCATCACTTTGCTTCTGCTGTCTTGAAAAACCCTCCTGCTCCTTTCTGCTTCTCCACCAACAGAGGAAGAGAAGCCATAATCCTGCCCAGTCTCCCCTGACAGCCCTCTCAAAGAGTTACTGCTCCTTTTCTACTAAAGAAAAAAATTCACTTTGCGGAAGAGCAGGGCATGTGATAAATGAAAAGCTCTGCAGCATCTGACATTGCTAGGATATTATCTGTCACAGGATTCCTCATTAGTAAAAACAAAACCAAACCCAAAATGACAATGGGTTACAAACACCTTTTATTGACTACTTGACTACCTAGAGGAGTGATGGTTTCAACAACAGACACCATCATCTTATGGCCAAGTCATAAAATATTCAACGCATGGAGGCAGCATTTGTCTTAATGTTCTTCAGCCCTGGGGACTGGAAATGTGGGGCTGTGCCAGAACGTAGATGTGTGGGCTGTGTGGGCTGTATGGGCTGTGGGAACTCCACTGCCATTACACAGGGGGATGGAATATCTTTAAGAGGGGCTCTAGGAAGGGAGGGAACAATTTAGCTACAAACATAAACCCCGTGTCAGCAAGGATGCCTGGCAAAAGCATTTGAGAGAAAGCTTCTTACAGGCTACATCACTCCTCTGATCCCATCTCAGGCAAAAAGATGAAGCTCCAAAAAAAATTATAGATCAAGTAGAAGTGAAACACACTCCCAAAAAAAACATGTCAGAAGATGTGCACCTGGGTGGATGAAGACAGGAAGCACACTGGTTGTTTTTTTTTGTTTACCCTAAAGCATAACTCCCCTCTCTTTCTGCACAGGCTACTTGCAGTGTGATGATGTGGGCATCCTATATCAGCCTCCAGGGAAATGGGGCTGCTGGCAACTCTGTTTGCAAGGAGGCCAGCAGGTCACAAAAGCACATCAGAAATGATGGATCGTTTGATTTTTCCGATTTTTTTTTAAAAACAAGCATGAGATCACAGCCCTCTTGCCCTTCCTGCTTGTCAGGAAGCCTCACAGAGTGTGCCTGGCGCTGAGGGATGTTTCCAAGCTCACCTCTGACTCTGTTGCGCTCGCTGGAGCCAGCCTGGGAGCCGGGCTGGGATCCACCCTGGGAGCTGGGCTGGGAGCTGGGAGTGCTGGAGCTGGAAGAGCTGCCACTGCTGGTCCTCTGCAAGGGGCTCTCCACGATGGTCTCTGTCCTCCTCAGGTCTGGGTTGCTGCAGGAGGGCAAAACAGAAGGGCACCATCAGCCAGGGTCACGCCCACCACCCCCAGGGCTCCAGACCCTTCACACACTGACAGGGGCAGCTGCAAAAGCCAGGAAAGTCCTCCTCAGCTGGAGGAGACAGGGCTGAGGTCACCAATTTTGGGTCTACTACGACCACAGCAAAAAAAAAAAATTGCCTAGAGAAGCTTTCTGCTCTTATTTTGTGAAATTTGGCAACCACTAAAAAGATTCTTTGCTCTGAATTCCCTGTCTGTAGATTTGCAAAGCTGCAGTTACCTAATTAGCCACCAATATTCTTCATAAAAGCGGGAATTTGCGATGTGCTGTTAGACAAAGATTTCAGCAAAGCAAGGATCTCAAGTTTGCAACAAGGCTGCAGATCACTTGTACCACTTATTCACAGTCCCCAATTTTTCATGGCTTCACTTCAAACTTGCATCAGATATCCACTTTTCCTTCTTGATTTCTCTCACCCTTGTGAACACAGATAAATCTAGAATAAAAAGTGCCCTTGATACACAAAGAGTGACTAATATCTCTCTGGGTATCAGATGCCTTTAGGAAATTAATTCTTACTTGGCATTGAAATGACATCAGAAGAGATGTTCATTCAGAGTTAGGCAATTTGGTTTTATACAATGTTTCTGGAAGTGATCTTATTCAAAGCCCTCTTTAAAATGTATAGTAAATATCCCCTCGTTTGTCACAGCACAGTGACAAATAAAAGAAGGGATATTTTTGTAATATTTACATTTATGCATGGGGAGAATCAAGAACCAATAAGAGAGGTGGGCAAAAAGGAAAAATATTATGTTACTGTGAGAGAAATGAAGTATGAAATAATTTCAATGAATATTTAAGTTTAATGGACATGTGGTAGCATCCTAATAATTTCCAGTTTTCATCACACTGAAGGCCCCCAGCTCATGCTGCATGGCTGACATGTCCTTAGCTAAATTAACTGATTAAGTGTATTTGAAAACTTTGGCAACTGATGTATTTACCTGCACTGACCAGGACTGGGACAGGGAGGGTGCAGGAAACACTGGGCAACCTTGAACTTGAATCCCAGATTCCCATTATCCTTTTTATTTTCAATACCATCCCTTACAAGGACTACGCAGTCCAATACCCCTCTGCATTTTAAACTGTCCTTCAAGCAACAGCTAATTAAAAGAACAACATTTTCAAGAATTCAAAATGTTTCAGCCTTTGGCAAAGAGGAGCAACAAACCATGATACGCTTCACAGTCCCCAATAACAAAAAAAAAGAACAACAAAAAATACTCCTCCTCCTACTGCTGCCCCTGCCAGCGACTCGGGGCTGCTGCCTGTGAGTTTGCTGAAGCACAGAGGGGGCACTGAGCTGGAAAGGGAGGCGTATGCTCAGACTGGTGACAGCACACTCGATGAACATCCCCGCATTCACTTTTTGACCTCGCCCTCTGAGGACAAGGCAGGAGGAAGAAACCAAGGAGCTCCCTCACGCAAGGATAATTGGAACTCGCATTTCTCCCGGGATCTGAGGTCTCGTTCTGCAGAGCAGAGACAAGCTCTCGCATGACTAAGCTGTGTTTTTTCCATCCAGCTCTGAGCAGAGCCTGTCAGCTCCCCTGCTCGTTTTAAACATGCCCAGGGACAGCTGTGACACGGCAGAGATGGGACCACAGTGGTGCCACAGCTCCTTCCTTGGCTGCTCACTGCTAAGCTAAAGGCCTGTCCTAGGAAGCTGAAAGGAATTTAACCCTTGATCTACATCTAGAGATCTCAGCAAGCTGTATGAGTGTCTGTCCTGCAGCACATTCCTCAGTCATTATCTGTGAAAAACCGCTCTGATGGATAAGAAATGTGTGGAATGTACCACTGAGACCCCCCCACTGGCTTATAGGGATCCACTGATACGCAAGAGGTGAGAACCAGGACCTAATTCCACTAAGGAGAGCACCCAAACTCCTGTTTGATTCCACAGCAGCAGATGCAGCATCCACCTCCAAACCCTGCAATGCCCAGGAATGCATTGAACCAAGGGAGCAAAGCCTCCAGGGATCCCAGTGCTCGCAGCCTCGTCAGTACAAAACACTAACGGATGCAAAAATTCATCCCAGAGACAAGAGAAGCCTTGCAAATGTGGTGTTCCAGGCAGCTAAAGCAGGGCTAAACCCCAGCCCATGCCTGGGCTCCCAGCCGGGCGATGCTGGGGCAGCCCTGCCCATCCCCTCCGTGCCCATACCTTGCCCGGATGGGCTGGGAGCCCAGCCGGGGCCCCAGGGCGCTGCCATTGCCTGGGGAGTTCTTCCTTGCCAGGGCAGGGGATATGGAAGTGGTTCGTTGAGGCACCTGGAAAAGAACGGAGACATCTGCAGTCACCCAGCCTGGGCTCACCTGAGCCATCACGAGATCACCTTCCAGCACTGCCTTAAGGCTGATTTACAACTGATTTCCCACTGAGAGAAAGGCAGTATTTAGGGCAATCATAAAATACAAGGCTCTCAGCTTTTAGAAGGAATCACTGGAGTGTGAGGCAGCAGGAAGCTGCAAAGGTGCCCTCAGGGATGCTCCTGGCACAGGAGCCCCCAGAGCAACCAACCAGGGCACCTACTTCTAAAAGGAATGTATGCACATATACACGCACAAATATAAATAATTTAAATCTAACAAAACCCATAAAAGTAATTTTTAAGGTAAAATTCAGACTGAAGCGCATTTCAACAGCCACGACGGAGATTTTCTATCTAGCTCAGATACGACACACGCCAGCAGACAGAAGGTGTTGACTGGTGGACAAACAAGAGGGTTGACAGTGGGAAGATCCAGACTGACCCACCTAACACTGGGATTAAACACTGTGACCTTCACTGAGCTTCGGACGCCGGTGCCAAAACCTTGCTGCTGGCAGAACGGCTCAGCACAAACACCCAAAGCCAACCACAGCCTACAGGGGCTGTGACAGGAGACCCTGGAGCTCTGCCCCATCACGTGGGAGCTCGGGCATCACTGCATGGCCACAGGTGCAGCAGCCTCATCCCCCAGCACCCCAGGTGATGTGGAGAGGCACGACAATACTCACCGTGCAATACCTCGCACCAGGTAACAGAGAGGCCGAGGGCTTGTCAGGATTAGCAAGAAAAAGGATTAGGCTCGGCTTTTTTTGAGAATAAACACACAGTTGCATTAGGCAAGATAAGAAAAGGTTTAGAGACTCTGCAGCATCACCAGCTGCAGCTTGTCTCAGTACAAAGCAGTCTCCCCTCCAGGTAGGGTACTCTGCAGTCAGGACCTGGGGAGTTTTCCACCTTCCTCTGAAGCATCCAGCCATAAGCACTGGCAGAAACAAGACCCCAGACCATGGAGACAGCTGGTCCTGCCTCTCGGGGCAGTCCTTTCTTTCGTTCCTGCTTGCATCTAGATCAAACCCACCTCGGGCAGTCCAGTGTGAAGCCTGGCTCCCCACGGGTGGTACTGCCAACACCACAGCCCTGAATGTGATCTGGTGGGGTCCCCTTCCAGAGCCCATGTTCCCTCAGCCAAGGGGGAAAACACTGCATAGTGCTGGAGAACAGCTCTTCTCCCAGGAGCCATGGTCTCACCATGCAGGGCATCACTGCAGCTGAGTGTCCTTCTCAAAGGACTCATGGCAAAAGCCAACATTAAATTGCAGGGGCTTTTTCTTAATTAGGTTAAAACCAGGCAGCCACCCTCCTGCACTGTGGAGGAGCCAAGCATACAGACAGTTCCAGGAGCTGTTGGCTTGCTGCTCCCTTCAGCAGAGCACTGATGTCTCCTCTTGCTTGGTGACAGCAGAAATAGGAGCATTATTAACACCCATAACACCACCACAGATCCCTTGCACAGGGAGGCTTACCTGGTAACTGTGACTTTGCTCTTAAAAAGGCAAGCCACTCACTTTGTAAATATATAGAAAAATTGCCTCTCAATCAGGGACAAATACTGCCTCTCTGTCACTAATCAATTTATAATAATTTCTCCTCTGTAAAAATCCTCCCGGCTGAGCACTGATTCACTGTAAGGGGAACTTTAATGGCCAAGTTATAATTCTTCCAAAGTGAAGGTGTATAAACAACACGATCGAAATACTGGTCCAGAAGAATCCTAATTAAAGAGGTACTGCCAGACACTGCCAAAATGTCAATGAATGTATAAAGCTGCTGGAGCCCTTACAAGTCTTCCATCAAATATTGATCGCAACTGGAGGCACGGTACCGGACTAAAAAGGACCCGTCTTATTGAGTATGACAAATTTTATGTTCCTATAATTCTATTTAAGCAGAAGGTTGTTTTTTATCCAAGGGAAAGAAGAGATTAATTTGTTTTGGCCTCTGTCCGGGCTCGAGAACTTTCTTTGGTGGAGGGCAGTGCTGTTTTGCAGCTATTTTGCAGCCAAGAGCAGCTCCCAGCATGTCCTGCAAACCCTGCCTCAGGAAATGCAGCCCCTGGGCAGGTCAGCACCCGCTGCAGAGCCTCGGGGTGGGCTCAGTCCTGCCCGCTCTGCTTTGCCAGAGGGACTCAGCTCTGGGATTGCCTCTGACGTGCTGAAAGGGAGGAGCGATTGTGTTACCTTTGGTGGAATGTCTTCCTCCTGCCGTAACCAAGAACTTCGGTCAAACTTTTCAATGCGAGGGGGCAGAGGAGGGTTTTCTGAGGTGGGGTCCGAGTTCTGCCTTGGCATCTCAGTGCGGTGAGAGGTCACCGTCAGAGCCTCCTGAAACCCAGCCAGTCCCTTTGCAGGCTGTTCATGCAGTGACTGAGACCCAGACAAGGAGCTTCCTTGGGATTTCACAGTGACCAGATGTGGAATCTAAGCACCAAGTCAAAACAGAACTATCAGTCAAAATGGAGGGTTAAAAAAAAAAAAGGAGTGAAAAAAAATTTTAAAATTTGATTTAAAAAAAAAAAAAGAAAAATTCGATTAGCACTTTGGATGCACTGAAAAGCCCCCTTGGTCTGAGATCAGCACTGCCTTGGTTTCAGGAACTTCTGACTTACATCACTTCAATGCACGATCTGTTAAAAATCACGCTCCCACACACACCGTGCCCACCCCAGGCTCTGCTGCTGCTGGCCCAAAGTCCAGCTCCTACACCTGCACCTCTGTGGTTGTGCTAATGAGGTTTGGCATGGATTTTCCATGTTAAAAATGGAAAAAAAAAAAAAAGGAAACTATAACAAATAATAATTGATTAGAAAAAATCATCAGGAATTCTGAGGCATAGATGGCTTAAAAAATATCTCGAGGCATGAGCTTCTATAGGTCTCAGTGGCTCCTATCCCATGGATCAGCCCTAAAAGTTGCAAGTGTAAGGAATGCCGACATCTGTTCTGGGAAATCTGAGAAAATCACAAGGTTACAGTTTGTGAAATCAGAGCTTCTTGCCAGGACTCTGTGAAGCTGCACTCCTTTGATACCACAGGGTTATGACTTCTATTGAAATTTCTACATAGACATCTCTGTACGTGTCCATGTCTCACAGGTACACGTGTATGCACACACAGACACACGCTGACACGGGGCTCTGGGCAGCAAGCAACTCTTTCACGAGTATTTTATTGCCAAACAAAAGTCTTTGTAGCTGCTGATGGTATAGGATGCCAAGAAGGTCACTGAAAAATATTCGGTCAGCCAGAGGGATGACAGTGGAGTGGGGTTTTGCCCACTTTCCCAATGCATACAGACCGTGTATACTGGGCAAAAAAAGTATGTTTCAGGGCTTTCCTGTTCTTTTTTGTTTAAAGCTGGCTTTGTACTGGAGGTGCCACACGTGGCTGGCACTTAGTTGGCACATATTCCACAGAAAGCCCAGCTGACCTTGGAGCAAAGGCTTTGTACTTCCCACTGAAATCTCTGCTGGAGTCTGTGGATCTGTGTGAGCAATTCCAGGGGCTGGACCAGAGCCACCACCGACACTCCTACAGCTTGTGGTGGCAGAGTACTTGCAGACCTCATGGCTGGGAGAAACTTCTAAAATAATGATGCCCCTCCTCTGTGACAATCATGGTGATCTATGCCCTCTCCAGATGTGTTTGTGGCTGATGTCAACTCAATGGAAAACCAAAACAAAACCTTGAATCAAAGCGGCAAAGAAAGCAAAACCTTTCTGATGATCCTCAGCATCAAAGCATCCCGCGTCTTTTGTACCATGCGCTGTGGTTTTAGTCCTTTACATAAACCAGATCCAAAGAGGATCAGAGCAACAGCTGCACTGGAGCAGAGCAGCAGTTCGTCCTGGTCCTCCAGCTTGTTTCTAGCAGTAACCAGTAGGTGATGCTTCAAAGGAAGGTATAAACCAGCGTGATGTTGCTAACACATGGAGGTGACAAGAGGAATACACTCATGCATGTAGATGCTGCTCTCACTCATGAATATGCTTAAGGCTGAGAAACCAGGGAGCCAGACGCTATTTCCCTTCCATCCACTGTTCCTTGCTTCCTTACCAGCACCCCCAGCATCCTGGCAACGGGGGAGCACCATTACCTGCGGGTCCACGGGTCGGAGCAGGGGTGGGGTCCGGGCTGGCTGCACGCCGCTGATGCTGAAGGACTCCGACCGAGGAGGCAGGTTGGGGTCAGAAATCCTGTTGGCCACCTTGTGGGGCATGGCCGGCGAGCTCTGGCGATTGAGCCGGGAGCGCTCCTCCACCTGTGGGACACGGGAGAGGGGTCAACACCCCAGAAAACCCATTTCCAACGGAAATCCAAGGTATGCATAAACATACAGAAAGCTCTTTTCTCTTTAGGTGTATCATATCTATCGGTTGATCAAGGTGGTGATCAGCCACAGGTTGGACTTGATGATCTTGGAGGTCTTTTCCAACCTAAGTGATTCTGTGAGCATGGAATTCAAGTTACCCATAGAACTGTGAATAAATGCATTTTAAAGGTATGAAAAGGACTATTTGTATTTATACGCTTAAGAAAGAAATGAAAAAGAAAAGATAAAGAAAAAGCAGCATGCCTCAGAGAGATGTTTCTAGAAGATGACTTCTGAGAAGCTCTTGCTTCTTCTCAAATGGATCTTTAAGCAAGGGGACCATTTTCCTTCACTGTTATAAACAACACAATGAGTGGTTTTGTTTGATCTGAATAAAAGAATAAACATGGCAGCCAGAAAACAGCTGGCTTTGATCTGGATTTACTGAGTCTGGCACCTTGTCATGTCTGGGAGGGGAAAACCTCCATTACTGATTGAGAACATCAACCCAAAGCCCACTGCTTTCAGCTATCCTTGATGGGAGCACAGTGGTTTCAGCTCACCCAGCCGGGCCATCCTGCAGTTAGGCTGTGCATTGATATTCAGGCAGCATATGCTATGCAGAATTTTTGATACCTCGAGATCTGATGTGTATTTTATTTATGTGTCAATAAAGTGTTAAATACCCCTAGCATGGCTCGATTCCACTGTGGGTGATGCCACGTTAAAAGGCAATCTTTACAAGAGGTTTGCTTGGAAAGAACCACAGCTCTTCTTTAAGTAAATACTCATGAAACAAAAGAAAACATTATATGAATAAAAACGAATCCTTTACAGAGACTGAGCATGAGACAGAGCAAAATCTAAGTAAGAAATTTGTGTCACAGACTGTTTCCTTTTTAAGTTCATGAGGGGCCACCTGGGCTACTGCTGTGTCCTAAAAGATCACCACAACTTCCCCAGGCACTGCCCACCAGCCAGCAGAGGCATGCAGTATGGGAATTAACAGCAGGTCTGACAGCTTGTCTGATTCCGACACTGAGCTTAACACAGTTCGTTTTCACTCGTGAGAAACTCAGTGGAAGGAATCCAAACAAGAGGGAGAGAAAACAGCAACAAGCTGCACCTGATGCTTTCCTAAATTCCTGAATGCTTATGCTATAGACAACCAGTGGTGGTATGTCGTGGATTAAGTAATAGCCAATAGATGTATTGTAGTAGTTAAAGACCCAGTGAACACGTAGCCTGATCGATAAACATACAAAAGAGTATAAATGACACTGGCTCTTAGAAGAAACGTTTTTTTCTACCCAAACTGTGAATAAGTCCTTCATGTCGCGTCCGCCTCAAAAGCGACGGTGCAGAGCTCGGCTCAGCAGTGCCCAAGGAAGCGGACACAGGGGTGGGAAGGGGAGCAGGGTGGGAAGGAGAACTCCCTCTGGAAAGGGAGCAGCAGCACGAGTGCTGGGTCACAGGCTGGTCCATCCATCTCCTCATCAGCCAAGCCTTGGCAGCAGCAGCGACAGGCGGAGACGGAGCCGCCGCCGAGCGCTCTGGCTGCTCCCCGGCACAACGCCAGGCCCTAATGTGCAGCTGATTGTGGAGGATGTCCAAGCTGGTGTGCAGGAGAAAGCAGGAGAGGGATCAAATGGGGATGTCTGGGTACTGGGAAGGAGAAAGGTGCTTGATTTCCCACTGCCAGCATCTCCTTGCTTGCACCTTGTGGCACCAGCACAGCGGAAGATGCTCTTGGGACTCTCCAGCTGTGTTTTGTGGGGCCCTACTCATTCCTCTGTTAGGCAGAAAGAGGGAATAAGCAGCAAAACCCTTCAGGAGTTCATCATTGCTCAAGTACAGACCATCTCTAATTGAAGTCAAGATTCCCTATAACAGGAAACACCCTTAGCAGTGCATGTGCGGTCCCAGTAGAAGGCTGCTAATGTTTTAATACATCACTTCAAAGTGAGAGCAGGATAAAAGCCACGGGGACTGAAGGAGGAGCTGATGTGGGCGTTGGCTGCTGCAGAGAACAGAACAGCTCGTGATGCACAGCTGAGCCCTCAGTTCTCTCAGGGAAGCTCTGAACAGTGGGAAAGCACCCCAAGAGCCAGCCACCATGTGGAAAATGTCTGATTAAACCTGCCCCCTCCTTTCTGCATGGTCATGTGTGGTATATTCCTGCCCCAGCCCATCCTTCAGCTGACCAAGCTTTCCCTGGCTATCTGCAACACCTTGTTTAGCAAAGACTGGTCCATAACAGAAACGTCAGTAACAAAGGGAGCTGCTAATTACAGGATCATCAGAAGGTCCCAACATGATCTCCAAAAGGGCCAAACAGTCCATGATTAAAAGAAATGTGCCTGGATAAACAGGGCAGGTCTGCGACAGCACCCAATCTACATCCCAAGCTAACTTCCAGTGGATAACCCTGGATAACAAGAAGATGAGTAGAAGGGGCAGGAGAAGGGAATGTGCATCCATGTGTCTTGGCAGGACTATCTGCTCAGACTGCTTCGTTTAGCATCAAGAGAAATCCTTGACTGTGCTCTGGGCAAGCTGTGAGAGATGCAGCACAGGCTGGCTCCTCACCCAGAGCTTTGCCATCACCAACACGCCAGTCCCTTAACAAGGAGATGCAGGGACACGACCACAAGGTGAGTGGCCACGGCCTCACCTTGATGCTTTATCCCACTTCTGCAGGGCCTTGGAGTCACCCTCTGAAAACGACTGAGATGGGAAAATGTGTGCATAAAGGAGAGGTGTGAAAAGCAAAGAGGGGCACAGCATGAGGAGGGCTCAGCTGCAGTGATCAAGCTCCTGAGAGAGAAGAGACCAAAAAGCATAAAAACAAGGGCAGTATGGGATATAATGCAAAATCCTCAGGAAATATCCAAATAAGCTTTGCACAGCCTCCAGAAACTGTAGGCTGAGCACCAGACTTGTCTTTTCATTGTTCCCACAGGAAAACAAAGTCTCAATATTTCTGTTAAATTAGCATGCACGGGTTGGGTATGGAAATTGCTAAACTATAGCAAGAACCATGGCAGGCTCATTAAGTATCAGCACAAATCTATCTGTGGAGCCAGCAAAGGTGGGCCTTCAATATATGCAGCAAAGTACCTGAATTGTGTTAAAAGTGGGACTAAACAGAAGATACAATGGGATGGAGGCAAGAGAAGTCATTCTGGGAGATTCCCAAGGGTGCTGTGCTGAGGCAGTACATCAAACTACTGCTCCCGACAGCAGAAAGATGCCACAGCTTGGAGCATTTAATTAGAAACCAGACAGAGTGACACAGGTAAGGAATAAATGGTTTGCAGAGCTAATTGGTGGAAGCTGGAGAAGTTCCCCAACAACAGGAAACCTCATCTTCCCTATGATTTCAGCAAAGGGTAAGAGGCCATGTTCTGCTGGTCTTATTCACATTGTGCAGTTCCCAATGTCCTGCTTCCAGTGACAGCATCAAAAAGATGCCAGCTCCACGAAACAGAAGAAATGGGCCTTTGTGTTTGAAAGGGAAAGCTAAATCCAGCATTTCTCTCCTTTGCCCCAGATAAAAAATAATATTCCTTTTTACATATCTTTGCTAAAGTTTTGCAGACAGTGCCAGTAGTACTTTAGCAATGTTCTAGAGGGTTTACTTAAAACCAGGCAATGAAAGACAGAGTTTATTCCCTATTCCCTGCCCACTACCTACTCTCAGCACCCCAGCAGATGGACAAGAGAGACCCAGTTTGCACAAAGCTGCAGAGACACCACCCAGGTGGACGCCTCTCCTGTCAGAAGCAGCTCAGCACATCTGGAACACCTCAGCTGCAATCCCACACATCAAACCTCTTCTTCCACTGGAAGGGCTGGAGAATGATGATGAAACTCCATGAAAATCTATCATCTGGTGCACTCCCACCAAAAGAGACTGAAGACTAAACTGGAAGGCAACAAAAGAAAAATCCAAGCAAGTGTGCAAAGAGGTGAAAAGAATTTTTGACATCCACATCTTTTGACACCCACACCTCTGTGATGGTTCAGAAAGGCCAAGAACATATCATTGGCCTTTTCTTAGCAACAGACAGCTGAATTCCTTGAGCATTCAATGCTTGTAGGTATTGTGGAGGCAGCTGAGGACTGTCAAGAGGAAAGACCAGCCACATGTTGGATGCACCTCACATGTCTGCCAGGACTAAAGGATGCCAAGCACTGCTCCTGCTTAGTGGGAAGAATAGGGAAGTTATTAAAAGATCTTTTTGCCCAGGAGTAGGGTTACAAAAGTGAACAAAAACGAACTTTAGAAAAATTAATAGCAAGAGCAGGCAACAGTCTTACTGGAGCCACCACAAAGAGATTAAGGAGAAAGAGTTAGCACATGATCCTGAATCCACACTGCAGACAATGCATGTCTTAATCTTTTCAAGACTATTCAGACAAGCAATAATTAATATTCAAGATCTGACAACTATTACAATTCCTGTTTTTTGCCTGAGAGAAAAAATCAAGAAAGAGCAACCCCAAGGGATACAGCCATGAGCCTGAGGGGAAAAGCTGTCCAACCCCTGACTATGCAGAATTAGGGCTCAGCAAGGAGTCCCACGACAATCACCCTTTGCATTCACCCCTGATGACTTTTGGACATGCTAGGAAGGAGAATGAGGAGATGATCTTTAAGGTCCATTCCAACCCCTTAACATTTTATGACTGTGTGTCCACAAGCCCCCGGATAGGCTGAACCCCTCCAGGAGGGATCCATTCCCCTCCTCACATGCCCTCACAGAAAAACCTTTACCCCCTGCTCGTACAAACACACACAGACACACTGCACCGAGCTGGGAGTGTTCCCAGCACAGCTGATGGCATCTGCTGGATCCCCACCCTGTGGAGCACGACCTGCTGTGTGTATTTCCGACCCAGCCCTGCGGATGCAGACGAGCACCATCATCCTCCTTGCTCTCCCCTACCTCCTTGGCCCACGCTGGCTTCTCGCTGGCATTTATCCCTTCTTTGTAATGGTAGAGGGGTTTCTTCTCTGCCGGCCTCTGGTCCTGCCGCTGCTGCTGCTGCTGCTGCTGCAGGGACACCAGGTAGTCCCTCTCCTGCTGGAGCTGCCTCTGCAGCCTCTCTGCCTGCCGCTGCTCCTCCAGCTGCTTGCGCTTGTACTCCTGCCCAGAGGAAAACACAGTGACAAGGTGCCCAGCCAGCCTGCAACCTGCAGATTTATCTGTTTGGGTGAACAACGGGGCCTGAGCATCTGAAAGGTTGTTTTCTGGCAGAGCTCGCCGATTTGAAAGACTTTGGGGACTGAGCTGTAAAGCATTCCCAAGGAAAGACAGCAGAGCCAACAAATTCAGAGCTGTGACTCTGCCACTGATGCCTTGCAGCCACTGACCTGCTCCGTTTGGTAGGAATGGTAGGAATGGGGGATGTGAGTGCTGCCTTGTCAGGGAAACCCTGCAAGACCCACTGAGGGCTGATGTTTGCTTAGGAGTTACTACTGACTTTGCCCAGGTTTTTCTGGATGGGAAAAACAAAAGGATCAATTCGATGAGGTGCCAAACATCACCTGGACAAGATGGAGCTCTGAGTAACCTGGTCTAGTGGAAGGTGTCTCTGCCCGTGGCAGGGGGTTGGAAAGAGATGGTCTTTTAAGTCCCTTCCAACCCAAACTATTTCATGATTTTATGGTCAGAAAAATCCCAACTGAAGCCAGCTCCTCTGTAGGACCAATTAATTGATCCTGGGAGAAGCCAGATGCAAAGCCAACTGTGTGATCTTTCTGAATCCCCACAGCTCTATGAATTTTAAGTAATAAATAATTTTGAAAAGTCGTTTTAAAAGGTAAGGGCTTGTGTGAGGGCTTTTGTTTTTCCTAAATAAAATAGCAAGACCAAAAATAAATAACTCCTGTAGATTAAAAGAAAATGCAGTAAGAGTAACAGCTACCAGCAGTAAAAAGGATAACTCAAACCCAAATTAAATAAAAAAGAGGACATCTAGGATGCAAACAGCACACAAGGGAATAGACAGTGTTCCTGCAAGGAAATTAAAAGCCTTCACTCAGAACATGAAGAACAGCATGGCAGGGTGGGTTTGATGGAGGCAGGCACGCAACAGCTCGAACACACCCCAACATGCTGCAAACAGCCTCCAAAACTTCACAGCAGCAACCAGGGCTGCTCCTCTCACGAGGGCACACACACGCCAATGCCGCGGAGGGGACGCAACGAGAGCCGTGCACCACGAGGGGACCCAGCCCCGAGCAGAACGGGGGACCCAGGCATGCTGCAGCCACAGAACGGGACAGGAGGCTCCAGGTAGGGTGGTGACAGCGGTGTCCCCCACGTCTGGGCACGGCAGGAGGCACTGGGGGGACACGGGTGCACGCGGGCGCATGCGGACGCGACACGGGCAGAAAGCAGCAAGCGTGGCCGTGGCCTCCCATTTACCAGAAGTAGCGCTTGCTCCTGCAACAACTGCTGCTGCAGGATCTCTAACTGTCTCTGCTCCTCCTCTAACTGTCGCCTGATGTACTCCTGGAGGCATGGGCAGCAAGGATCAAAGGAAAAAGAGAGAGAAGGTAAAAGAGCCAGTATTTCCGGAGAGGAAGGAGAATGAGGTGGGCACCCACATCCGCCCCGCCCAAGTGATCTGATCAATCAGCCCGGGCCCCCTCCGTCCCTGCCCAAAGAGCCCAGGGTGTCCACCACTCTGCAAGAATGGAAACCACTGGGAAATGGCAAACATTACCCAAGAACAACAAAAAATCTGACCCCAGCAACAGGCGGGCGTGGAAAACCTGCATCAAGTGCCTTCACATCTGCGGGCCAGCAAGTGGATCCACACAGAAATAAACAACAGCAGTGAAAGCGACACACGCAGCGTTAACAATTAAGCAATTTGCTCTCAAGTGGTAAAAAATGAGTGTTTACAAGAAAATCTCTGATTAGAGGCAGAGGAATCCGTGCTGAAGGCGGTGGCCCCACTCCCACCCCGTTACCTGCTCGTGCTCTGCGCGCCGCCGCTCCTCCTCCCGCCGCATCTGCTCCTCGTAGTGCCGGCGCTGCTCCCGCTCCTGCTGCTTCCGCAGCTCCTTCTCCCGCCTCTGTTGCTGTGGGGGGACAGGAGGCACAGGTCAGCATCCCCATCCCTCTCCCCGAGAGCTCAAAGTCCTTTCTGCCATGATTTTTGGGGTGTCCCCTTGCCCACAGACGCAGAATGCTCCCACCCACCCAAGGAGATGCCTCGCCAGCAGGCTGGTCCATCTGGGTGGCAGAGGGACTCCTTGATCCTGCTCCACTCTCACACTCTCCAGTGCTTGGCACTGGCTGTGGAGAACCCACAGCATCCTCCCAGTCAGCACCAGATCATTTCTTCTCCCACCTGCAGATGAAGCCATAGGGGCAGGGCATGGTCCCCATGTTCCAGCGTGGCCAACCAGGAGGTTAATCAGGCTCAGACACCTGGGAGCTGCAGGAGCCCATTGCCCATAGGTAACACACCTCAGCTCCAAACCCACCCATGAGGATGAGGGAGGCAGCCAGGGGAGTTACTGCCTACCGAGAGGGAAATGCATCCTTCTCTGTGTTTGCTGAGACCAGAAACCAACATGGAAGACTCAAAATCCAAGGGTTTTTCCTTCTTGAAGCACCAAATGAGCAGGATGGGACTTCTCTTGCTATTCTCAGGTCATGCCCGCCCCACTCCCTCGTGGGTTGCATCCCTGCCTGCTCCACTCTGTAGCACCTTTGCTGACAGCAAGGCGGGGAGTTTTGGGGTGATGACAACCTACAGCCTGCTGTGAGTCACCCTGGGGGCCCTGGGCGCACCTGCAGCCCCCACACGCCTGCTTTTAACCCATCCTAACTCCTCCAGCTGCCCAGAGCACCCGGGGAGCAGGGGCTGGCAGCAAAGTGCTGCAGTGCTGCACAGGCTGCTCGGCAGGGCAGCCCCGCACCGCAGCACCACATCCAGCATCGGCAGAGGGCACTCAAATGCCGGGATTGGCCACTGGAGCTGCGCAGCCTGCCCTGACTCCAGCATCCCCATCATCTCCTGGGTGCAGCCACACGCCAACGGGAAGGCACCCGCTGAAGCAGAAACCTGGCTCTTTTTTCTCTTTTCCCTTTCTTTTTTTCCTCTCCCGTTGCCAATACGCTGTGGCTGAGCAGACTGCAGTGGGATTGCTGTCACTGGAGAAGCTGGCAACGCCATACATCCACTAAATCATGGGGGGGGGGGGGGGGGGGGGCTGGAGCCAGCAGCTGAAGAGCTGGCTGAGCATTCCAGAGACCAAGATGCTTCCGTGTGAAACTGCTGCTCTGCAGGAACCTGCACTGTACAGATGGATTTAAAATCTGTATCTATCCGTAGATACCTATATAGATACTGTATTTTCCTCCATATTCTATATATTTGTGTCTCTGTGGAGATATACATCTACAGATATCTCTATAGATAGATATCCATAAAGATAAATCTATCAACAGATACTGTAACAAACATTTAAAGACCTCAACACTTCCATCTCAGGAGGAGCCACTGCCTGTCCTGCTGCTGCCTCCTCACCCACAGGTAACATCCACACGGACTCCAATGATTTCCTTGAGCTGCAGCACAGCTTTAGTGCCACCTATAGCCACATTTATCAGAGCAGCTCCACTCGCCTCAGGGAAGGAAAAATTGCCTCCAACCTGAAATAACCTGCCAGCTCCAGACACCGGTGTGTCCCACGCCAGGCACAGTCCCTTGCACTGCCCACGTACGCAGGGGATGCATGTGCTACTCTGTGTGTAGGCCTGTCCTCGCTGGGAACAGGGGAATGCTGGCCTGGGTGTAGCTTTTGGAACTCTACACTAGAAATTGCAGAGGGCTCACCACCAGGACACAGTCGCTCTGCATCCTGGTGATACACAGGATTCCTTGGCTTCGCCAGTGCTCCCTGACCTCCTCAGGTGATGGCCACTGCTCCCACGGCCTCTGAAGCACAGATCTTCAGACTAATGTGTTGAATAAATGTTACCCTGAGCTTCCAACCACAGTTGTGTCACATTGGTTTTGGGGTGGGTTTTAATGGCTGGCTTTTTTAGTTCAACTATCACGCTGCTGAATAAAGCACATAATGCTTGTGTAGGCTGGGCTTGGCTGGCGGGAGGTAAGGCCTTGAATACCACAGCTATTTCTTAAACAAAAACCACCCAAATGGTCTTCACTTCCAATCCAGTAGAAGAACAAATACAAATCCTTCCAAAGAAGGAGGCAAAAGCGTTTTTCTCAAGGAGGGAGTGGCATACCATCCTTCCTGGGTACCATGTGCCCCAGCGAGCTTGCCTCACTTCTGGCTCCTCTCTTTCAAAGCAGCATCTCACCACCAGCCTCCTAAAAGCTTATTTAACTCCAGGAATGAGAACTGAGGCCCACAGGTACCATTTTCTTTCAAAGCTGGGCCTGATGCTCTTCTGGATACTTAAAGGCCCTCTGCACCCTGCTGCAGCCGAGCTCTTGGGGCTGAGGCTGTGAGCAGGATCCAACACAGACATTTGCAGAGGCCAGGAGTGCAGCACTTCCCTCCAGCTCCACAGCACATTTGTCAGGTCACATTATAAGCAGGTCATTTGTCACAGTAGCATTACCAGCACCTTCAGCTGAACATTGCAGCCCAGCAGAGCGGGGCTGGATCAGATGCCTTCCCTGTATGGGCCTGCTGCAGCAGCTGGCAAACATCTGGAGAGGACCTGGCACTGCAGTGGGCAAAGCCTCCAGCAATGCCCCAGTCTCCCCTGTACATCTGAGCACCACTAGGATGATGGGGACCCTTTCTGAAGCAGGGATTTTGATCAGGGAGATGCAGCTGAAAACAACTGCATGTAGAAACAGCAGAAAAAAAAAAGGGTAAGATTCAAAGATCTCTCTTTCCTTGCCTCCTTTTCTCCCTGTTCTTTGCCCTCCCTCTCCCACTGCAAGAGCACACTTCCCACATTTCTCCAAGCCTGAAACCACCGTGTGTATTTACACTATCCAGATCCATTATTCATGCAAGGCAAGAACACCAATTAATTAGGACTGCATTTATATAACTCTGCAGGTAAAGCTATATGTAGCCGCTTGTAAGCCAGAACGGGATCTTATTTGCGCTGCACCAGATATGACAGGTTTTAAATATTGATGAGAGAAGACACACAAAGGCAAAACCTCCGGTGGGAAGGCCCTTGGAGGCCTGGCATGAAACAAGGACTTCAAAGAGCAAGCTCACTTTGCTAGATCAGACACATCCTGGGCTACGAGCAATGAGAGAGCTGCAGCCGCCCCTCGAACCCCGTGAGCTCGGAGAGGCACTGACACTTGCAAG
Organism: Melanocharis versteri; assembly: GCA_013397845.1. Lineage (NCBI taxonomy): Eukaryota > Metazoa > Chordata > Aves > Passeriformes > Melanocharitidae > Melanocharis > Melanocharis versteri. Next base: position 44,094 of record VZTG01002823.1, on the reverse strand, counting down.
AAGAAGCTCCTGGAAACCCTGGCTTGCTGCTCCCAAACACCAGCATGAGCCAGGAAAGAAGTGGAAGGGGAATTCCAAGCGACAAATGAAAACAAATATTCTAGGTGGTTGCGTTGTTGTGACAGGCTCATTTATCTGAGCCACCAGGGAAAGAGTGACTGTGGCTGGAACATCATCTTTCCTGACACACCAAGCACTGGAGCATGGAGAGGTGTTTCCCACTGGTGGAGAAACTGGGTCAGAACTTCCCACCATGGCAAAGAGGGATCTGATTTGCTCTGAACCACTGCAGAGCTTTTACTCGGGATCCCCATGAAGGGATGCCTGTGCAGGAAAAAGCTCACCCTTCAGAAACTATGAGCCCTACGTGCTTCCTGGCCAAAGAAAAATGAGAGAGACATGAGGTTGAGCTCATACCTGTACTACAGGAGCTGCTGTAACAGCTCTCCTTGGAAATGGGTGCAGGAACACTGCTGGGATCACTGCAGTGTCCCCATGTACCACACAACTGTGAGGGGGCTGTCATCTTAATGGCAAGGTTCCTATAAGCTACAGGACACCTGCACGTGCAGAAGAAAATAACAAACCACCATTTTAGATAACCTAAATTCACCTATAATTAATTGCTGATTTTTTTTTTTGGCATTGCTTTATACGAGCTTCTAGTCGATGGTCTTCTGCTGGTTAACATTTACAAGAGCTTCAGCAATTTTCTATCCCTTGAACATCCAGCTCTGTAAGTGCACTAACTGAAACCTCACATGAAAACAGCAAGATGCTTAGATTTGCCTTGTACATTCCCTGTAAAGATCTGACCTTCATTTTATACCTAGAAAGGAAAAAAATCCCCAACGTGGCAGAAAAATGAGGTTATGTAAAGCCCTCTCTGACTCCATCTGCCCACTGCTGCCAAGGGGTCTGCACAGAGATTTGTCTTGCAGAATCCCTAAGGCTCCTGACCCCAGGATGTGTTATTCCTACAGCTCAGCTGGAGTTTTGGTGGTTAAACCAGTGCATCAAGGCTCATTCTGTGCCAGCAACAAATGGAAGGCTGATTAGGGAACTATATATATCTAATATATGTATATATAGGGAAAAATTAAAATATATTCAAGCCTATTCACCCTTCTGCATGACACAAACATTTTCTGCAGTGCTGTTGGATCTATTGATATTTAATTCTCTAATTTGAGGGGTAGTTCTGGTGCACATTTTGAATTCATGAGACCAACTTTCTGCATGAGGGAAAACAAAGCTGCAACCCTGCTCCCACGAAAGTCCCGGTTTCAAAGCTGGCTTGGGCATTTTTACTTCCACTGCAATTAAAGACAGCTGCAAATCTGAATCTCTTTGGCTGCATGGAAGAAGATTCAGCCTCAGAGAAGGAAATTGGTCAGCTCCTGAAAAAGGAGGCCCAAGTGTCCAACAGATGCAAGGAGACATGAAAAGGATGGCAGCAGGTCTTGGAGGCACCAAGAAGTGCATAAAGAGATCACCAGAAGACTTCCTCACTTGACTTTTTCCTATATGCATTTGATGTTATGGTTAGAGCAACATCAGGAGATGGTGGATTTCCCCAAAAAAGCCCTAACGTGGGAGGTACTTTGTGAGAGGCTCAGAAATCCCCATTTAGGAAGATCAAGGTGACAGAAAAAATGAGATTCCTTCATTTTGAGCTCTATTAGATGAGATATGAGAAAGTGTAGGAGCTCTACCCCTGCCAGTATTTAAAGACAGCTCTGGAAAACCACCAAACAAACCTTCTGAAGTTCTGCACTGACAGAGGAACGGGCCAGTTATCCCACTAACAGGCCTTTCTTCAGCTCTCTTGCTGTGCATCTCCAGCACAAATTAACTCCAGGCATTTCTGAGCTTGGCATCCTTCTACAATCCTTTTGGAGCCGCACTAGGGCCCAAATGCCAACTCACTCCCTCAGCCTGGACACCTCCACGGTATCTTATGATGAGTAGGAGCCCTTTCTGTAAACACAGTAATATGCTTGGCAGCTTGAACAGGCTGACTTAGGAGACCCAAAAGCCACCAGCTCCAAGGGTTTATTTGTCCCGGCTGCTCTACTGTGTTTTAAAGGTCAAATTTATTTTGAAAACACAGTAATCTGAGTCTTCCCCTGGTCTCTCCTCTCAGAGATCTGCTGGTACAGATCTGCTGCCTGCTGGAGACACACCCCATCTTAGTCAGACCATAAAGTAGCATGGAAGAAATCCTGTTCCCATTAACCAAAATAAATCCATGGCCAAGAGTCATCATCGAAAGTTAGTGCAAAGCTGGGGTAGGAAAAAGCAGAGAGGCCCAACAGCAGCAGCCTGGCTGCTGCTGGAGCCTTTGGGTGCTGCTGGGATGGGTACGAGTGCTGGAGCAGCACTCCACACCCACAGAGTGTGTGGGGATGGGTGGGACAGCCACACCAAACTCAGCACAGCTGGGACAGCTGCTGCTGGCTACCTCTGTCTGGCCACCAGAGGCTTCCTGCCCCCAAAATATCTGGGAAGGGCAAAGACCAAACTATATCCCTGCAGCAGCGATGAAACTTTATTTGCTAATCTCTGCATTTACAGATTTTCTGGTTTTGCAGACTCAGGGCACCTTGCAGCTGGCAAAGCCACAGCCAGCCATGCTGGGGAGCATCTGTCCTCACCACTGCCACAACCCACCACGTTTGCAACAGAAGGTCTGTACCTCTTTCAAGGACTCCTGCTTTAATCCTCACCATAGCAACTCAGCTGTTTCTTGCTCGCCACGCAAACAGTGTCTAACAGAGAACAGAGCTCATTTTGCTCTGTGGCTGGATGCAGGTGAAGCTAAACCTGGCCAGATGGACCTGAGGAAATGGGCACTTGAGAAGACGTTGGGGCTACCACAGCTGCCAGCTGGCCCCACCATCTGCCCTGATCCTGGCTGAGCCCGTGGGACTGATCACATCAAGGGGGGCAGAGGATGCTCTTCAACTACAGCCTCCCTGCCTTTCCCCACTCCTCTGACATGGCAGGAGCTTGCAAACACCTCTCAGCCAGCTCTGCTCCAGCACATCTCCCTTTCAACTGAGGTCCAAAAGCTGTAATGCAGCTGGGAAGAAGGCAGTGGGTGAAGAGCCCAAGGGGGCTGTTCAGAACCACTAGAAAAGGTGTTGGGTTTAAATCCTGGCTATGGTGGCATTAACTTTTAATGATCTGACACAGAACAGAAGGGAACTGGCAGAGCCCATGGGACTGAGCTCAGCCCAGCAAGGCAGCAACTCTGTAGCTCAGGGCAGAGCTCGCCAGCTTAGCAAAGGGATTATTCCTTCATTCTAAACCTGCCTGGGAAGCAGCAAAGAGAGAACAATTTTCTTCTATGTGAAGAAAACATATTAATACACCAGCAAGCATTGTATTCATTACAGGATTGCAGCTAATCTGGTGTCTGCTTTTATTCTGCTGTTGTTCTGCTCCTGTACTGCTTGCAGCAAGCAGGCTGGGACAAAGGCAGAGCCAGGCTTCCTTACAACAGTCCTCACAAACATCCACTGGGGCAGGGGATTTGGGGTGCATCTACATGCAAACCCTGTCCTCTCTCAAAGCAGCCTGCCAGCCTTGGGATGGGTGCAGGGCTCTAGAAAAGCCTAGCCTACAAAGTACTGAACACGCTGTGCTCTGACAACACGACAGACCTACATAGTTACCAGACTGAAAAAATGCTTTGCCTGGGATTTGCCTGTGTTGATTTTTGCCCTGGAGGGGCCCAGAGGACCACCTTGAAGAGGGGTCATACCACCACCATCATCACCATCAGCTGCCTGAAATTCCTTCCTGTCTGCGCCCCTGGCCTGAGGCATTACCCAGTACAGGGAGAGATTGGTGACCAGAGTAACAAACCTCTGGCTCGTGCAGATTAAGGGGGTGGATGCTCTAATGGTCCATTTATCCACAAATCCTTTTATCAGACATACTGGTGACCTCTTCAGAAAGCTAATTTAATGACCCTCAACATATGAACCCTTCAATAGGTCACTTGGGCTGAGTTCAGAGCAAGGCAATGGGTGTCTTTGTGCAAAACCCCATCAAAAAACCCCAAGAGATGGGGAAAAGCCCCTTTATTTTTTGGTGAACTTCTTCAATACAGGAATCAGGAGCTAAAGCACAAGCGAGCACTTCCTCCAGAGCACATGGCCAGGCTGAGCAGCTCAGGGACACCCAAAGTCACACGGTCAAATCCTGCAGCTGGATTTTAAATGGGGTGGATAATTTTATGACCGATTGCATTTGTGGCTGGTATGTTAAGACAAGGGTAATGAAATCTTATCCTTCGGGGCACATATGGATCATTGCACAAGTCGGGCAGGCATCTGCCCCTCCCCTGCAAGAGAAATTGTAATTGGAAGGGACTGTAAGGACTGAAGTTGAAATCAGGGATTAAATGGGACACAAACGGCACATGGATCCAAGAACAGGGCAAATGGAGCTTTTCAGCTTCTCCTCAACTGTAACAGTCCACAGGAGCAAATAATGAAAATGAACTTGACAGATGCTGGATTGCCCACCTCAACTGAATACAGCTGTCACCCCAGTCATGGGCTAACTCCGCTCAGTAGTTCCAGGGACCCCTTTAGGTTTGGTATTCCAAGGGTTTATTCACAGCAAACCAGTTCCATTACCCCTACAAAAGTTGGCAACACTTGCTATGGTGAGGAGAATGACTGGAGGTGGCTACACCAAAAGGATGAGCAGAGGGGCTTGACCAGTGTAACAAAATGTTTGGGATTACTGACTAGAGAGGTCAGCACGCGACCCTAAACCAGGCTGAGAACAGTCCCTGGGGACCTGCCACCAGAAATCCCGCTGCTCCACCCAAAACCAGTTACCTCCTCCAGCCTCCTCCTCTGCTCCTTCTGCTCCTCGATGCGCTTCTGCCGCTCGGCCAACAACTGCCGCTTGTGCTCCTCGTTCTCGCGCTGCTGCTGCTCCAGCTGCTGCCGGCGCAGCGCCTCCGAGCGCTCCTTGTTGGCCAGCTGCAGCCGCAGGAAATCCCGCCGCAGCGTCGACTCCCCGGGCAGGTTCAGGATGGAGCTGTGCACACCAGAAGCATCAGAGAAGATCCCCTCCGTGCAGCCCTGAGCCTCTGGCCCCTGCGTGATTTTCCAGCGAGGCAAACTCAGCACAGCTGGCAACAGCATCTGAACACCTGACAGAGCTTGGGCAGCAGTGGGTGGAGGGATGGGGGCCTGCAAGTGCCAGGGCAGGGTGACAGAGCTCTGCTCATGGCTCACCAGTCATCTACCCAGTGTAAATGGAAAGGTTTCCTTTACATGAAGTTTCTAACCAAAGCCTCTGGTGCTGCAGTGGCTGGCACACACTATATTTAGCTGTGCACAAAGCACATTTAGCATGAATCATTGCCAGCTATTAAAATACTACATTATCTCAGTGAAATAATGGAATAACCTGATACTAATTACAATGGCTCTGAATAATGTCACCAAAGAAAGTTCCAGCCCCACAGTGCTTGCAGTAGCACCTGGGAGGTTTCATGGTGAAAAATTACATGGAAACAGGAGTTTCTTGGATGTAAGAAACCACATTTTAAAGAGTTTTTTAATTTCACCTCACATTTTTCCACATCTCAGTACCCACATTCCCAAGGCAGCACCATGCTGTGCTGCAGATCCCACAGGCAATGGGGTTTTCTTCCCTGGCTTTTGGTTAAGGTGATCCAAAGCATCAGTTTATACCCACGCACCATCCGGCAGCGAGAATATCCTCTGCTCTGCCAGGGAACAGGACTCAGTGCTCAGACTGTCCTTTTTCTATTTCCAGTTCATATGAGCCCATAATCCAAGATGATTTTATACAGAGCTAAAGGGATATAAGGGCACAAATGAAATGCTGATTCTTACCTCGGCTCTCCAGAGTCATTTTCCTCTTCCTCCTCCTCACTTCCACTGTACTCATACTCCGTCTCATCTAGGAACAGAATTGCTCATCAGTGCCCTTTGCTGGACTCATTTATTTTTCCAGTAGCTGAAAACCCCAGAGCTCTGAAGGCAGAGCAGCCAATTCTCTTTACCTCGCATGACCAAGAATAAGCAGCATTGCTGCTCTGTATTTTCTGGTTTTCTGGGGGCCACCGGGCCAGGGAAGCACCAGCACAGCGTGCAACAGCCCTGACAACCACAGCCCCCTGATGTAAACATGGGGGTGTCCACAAAATAAGAATTTATCCCCATATGACAGTGAGGGAGCCCCTTTTTCAGGATGGATCTGCAACAGGAGGTGCACCACCAGCTATTGGAGCCACAGCCACAGGAAGGTGGGATTTAACCAAGGCTCTGAAGGCACCAGCTCCTCTTTCTCTAAACATATGCTCTTCCTATGCAAATCCATGTAATTTCCAGGCAATGAAGATATCTACATAAAAGCTCCCTGCAATGTTGTGTTACACACTGCAATTTCTGTTGGGATATCGTCTTTATCGGATGAAGGGAATTATAGTCAAAGAAAGGCTTGCATTTATCCAATTACTCCCCATCTCTAGGGTCCAACCTTCATTTGCCAGACTAAACACATTTAATACTTCACTGGGATCCCATTTTATTGTTTTGATTGTAGTGAAATCTATTACGAGGGGCTGGAAGGTACGCGTGAAAAATTAATTCTGCTACCAATAAGAGGAGAAATAGCAACGTATTAATTTGCTGGATTCTGCAAATGAGCTTTCAAATTAAAATTCAGTTCACAAGCAGCTGAATACTTTAACAAGTTTCTTCTGCTATCTGATCTTTCTTGCAGAGGACTTTGACAGGGCCTGAAGAGTTCACTGAAAACATTCAGTTTAATAGGTTATTCCTAGTCAGCAGAATTGCTTTGGGGCAAGGGTCTTATCTGGATGTTCGTTTGCACAGCTCTGCTCATCGCTGGTGCTGCAGGGATGTCACGTAGATCAACACACTTGGCATGAAATACGTGAGCTGGGGAAAATTCAGCTTAGCAGCTTCACCCTCCCACATGCCAGCACGGATCTATGCAAACGTAAATTCTATACACACGCTTTAATGAATCAAAGCTTAGATGTTCCATGTGGAAATTACCACCTGGACTAAAAAGAGACATCATTTTTCACTAGGAAAAAAAATAATATTTAAAAACACTGATTAACTCTAATGACAGTCACCTGTCTGCTTTGCATGAACACCCATTGTTTAGTTATGGGTATTTATTTTCATTTCAGTGTCTGAGAGGAATCAAACCAAAGTCTGCCCCCAAAACCACACGAAGTGTGGCCACACAAAGGATCACACCTATTGAATTCAACAAGACTGTGCACAAACTCATCCACCTGAGTGAGGAGAACTGGTACTGAGACCATGGGCAACCCAGTCCTCTCTGCCTTCCCTCTTTCACCCACAAGCTTCACCTACACGGACGTGCCTTGGTCTGCACTAGGGATCCCCAGGCACATGGCAGAGGTCAGAGATTGCCCAGACAGGGATGTCTGAGCACATGGCAGAGGTCAAGGACTGCTCAGAGTGCTGCTTCTCCACTACCCCTCCTCTCTTCCCTACTGACCTTTCTCTCCTCGCTTCTTTTTAGTCCTGTCGATGTGGTCCTTGAGCTGGATGCGGACCTGCCTCTCGTTGGGCTGGTCTCGGATGAAGGGGTGCTTCATCAGCTGCTCCGTGGTTGGTCTCTGGCTGTGGTTCTTCACTAGGCAGCTCTCAATGAACGACTGAAACTTTTTAGACCTGGCCAGGAACAGGGAAGGAAGGTACAGAAAAAACACGTAAATACATCGATTCTCATGTTGGAAAGCGAAAAAAACTTGTTGGTATTTGAGAAGATTTTGCTCAGTTCTTGTTCATCATCCCAGAAAGTTGGGAATCATCAGTATGACCACAGAATCACCAAAGCCAGATGTCACCAATGGCAACCAAGAAAAAGCAAGGGAGTGTTCCTCCTCCCTCCCCTCTGAACCTGTGAAACTGCAGGTAGAAACGAGAAACAACACACACAGATACAAACACAATGCCTGAGTGGATTGTTTCTCATATTTTATAGCCCCTGGGCAGTGTTTCAAGACATGAATCTTGGTGAAGGTGACTGGGACAAGCCAGGTATTTTTGTTTGGTTTTTTTTTTTTAGATTTCAGTCCCAACATTGCAGGGCTTGGTAGAGCTCAGGCAACCTTTGGGTGATGCTGCTGCCTGCAGCCCTTCCCTGCTCTCTCAGCAGCAACACAGCCCACCAGGTCCAAGGGGCCACCAAGCCCCAGACCCTCAGATGGAAGTGATTGGGACTCTTTTAATAGAGATGGGAACAGATCCTTGCCCTCCTCACAGCCTCCCTGCCCACAAAGTTACATTCAATCTCAGCTAAAACAGTTTCAGCCAAATCTTTAATAAACAAATTTGTCTTAGTCTCAAGTGCTGCATATCCAAAGTTTTCCTGGAACTAATTTCACCACATTATAAACTCAAGAGAACAGGGATTTACAAGAAAGGAAGATGTTGACAGGCTACTGTAGTCTATGTTGCTTTAGCAAATAAGAAAATGAATATAAATTAATGTCAGAAGCCAACAGATACTACAGAATTGCATTAGAAGTAAAACAATAAGCTTTCAGGGATTTTACTTTTAAGCTGCCAGACTAAAAGTGATTTATCTTTTAAGTGCTAATCCATACAAATTCAGATGCAAAAATAAAATATGCTACTGGATCCAATTAAATCTTCCCTCCAGCTTTGCTAATGAGCAAATCTGCCTTCCCCACCTTGCCTTGAGAAACACAGTGCCTCAGTATACCCAGAAGGGACAATCAATGTGATGCTGAAAAAAAAAATCCACTTCTAAAATACGATTCGCCCTTGCTGGTGTGAAGCTGGAGAGACTCCAGTCCTGAATGCGTGGTCCAGAGCATGTGTAAATACAGCTCAGGCCACTGGATTTCCCAAAATCTCCCTCTCTAAACAAGCCAGCCTGCCCAGTGGCACAGTTCAGCCCTCACTGGAGCTGAGGACCAGGGTTTTCTCCCTGGCTCTGATCCAGGAGGACTCCACCACACATTTCATCCCCTGCCCAGGCCCAGGTCAGCCCACCTTCCTGAAAAACACGCTCCTCCAGCTCCTGGGGTTTGTAAAGCTTAAATCAATGTTTGCAAAGTCTTTGCAGCTGCTCGGATGAAAAGTGGTATCACAGTGCAAATATCACCTCATTAACAAAGAGGTTTCATGTCTTTTACAAGGCAGGGCTAGAGAAGGTTTATGGGAACAAAATCACTACAGTTCGAGTTCATTTTGCCTGCAAACAGGGGAAGAAGAAAATAAAGCTTCATTGCTGGCTGGCTTTAATTGGGAAAGAAAATGATACACCAAAGACTTTAATTTCAGAGGAACACAGCACTATTTCAAAAGCTAGTTCGAGGATTTAGCAAACAACAAAATTATTTTTCTCTCTGCAATTTTTAATTGACGGCAGGCTCCCATGCCAGTGTTCCCTCTTGGCTATCCTGACTTATCATCAAAGGTGCTGGAGTCCTTTCACTGTTTTTACATGCAAGAAAAAAGACTTTTATTTACATGTTGCTGTGCACAAAAGCAAGGACAAACTTAAGACTCAAGTCGAACCTTTCTCCATTTTGCTTTGCACTTGTGACCTGTGCTTGTGAGAGCCAGCCCACTGACTGCCAGGGAGCCACCACAAAAGCCTGGCCAAAATCTCCATTCTTCCTGGCATGGGCTTGCAGAATCCCAGGAGCCATCCTAGCAAGGCTCAAAACCCTCCAGCTGCGAAATGAGCCAAGGACAGCAAATCTGCCCAGTGTCACATTGAAAATGCTGTAAAAATTTGCTTTCAATGAGTCGGTGGAGCTTCATCTGGATAATTTGGAGCTTTCCGCTGCAGCAACAGCTTGGAAGATGAATGTAGGTCTGAGGTACACATGTCCCAATTCTGATGGACACCAGGGATGCCTGCTTGCTCACGGAAGGGTAGCAGAGGCCAGGTGAGCACCAAGCTGCCCCTCCAAGCTGGAGTTTTACTACACTGTGGCCTCCCAGGAGATCCTTGCCTCAATGCCACCCCTGGCATGGGCAGAGCACAGCCCTGGGCAGACCCCACAGGATGTGCAAACCTGGGACAGCTGCCAGAAGTGTGTGGGAAGGTGGTGCCCAGGAACACCCCACCTCACACAAAGCACATCTTGTGATCTCAGGGCAGGGACTAGAACACAAATCCCACCCCAGCTCCATCTGTACCTTAAGGACACGGGGAAACATCCTGCTCAAAATCTGCTTCCATCAGCTCCCCTCTGCCTGGAGGCTGAGGGAGTCTTTGCTGAATAAACAGCACTTTCGTATGAAAAATAAACTCTCGAGTCTCACAATCCTTTTTGTGCTGTAGGAGTGAGGATAACAAGATAACAAAGGAGCAGACTGGTGATCTGGCAGAAAACAAGCACCTACACTATTTTCTCAGCTGACTAATGGTATCCTCAAAAGGTCGTGCAAAGAGAGCAGGAATATCTGACACCCTCTGCAGAGCCAGCTGGGAATGGTCCCTCTTCTCCTGGTTTGGTACTGGAGCAGCTGATGATCAAGCTGATAAAACAGAGGTGCCTCCTGCCAAAGCCTGGGTGGGTTTTTAGGCTGGTCCTAAAAGCCCAACACCATGCATCCAAAGCAGAGGACTCCAAGGCCCTCTCGCTCCTCTGTCAGCAACAAAATTCCTGCTGCTGTGGCCCCAGGTGTCATCAATACATACCATGGGCTCTTCTCCTTTTTATTGGTGTGTAATCAATAAGATATCAAGCAAAATTTAAAGGATTAAGGCAAAACTTCCCTCTGTGAGCTCAGCCCATCTGGGAACAAGGGGCAGTGCCGTCTCTCTAACATGTGGCAGATCTTTCCTGACTAAACTAGTGCTGAACCTGGGGCAGGAAAACAGCACAAACCAAAGACAAGTGTTTTTAAGGACTCCACTTCCATCAATACAGAACATACAGTAACAAAACAACATCTGCTGGGCTTCAGGAATATTTTTCCTGCGGGTTTTTATTGGCATGCCTCACTTTCTTTCCTTTTTTTTTTTTTTTTTCCAAAACAGTGATGTATCTTTTCCTGCAAAATTTTAAAATAAAGCCCAAACTAAGTACAAAGCTCTGCATTCCTGGGCCTTCAAGATAAACCATCCTCTCTTTTTTTTTTTTTTGGCCTGGATACATGTTTCCACTTGAGAACGGAACCTGACTGGAACGAAATGGGAGCCAAGCAAAGTGTCATCAGACTTCAGGCTGCACAAACTGCCCTGGAAAAAGCAACTCTGCACTGTGAAACGGCAGTGTGAGTGTGCTTCTCTCTCTGCATACCAAGGAAGCCCTCCATCCCACGGTGGAACCTTCAGAACAAATTTCCTCTCCACAGGAGACCAAAACCCAAACTCACACTCACCAAAGTGATGCTGGAGACCATCACCAACCCCTAAAGCTACATAAATATCAACACCATGTCCCCAGCACACCCAGCTGCAGAAAAAGGTTGCTCCAGAAACGTTTTTACAGTCCCTAAAGACTGAGAAAGAAACTCACCACTTCTTTGATTTCAACCTCGGGGCCGGGTTGCGGGGGATGAGGAAGAGGGCTCTCATGGGATGCATGTCACACAGAGCTGCAATTTGTAAGAAGAGGCATTAAACATGGCACAGACACCCAGCTGGGAGATCTGAGTTTCCTCTGAGGCTGCCAGACCCTCTACAGGAGGATGACTGCAGCAACAACCCCCCACAGACAACCCCCAGCCCCGGGGCTCATGTGAGGGCTGATGTCCCCATCCAAGGGCTGTGAGTGTCCCCAACACTGACAGGGTCAACGCAGAGGCTGGCTGGGGACACCTCTGCTCCTGCAGCTCCAGGTCCTCAGCACCTGCCAGGTGCTGAGAGCAACGGGCCAGAGCATGGGACAGCCACACCACGTGCCATGATGCTCTGCTTTATTTACTTGCATTTTCCAGCAAGGACAGTCCCAGGATAACGCTGAAAACCGTGGCAGTGTGACTTGTGCAGGTGCACCAGGTGAAACCAGCGTGTCACGACCGGTGTCACACCAGCTCTGAGGTGTTTTACCTGCTTCCAGTCCTCCACCCCTTCTTTAGCTGTGTTTTATTTGAGGAAACCGTGTCTTTTAGGGCTCAAGGATGTATCAGGGTCACACAGGCCTGCCTTAGCTCACTGCCCACCCTGCCCCCTGGGCCATGCTGCCCTGGCAGCTTTGTCCCCATGGGTGCTGCGAGCTCCACCTCAGCAAGGGAAAACCTTGGGGTGGTGTTTCTTGCACAGAGCCGAGCTCAGGCTGGTGCTCAGCAATCCCCAGCACGTTACAACCCAGGGATAACAAACAGAGCAACGACTCTACTCACGGGGAGCACCTTCGGCCATCTCGATGGCTGTTATCCCCAGAGACCACAAGTCGCTCTGTGAAAGAAAGCAGAGGGACATCGTCAGTGGAAGGAGAAATGGACACTTTTATTTACCCTGCTCCCAAGCCTTGCTCAGCCCTGATTCTCCTGAAGGATCAGAGCAGGGACAACGCACCTATTTGGGAAACACCTTGATTTCATACCTGTAACAGCCTTCCTTCCATCTTCTCCCTTGCCAGCAGGAACACCTGAACCCCCAGCTCCCAGACAGACAGCAGCAGTGAGCTGCCCTGCAGTGCCTCCTCCCCACCCCACCACCACTAACGAGCTGTGGCTGCACCCCAAGCCCTGGTAACGAGTCCCAGTGGATGGATTGGCCCTCCTGGCAGTGCAGGAGGCAGAGGCTGAACGTGCCCAGTGACAGAAAATGAGCACAACCCATCCGCTGGACTGGGAACGCGACTCAGAGCAATGTTGGTGCTTTCATCTAAGGCTGGAAGGGATGGACTCTGCCTTCCACCCTTCCTCTTGTACCTCCAGCTCTCCCCTGCCCTGCTCTCTGCCATGTCCCTGCAGTCCCACTTCACCTTTCTCCTCTCCCATTCAAGAGCTGCCCTTTCTAAACCGCCTCAAGCCCCTAAACCTATCATTTAGTGAGTAAATCCCAGAAAGGTAGTTTTTACCAGTACAGAGTCCCAAAAGCCCAGCCAGAGCTAGAGAGAGCCTCTAGGAACCACAGGCACCTTTTCACACACAGCCTCCAGGAAAGGCAACTTGGATTTTCAATTTCAAGGCACTTTTCCTCATTTTTAGCTCAAGTTCTCCCTCAACAAATGCCGTCCTTGCTACACATCTTTGTACCTGCTTAAAAATTCTCTCTCAAATCTTATTTTCAGCCCTTTCACAGTACAGTCTCATCCATTCTTTGTTTCTGGTCAGCTGGGATTTCTGCTGCATACTTAATTATCACAGTCTTTCCACATGATTCAGCACACATGACCCCTTCCCTCTGGGTTGCCACTGAACTCCTTCCAAATTCCTAATGTGTCTTTCCATATTGAGGTGCCCAGTATTATGTGCAAGATGCCAAGTGATCTTAAAGCTGGAGGAATACAGAAAGGGATTATCACCTCTCTAAGTCTCCCAGAGAAAGCAGAAAGCTCAGCGGGAAGCAAACATTTTATAATGATCTGGAATTCAGAAATTTTTTTTGAGTGGTTTTTATTTTTAAGACTGAAAAGCCTTTCAGTCCATCCAGCAAAGGGATGCTGTGCTAATGTATTTGCACTGCCTTGACTTGGGAAGGGAAGCAGGCTTCCTTCTCCCCCTCCTTTTGATTCTAAGCTTATTGACAAGATATCTCTAAAGAAAAAAGGAAGACTGGCTGGGGAAAAAAACAACAAATAACCTCAACAACAGGGGGTTTCTATTTGTTCTTTTTTAAAGTGGTTTATTTATGTGAGGAGGTATTTACTGCCTCCTTCCATAGATTACACAGGCATCTCTTTCTGGCTAAGAAAACAGTGAGATCAGAGGCTTTTTGTCCAACAGATTAAGCCTGTGAGGATTCTTTTTCTCACCCTATAAATCTCATCTTTTGTATTCAGTATTTCAAGCTAGTCAGCTAAACCTGAGAGCATCTGATTTGCATCCCTTTCAAAAGAAATAATTTTCATTTACATCCTCCGCACCCTACTTCAAAGCGAGAGCATCAGGTGCAGGGATGTGATCCGGGGTATGGACTGATGTCCAGTGGCTCCCACATCACCAGGAGCTCTGAAAGCACCCTGCATGGAGCGTGTCAGCAGCAATCAGCCTCCTGTTCCACACCCTCAGCCACGGGAAAACGGCCAGAGCCAACTTCAGAGCGCCCAGCCCGCTGCGAGCATCTGATCCTCGGGGACAATAGAGGGATTCTGGTCCTGGAGCTCGTGCATCAGTCCACGGCATATTAAGTGCCCCAGTTAATCTGGCAAGAGGAAAATCCTCGCGGATTTCAGAGGGTAGAAAGTAGCCTATGAAGATATCAGTCCTTTTTTGAAAAAATAATAATAAAAAGCTGTGATTAATGAGAGTGTTGCACAGGCAGCTGTCGGTGGAGAAGTGGCGAGAGCAGCCAGCACAGGGTGCAGCCCTGCCATGAAGCACTGCCCTCAGCAGAGCTGAGGAAATGCCTGTTGTAATTGGTTAATCAAACAGTAATAAGTAATTGGAGATTAAACTATTTCTACATGTCCTCATCACTAACAATTTCCATAACCCAGAGTCTGAACTCGGACTGGAGAGCTGCTCTCTGGAAAACCATCAGTTCAAAAGTTGACTGATACACTTAAATGGCTGCAATAGCAAAGCATCATTCGGTTACTTTAAAATCATTCATTTCTCAAAAATTTCTCCGAACAATCAGTAATTGCAGCCCAAATTGTACCACAATGGTGGGCTGTGGCTCCGTTACATTGGAGTGTTCTACTTTTAGAAAGCAGCTCACACCAGAGGGTCTCAAAGTCCTTTTTAAACATCACCTTGTGAAGTGACCTCTCAGCACGCACATGAACAGAGGTACAGTGAGCTTCACATATGCCTGAGCTTCTCCCCCAGTGTTCACGTGTCAATGCCCTGCCCTCCTCTCTGGACACACTCAGTGGACCTTAGAAGGTTTGGAGCTAGAAATTCAAGTTCTGGACACTTCAAAAAACCAAGCAACAAAAACCCAAGGGGTATTTCTACAGATGTGTGTCCAGAAACTTGTAGTAAGGCAGAAACAGGATAAACTATATTAAGCTCTCCCTGCTTTAAACATCAGGCCTCACTGTAGTCTGAATGGGCAGGTGGGACTCCTAACCTTGCTGTGGATCTGCTGCATGGCACAGGGCTCTGTGCCACATTATAACTAAGCAGCGATGTTGTGCTGCCACCGATCCAAAAATAAACTTCAAACAGGCTGGAGAGACATGTGAAAAGTAGGTCAGCCCCCTAAACGTCTGATTGTGTGGCAGCCTTCACATCTCCCTGTGAATATCAGCCTGCAGGCCGGAGGATGTGATTTTACCCTTTCTAAACCTGACCTGACTCCTCTCCAGAGTAAATAGAGCAAATACAGCTTGTTTGACTGGAGTATTTAAATACACAGAACCAAAAAGCAGGGCAGCAGGTAGGAAGCCTGAGTCTGACACCTTTCTCCACATGGGGAAAGACTCGTCACAGTAAATTTGGATACGTGAACAGCACAACAAAGATTCAGGTTGGACCTGAACTGGCATCCCAAAATCCCACAGCTGGAAAGCAGGAGGAGCCTGCGCTGCCTGCCAACGTGTTTTTCAAAGCTGCAAGGATATATTTAATTCCTGAGTCAGAAGATGCTCGTTGAGGTACCTTGAAGTCGTAAGTGGCATCGGGATTTTCATCGCAGGCGATGACCTCGGGGGCCATCCAGTAAGGCGTTCCAATGAAGGTGTTTCTCCTGCCCACCGTCCTGTCCAGCTGGGCGCTGACACCAAAATCCACTGCGGAGCAGGGGGACAACAGGGGCATCGTAAGGTCAGAGACAAACCTGAGCAACACTCTGCTGCTGGATGTAAAACACTGTGCTCATTCAGAACAACCCCGCGCAGCCAGGAAAGAAAGACGTGGCTGGAGACGTTCCTGTTTGATCTCTGCTGGGATCAAGAGAGGTCAGTCAAGGACAAACCTGATCATCTGATGTCCAGGTTTTGTAGGAAACCCTGTGCCTTTTCCTCCTTGCCAGGAGGCAATGAAAAGAAATCACAGTTCCTCATACTAATGAGAAACAGGGTTAGCAACATGAATAAGCAGCAGCCTTTGTTCTACGCTTGCTCATTTGAATTAAAGCCTGCCAAAAACTGGTGGAAGCCTCATTTTTCTACCTAAATTCTTGCTGCAAATGGCAGAAATGCAAAAGACTTAAGGAACTAAGGGCCAAGGACAAAGGCCCATGGGAAATGTCAAGCAGAGAGCTGCAAAATGAAACAAAAAATGATGAAATCAAACCAATGAGAGAATATTCTACGGTCCACTAACTGCACTTTGCACAACACAATGGCTGGAGATTTGCCCTGGAGAATTTCCCCTTGGAGGGCAATCTTCACCAGCATAAAGCCCAATGAGCTGGTGGTGCCATCTGTTAAGCCAGGGTTTTATTCTGCTGTAGATGGAGAGAGGAGGCATGGGAAAACCAGGCTTGCACTACACATGACTAGTGTAAGGGATCTTCCCTCATCAGCATAAAATAAAATGTGCAAAGACAGCCTTAATAACATTGACACTGGACAATTGAGGACGTGAGCACATCATCTGCACTGATCTGCTGCCTTCCATTTGATCTCCACACCAATGCCTGCTCCTCTCCAGGGTGACTAACACAGTGCACAAAATTCAGAGTAGTTCTTGCAAATTAAGCCCCCTCCATCAGGTTAGCTTGGAAAAGGAGTCTGGATTATGTTACACTAAACTGAGTGGATTATCCTCTAGGACACTGCTACGCAGCTGTGGGGGAACAGCCCCTGACAACATCTGGCGATGAGCGCAGGGCAGTTTTCAATCCAGGGCATGAAAAATTGGTGTTGGTTGCTTAACCTGTACCTGGTGGCAGAGCTGTCTGAGCAGAAACACCACTGCAAGCGCATCTCTGCAAGCAGAACGTGGCCATCAACCCCTGGCAGTTTAAGGCACAGCACCTGGTCAACACCCGAGGTCATGCATCAAAGCCAACATGACAAAACCCACAGAGGAGCTCTTGGTACCCATCCTCTTTCTTCAGGTCATGTACAAGCCAGTTTTCCTGCTTCCCTCCAGCCAGCCCACCTGCAGTTTCCAGCAGCTCTAACCCACTCTTACCTAGTTTCACTTCTGCATTTTCCGTCAGCAATACATTCTGTCCCTTGATGTCTCGATGAATTACTTTGTGCTGGTGTAGATGACTCAAGCCCTGGAGAATTCAGAGAAAGGTTAGAGGAACCCAAGTTCAAAGCATGTTATTTTCTGACATTCCTCCTCAACCAATTATGCTCCAGAAATGAAAGGTTCACAGTTGGAGTTAAGCACTGGAGAATGCTTTTGTTTATCACATGCTCCAAATACTGTCCCATGTCCCATGCTGGGAGGACATGCCTGGCAAGGAGCCTGTCAATTCTGTAGGGTTTTAAATCTTTCAATCTTTCACATTCCTGCAGGAACCTGTATTAACCCAAATTCTTCCGTCGCTCCAGACATGATTTCCCCCATGTGCTCCCTTGCCTCAGGGAGCCATTTCTGTGGCAGAAATAATAGAATGGGTTTGTCTCCTTTCTCCATTTCCATCATCCAGAAACTGAAGAAAACAATTCTCTTGTTATATCGGTCCAATAAACTGGATTTCAGTGTACTAAGAAGCTTGTATTAAAAAAGCTACCATGCAAATACAAATGTTATAACTTGCACATATCCCTAATAGAGATATAGCTAAAGTAAAAAGCCTGTCTCAAAGGCTAAAGGTAAACTAGCTTTGCTGTTGTGCTGGTTTATTAGCTCATTAATTTCTTTTTGCAACTCACATTTTTATTTCGTTCATTTATTATTTCAGTTTCAAAGTAACATCCACCCAGATTGCCAGCTTAGGAAAAATATGGATTACTTCAGAAACTAATTCTGCATTAGGTTTACATTTCACATTAAACATTCATATTTGAGGAAGAAAAGGATTTCTGCTATCGCTTTTGGTAGTTATTAGTCACTTTATGCTCGTTACCTTGGGAAAACCGTGGAACAGATTATATCTGTATAGGAGTCCTTTTTTTAGCCATATTATACTTGGTTACAGGCACCTTTGAGCATTGGAGGCAAAGCGAAAATTCCACTGAATTTCAACAAATCCTTTAACAACGTGGGATTGAGCCTCGTGTTAGAATTCCAACTGTCCATCACTGAACCAAACGTGAGCCATGTCCTGCAGCATGAAGGTGGGAGCCTTTCCTCACCCCAAACCCCACAGAGGTCACCCACCACCTGCCCCAACGTGTGGCCAAACTGCCCTGGGTGACACCCGATGGTGGCCCTGGGACATGAGTAAGAGGCTGGGTTCTGACTCACTGCCAGGGACTATTTTAGGGAGCAGGCTCATGGAGCTCATACACTTAAAATAAGCCCTGTAACTGTGGCCTCCTGGCACTGAAAGCAGTGTCCATACAACAGCTGATAAGTTACAGTGCCAGCATCTTCTGCACATCACGCTGGTGTGGACAGTGGCATTCAGGGACAACGCAGAAGTGCTGTGTCACCTCTGGACACCCGTGGCTGCCTCAGTGTCAGGCACACCCTTTCAGACAGATCATTTTGCCTCGTTTTCTTTCACAGAATCACAGAACTGTTTAGGTTGGTAAAGACCTTTAAGACCATTGAGTCCAACCTTAATGCTGACAACTGCCAAGGCCACCACTAAACCATGTCCCTAAGTGGCACATTCACACCTCTTTTAAATCCCTCCAGGGATGGGGATCCATCCTTCCCTAGACAGCCTGTTCCAAAGCTTAACAACCCCTTCGATGAAGAAATTTTTCCTAAACCTCCCCTGGTGCAACTTGAGGCCCTTTCCTCTCATCCCATCACTTGAATGGCTCTTGTACAGGTTTCCTTCACATGCCAAATACTCCTATTTTCTCTTGAACAAATCTTCGGTTCACAGAGTAATGGATTTTAATGTAGGGCAACCATTACAATCCCATCCTCTGGCCTCAGCAATGCAAAATGCAGGAAAGTCTTTGCTGAAGCTGCCATCTCCCAGTACATGAAGCTCTAGCATGGCCCATTTTAAGACATTTCAGTCAAACATTTATATTGCGAGTATAAAAGCTGCAGCATCCTCATTAAAGTCAGACATGTGGATTTAATAAAACATAGGATGCTTTTTAATCATGACGATTCTTCTTTCCACAGACTTTATTAGCCCTCCACCTTTCTGTTCACTAAAAATGTAATTCTAATGTAAATAAATCTTTGCCCTTTTAATACGAATAGATTATATTTTTGTTGAAGGAAAAAGAGGGTTAAAATTCAGGCAACTAACAGAGCTAAAGGGCATTAAGCAGGGCTTATTTATTATGCATCATCCAGGCACATGAATCATTCACGCCTGCCAGCACCGCAGAGGCTCCAGCCCATGGCAGCACAGCATCCACGAAATCCGTGGAGCCACAGGCTTCCCATGTCCCCCGAGCACCCAAATGCCACACTCCCAACAACACTCAGCTCCCCCCAGACACGTACCCGCAAAATCTCTCTGCAGATGTAGGCAATCCACTCCTCCTTCAAGGTGTTCCCCTTTGTGTTCTTGATGAGGTCGGTGACGGAGCCCGCGCCGCAGAACTCCATCACCAGCTGCCAAAGGGAACAGGAGTGTAATTAGTGACATAAATGTCGTGCAGTGACACCACCAGCAGCATCCCGACCCCAGGGCAGGACCCCGACGCTGGCATTGCTGCTGTGGGGACTCCACAGTGCTACACAGGGCCACTGGGACATCACCCTGAACCTATCAGCTTGTAATCCATTTGGCGTTTGTTACAAAATGAAACAATAAAAGGCTGAAAGGCTTGAAAGGCCTGTGGCCCTCCAGAAGACTGGGAGCAAGAAACAGGAATCAGCCCAGTGCTGAAAATCAGGAATCAGTGGGGGAGATCAGAATCTCAAACCCTACCCTTACATGCCCTACTTTACACTTCTGAACAATGTTTAGTATCAACAGCAATAAAACAGAACTCTGCCTCTTGCATGTAAGTTCTTCAACTCTGAAAATACAAAGGCACCGAGGCAGATATTTGAAAGTCTCCTATGATTTAGGAACTAGGTGTACTTCTCAATTTTTATTTTTTATTTAACCAGAAGACCTTCGGTTCTGATCATGTTTTTGAGCAGGAAACATCCTTGGAGGGGAAGCAGTGTCAGGCTTCCCAGGAGAGAGACCTGCTGTCCTACTGCTCAGGTTGGTTCCAACATGACCAGCCACCACCACTTGTACCACTTCCGCAGTTTCAGAATATCAAATATAGAAGTGTAATGATCTAACCCAGCCCAAACTTAATCTTGTCATTGAACAATTGTGAAATAAACGTTACAAAAATAGCACGGGATGCGAGTCTGCCTCCCAGGAATTTCGCAGATCCCCAGGGCGTGCAGGAGCCGTCAGCGTGCTCCAGAAAGCGAGCACAGCCCGCGTGTGCAACAAGCCTCCTCCAAGGCCTGTGCAAGTGCTTCCTCTCAGATGTGAAACCATGTTTTCCCATTAGATCTGCTTCCTACTTGAAGACACTCCCTTGCCAGTGGTTCCTTGCCAGATCCTTTGATGTGCGTGTTTCAAGTTTCTTATCACATGAGGTTTCCACGGCATTTAACGTTCTCCAAGCAAGTGACATCACTATTAGAAGCACAGGCCAAGAAGAGAATTTAAACGGCAGAAGGGTTACTCCTGACCAGACTGCACAAATGCAGTCATTTAAGACTATCATAAATTATAATGATCATAAAGTCCAGGCACAGGACTGCCATAAACCTTCAAGCTAAATAAAACACTTGAGCACACTATACCTCACTTGGCTTTGACCATGCTCCTATCTTTAGTTTTGATGTCAAGTTACTCTTCTCTTCCTGAACTGGTGCTGAAAAATTCTTGGAATATCCCTGTTATGTCAAGAAAGTGGCTTCAAGAAATGGAAGAAATGGCAGAAATGGATGGGTCACTGGCCAAAATCTGCCCCATGCAAAGGCAAGAAACGCACCTACAGCTCTTCCACCCCAGCAGGGGCCAAGGCATCCAGCTGGGTCACTGACATTGCCCAACTCCTGGTTACTCACTGCTCAATGAATGGGGAATAATGGAACAACTTGTTTCGAAGTTGCTTTTCCTCCCTTTCTTCCTTTTGGACCACTGACACGTGGGGAATATCAGTGTGTGCACGTGTTTCTGATTAAACAAACATTTGGGACACCACTGCAGCAATTTTGGAAAGGAAAATCCTGGACAGCTGAGCCAGCCACAAACATCCTGCAGTCCACAATGCAAGATTGCCGCCTCCAGTCCTCTTCCCTGGGAACTCTTCCACAGGCTCTCACCAGGGTTTGGAGCAAGAGGAAGAGGAAGGGCTTGCTATACTGTGCATGGCAATCACAATGCTTAAAAGAAAATGGAAGAAATCCCATTAAAAGTACACAGTGCCTCCATTAATCTGCCAGATTATCTTAATGGAGCAGTTCGCTTGGTCCTCTACCCTGCCCTTGATTTCCACAGAGCAAAGATTAACTTCGAACCAGGAGGGGAATTATACGGCCACCTGCTGATGTATCCCAAATCTGTAACTGTGAAATCTCCTGGAGATTAAATCAACAAAAACAGAGAGAAAAAGAGAAAGTCACAGAAGGGGTGTTTCCAACTCATTTTTTTAAGAGGTGCATAGTCCCATAACATCCATAAGGAAATATCCAGCACTGGCAGATCTCTGCCAGCACCGAGAGGCTCCGAATGCAAAGAGGCTGAGCACCATGAACAGCCCGAAAGCTCTGCCAGGAATTCTCCAAGAAAACCAGCAGCAGAAAGGTGATGAGGCTGCCTGAGTATCCTTGTCCCTGATGGAGAGCTGATGGACACCCAGTGGGAACAGCCCCTATTCCCAGAAGGTTTGGGTGGCTGCTGTGGGCAGCACTGGGATCTCCTTTTGCTTTCATGGCTTCTTATGGTCCCCAGGTGGAAGAATGCTACAGAATCTCCAAAGACAGCTCATACAGTGCAGCCTTCAAGGAGAGGAACCACAGATGATGGCAGGCCAAGGAGACACCCAAAAAGCCAGGTCAGTGATGGAGCCCAAGAACAACAAATGCTCACTGGAGGGGGGCACAGGAACATGACCAGGTCTTCTCAGAGGACCTGAGGGCTCGTTCACCATGCAGAGAATGGATGGTTATGGTCCATCTGTGTCTACTGTCAACAGTAAGGACAGGTAAGCACCAGAGAGGGAGAAGAACAATGAAGATACTGCCATAATATCAATTTATGAACACTATGGGTATGTTTAGGCTGGAAACCAACAGTCTTTCAGGAGAAAAATTAAAATGGGCAGAAGTCCTTGCTGATTTTAGGGCAGAGCTTAATATACTCAGAAAAGGCTTCCAATAGCACTTGGATACTAAAATACTTTCTCACCAGTCTCGTACCTCTGGTTGAGTGCTTTGCCCCCACACACTTGCATCATTACCTATTTTCTTAAGGGATGAAGTCATGATGGAGTAAGACAATAAACTGGAAATGCATATTGAATTTTTATTAGCCATAATTAAAATTATCATCAAGATGGGCTAAAGGTAAGATCATCTTCTGAAATTTAATTTGCAAGGACATTTACTGAGGAAGTATTTTTAAATACAGTTCATTTAGCATTTACTTAGCTCTTCATACAAGAGTGACAGCAAACTTCATAAGCAAGGCAAATTCAGAAGCTGCAGCTGTAAATCTCTGTGTCCTGCTGTCTCATGAATTTTTTGTTTAAAGAGCCTTTGCAGTTTTCAAATCAATCACCACTTTCCTCACTTTGGGAATGGCAAGACCTCTGCTCCCATCACTGCTGTGTATTACCTGGAAGAGCTCAAACCCGAGCATCTCCAGAACACCAATCCCAATCCACCTTACAGTGACCTGCTCCAGCTTGTCCAGAGGAACTCCCCAAATCAAATCCCTTATCACACAAGACAATTCCTTCTGCGCTCCTATGCCTCAGCCCAGGAACAGTTTGACTTCTTTTAAGTTACACAAAAAAAGCGCACAACACCCTCAGGCTAAATGCTGCTGGAAATCAATCCTTCTGCTGTGTGTGTAAACAGAACCTGGGTGCAACATGGCCCCATCTGCCCAGGCCACTCAAATTTCTCATCCCACCCCACAGCCTGGCTCCCATACAAAAGAGTCCCTCATCACCCATGCTGTGGCACCTGGAGGCAGCGACGGAGCATTAAAAACACAGAGACCTTCCCTTGGTGGATCAGCAGGAAAGCTGATGCCCATTTCAGAAACAGCAATCAAACTGGTGTTAACCAGCAACTAAAATACTCAGCAGCAAGATAAGGCCAGGTTTTCATTGCTTCTGTTGGTGCTGGGGTGGGAGCAGGCTGTGACATTGCACCTGCATGCCCAGGTGGGAGCACAGGGGCCAGCACTGCTCCGTTCTCTCCTCTCCAACAGCAGCATCCAACTGCTCTCACACGAGTTCCTCAATAAATGACTCGCCTGCATCTCCCTGGATGTCAAGCCCAGCTAAGCAACCCATGCCCCTTGGGGAGGCAGCAGGCAGCTGCTGCCACGGGTCCTGAGCAGGCTGATGGCTTTGGGTGAGGGATGGCAGCAAAAGGAGCTGGGCTCACAGTCCTGCAGTGTTTACAGCACTGACACTGCTTTGAAGAGGAGTGAGAGTTAAATAGTGCTGGATTACTCTTCCAGACAGCAGCAGAAATCTGCTCTGGTAACCCTGAGCTCTCAGTCAGGAGCTGGAGGAGCAGCCCTGATCCCCTCACACTCCCCCAGGACTGCAGAGCTTGGAGGGACTAAAGAGAGATATGGCTCAACCGAAAACTGACCCCTCTCAAATGTTTCATGATCTAATTTCTGTAATGCAAAGAATCAGCAACTGCCCAAAAATATTTTTCAGGGTATATAAGCAGATTTAGAGCAATCCTGCTCAGAGCAGCACAGGTACAACGCAGTGCTTTGACAGCTCATGCCCAATTTTCCACGGAACCTTGCTGCCCCCAGATCCCTGGTGTGACTCTGTTCACATCACCCTAAAGAAATGCAATGGTCCTCTAGAGCTCAACAGAGTGAAGAAAAACCACATTGCAACTACACAGTCACAGCCCTGAGCACTGCACAGCTGCAGCAGTGCCACCCTGACCAAGGGGCTGTTCCCAAATCACCCTCACTCCTTTTTCCCCCACGTTGCCCCAGATTATCTGCTGCAGAGGACACCCTGGAGGCCACCCCACCACGTGAGTATCTGGCAGCCTGCCTATCAGCAATTTGTCCCCCTTGCTGACAGATGAGGCTGCGGGCAGCGTTGCCATGGCAGCCCATCCATCGCAGCCAGCGCCACTGGCCCTGGGGACCATGCGGGCTCTGCCCTGCCCTGGGTGGGCTCTGGGCTGCTGCCAGCCATTGCTCAGCCCCCCCACACTCTGCACAGCCCCTGTGCCTGCTGCACATGTGTGGTGGGGCTGCTCTGTCCTCCAGAGTCTCAGTGCACACAGGACAGCAAGGGCAGATGACAAGTGTTCAGCTGAGTGGCACCTCCATGACCCTGCACACAGTGTATGGGGACCACAGTGCCTGCAGCTTCCAGCAGTCCTCAGGGCAGGGGTCCTTTGGGATGGGGTCACTTCCCCCACCCAGCTCACACTTCTTAATGAATGCCTCATCTCCCACCATTTAAAAAAACACCCACCCCAAAATATCTCAGAACAACCTCTCTGGGTTATACACAGCCCGGTATCCCACAGATCAGACTTGAGAAGAGCAAGGGGAATTTAAGGAGTTTAACTCTGAGAAGCAGCAGTGAACTGATTATCTGGATCCTCACACCCCCTGGGAGTTTCCCCAGTTTTTGCAGCCCACCCTCACCCCGTCCCCTTGCACCACAGCAGGACCCCCTCACCTCAGCTAGAGAGAGGCACAAACCCTCCCAAAGACCCACAGCGCCCCAGAATGCAACACATTATCCAATGTAAGAATAAACCTACCTCATATTCTTAAATTCCTTTTTAAATGTTCCATAAGGGCTGTCCCTATGACATCTGCTTCCCTTTTTTCAGCCTAACATAGCAGATTTGTGACACATCTGCTAAAACACCCTCCACACAGCTCCCTAATTTCTGAAAACAGGGCTGTTTAGTGAACTTGAGCTCATCTTTCAGGGCAAGTGGCTGCTGTGGAATGGAGCAGCAGCACTGACAATACTTCATGTCAGAAGCCTGCCACGTTTCGGAGAGATCTTAATCTCCACTGAAAGAGTTCCCTATTTTTTATTTCCGTATCGGCCTCCCGAGTGTCGATAAAAAGAATTACTTGGGCATTATCAGAAACCGTTTTATTTCAACAAAGAGCCAATGAAAAATAAACAAGCCTTTATCTGTGAGGCAAGACTGATAGAGTTCACATGANTCCATGACCCTGCACACAGTGTATGGGGACCACAGTGCCTGCAGCTTCCAGCAGTCCTCAGGGCAGGGGTCCTTTGGGATGGGGTCACTTCCCCCACCCAGCTCACACTTCTTAATGAATGCCTCATCTCCCACCATTTAAAAAAACACCCACCCCAAAATATCTCAGAACAACCTCTCTGGGTTATACACAGCCCGGTATCCCACAGATCAGACTTGAGAAGAGCAAGGGGAATTTAAGGAGTTTAACTCTGAGAAGCAGCAGTGAACTGATTATCTGGATCCTCACACCCCCTGGGAGTTTCCCCAGTTTTTGCAGCCCACTCTCACCCCGTCCCCTTGCACCAGAGCAAGACCCCCTCGCCTCAGCTAGAGAGAGGCACGAACCCTCCCAAAGACCCACAGCACCCCAGAACACAACACATTATCCAACGTAAGAATAAACCCACCTCATATTCTTAAATTCCTTTTTAAATGTTCAATAAGGGCTGTCCCTATGACATCTGCTTCCCTTTTTTCAGCCTAACATAGCAGATTTGTGACACATCTGCTAAAACACCCTCCACACAGCTCCCTAATTTCTGAAAACAGGGCTGTTTAGTGAACTTGAGCTCATCTTTCAGGGCAAGTGGCTGCTGTGGAATGGAGCAGCAGCACTGACAATACTTCATGTCAGAATCCTGCCACGTTTCGGAGAGATCTTAATCTCCACTGAAAGAGTTCCCTATTTTTTATTTCCGTATCGGCCTCCCGAGTGTCGATAAAAAGAATTACTTGGGCATTATCAGAAACCGTTTTATTTCAACAAAGAGCCAATGAAAAATAAACAAGCCTTTATCTGTGAGGCAAGACTGATAGAGTTCACATGAGTCCTAATTCAATCAGATCCTGAAACAACAGCTATTTAACACAGTGGCACCAGTGCACCTCTCCTCCAGGGCTGGGGAGCTCTCCAGGAATACCTCCACCAGTCCCAACACTGGGCACAGACTTAAAAACCCCCTCATACCCCAGAGTAAGAAAAGCAGCTTGGCACATGGTGGGTTTTCTCTCCCTCCAGGCACTCCTGCAGTACAAGGAGGAACATTGTGGGTTGTTTTAATATTTCACTTGAAAAAAAAATTTTAAACCAGCCAAAGCCAAATGGAATTTCATGGGATGAAAGAACATTTCTGAGCCTGACAGCTTTTGCCTCACTAAATCCCAGGCCAGCTGCAGAGAACTTGTTTTTTAAGAGTTGCGACCAAAAACAACCAGAACACCCAGGCTAGGAACGCCCCTGGAGTCAAAGCCCCCAAGTCTTCCCAATAATTCAGTGTACCAGAAAGTCCTGGGGAACAAACTGGCACAGAAGTCTGCCAACTCCAGTTTCCTCCTGGAGGAATGTCCTCTGAATCCCTCCACTTCCCAACGGATGCTCTGGCATGTGGATGCAGGGGCAAACAGCTGAATTCACCGAATGTTTTGCTAAAATAAAGCCTATGTTGTACAGAAACTACAGGGAAGAGTGTGCAGCTGTGCTTCAGCATCTCCATAGTCTCCCAGGTGAAGCGTGGATATTTGTTACCCCTAAAAATTTAGGCTGTAGCAGTCTTGCTCAGGCAAGAAAAGCTTTGGAATCCGCCCATGGGTAATGCAGAACTGACTGGATTTACAGGACTGTGAGGAAATAAAGACTTTTTCGACCACAGGACAACATCCAGGTAGCTGTGCTGATGATAACTCTAACATAGCCTTCTTTCCAACAGACCCCTAAGGAAAGCAGGGTCCTACACTGCCGCTTTTAAGGCCACAGGCAAACTGCAGACTGCTGCTAACGAGACTCCAACCAGCACAGCGCACAGCCAAGCTCAGAACACAGCACAACAACTTTAATTAATTTTACAGCAACGGCCGGAGCCCTGACCCGCGGTGCCACTGCCCTGCCCGGCTCCCCGAGCACCAGCTGCCACCAAAGGGAGTGGGGCTCTGATGCTCTGCCCTCCCCAGGGATAGAGCGGATTTAAACTCCATCCTCCCCGCTCTGGGAATGCTGAATTAATAACCGAAAAGGCCCTGACAAGGGAAGCAGCGGGAGGAGGCAGCGGAGGATTTATGGAGATGCAAAGCAGCTTGGTGCCCTTCAGCAACGTCAGGCGTCTCCACCCAAGTGGCTGAGCAGCCACAGACCTCTTTGACCTCCCTTCACTGCCCCCCTCCTCTTTATTTGCCTGCACAGGCTCCATGAAACATGAGAGATAGCACCAAGAGCTGGCAGGAATCACCCTCAGCCCTCCATCTTCCCAGAGATGCTCCCAGCTCCCTCCAACTGCCAGAGGATGGAATGATTTTCAACTGACTATTGTAACAAAGATATTGCTAATAACACTTCAGAATAAAAATGGGTTGATCATCAGCCTGCAAAGATTTTATGGTGAAATGGAGAGGTGTTTTGCAGTGCAGCAAGAGCCTTTTCAAAGCCACGTCTTTGAAAAAGATGGATGCAAAATAAGGGGTTTTGTGTAAGTTGGGTGCTAGTAAGAGGACAATTCAGAGTAAAAAAATCTCTGTCAAATCCCAGTTATTTTAAAGAGAAGAAAGCAACTTACCCAGAGCTGATCATCCATTCCTGGTGGGTTCTTCTTAATAAAAGCACCATAATACGTAGCAATATTTCGGTGGTGAGAATACTTCTTCAGCATGTTAATTTCTTGTTTGATCTCTTCCTCTTCATCCTGGGATGAGGAGAAAAGAAAAGAAAAGAAAAGAAAAGAAAAGAAAAGAAAAGAAAAGAAAAGAAAAGAAAAGAAAAGAAAAGAAAAGAAAAGAAAAGAAAAGAAAAGAAAAGAAAAGAAAAGAAAAGAAAAGAAAAGAAAAGGAGAAAAACCAGAGGCATTAGGAGGCCGCACTTCACAGGGTCCAAGTTGTCTCTCTAAGTGGGTGAACTCCCAAACACCCCATTCCTGACTGACCTCTCAGGCTTTTTGCACCATTTTTCACAGCCACTTTGCAGCAGATCCTGGGAGCCTGAGGGCTGGACTGGAGATGAATGTTGCTCTGAGGCTCAACCATACCTGCATTAGCCCAGTGACGCATCTGCACACCCTCACAGACACACCAGAGGCCCAAGAAGGTGGTTTTTTCAGAAACCATTGCATGGCAGGAGCACTCCCGTGCTCCCAGCCCCCTGGCACATCACTCCTGCCCACCCTGGAAGCAGCACAAGACCTCTGGGGACACCAGGAGTCGCTGGTGGTGGGATGGCACCACATGGGGAGCAGGCAGGTGCTGCCTGTCCACAAACTCCATCAGATTAACTCAGTCCTGGTGAGCCCATTCCCACGGGCTGTCCCATCTGCAAAGTGGCACTAGCTGAAGCAGCCGAGGCAGAGGAGCCACACAAATTCCTGTTTTGATGTCCCACCTCTTTGTCCTCACACCCATCAAATGTGCCCTGGTTTTATTTTAAGCTGACCGAATTCCAGCCCTCTGTATTTCCACAGGCAGCACGCAGCACCTTGATGTCCATGAGCTTTATTATAAAGGACCAGAAGGGCTGTTTGTTCTTTCTTCTCCTTTATTCCCCTCGTGTCCCTCACCTGCCTCTCTGGACCTCAGTTTTACAAATGGGTAAAGGACAAGACACCCACAGAGCAGCAGAGCTGCAGGAGCAGCTCTTCTTGAGGAGCCGTGCCCCCTGACCAAGTGTCACAAAACACGGACAGAAACACATCTTTCTTCCCAAAATACCATGGGAAGCGATTTATTGACTGCACTCTTCCATTCAGGGAAGAACAGCAAAGGTGAGGACAGGAGGAACAAGTACAAGAAATACCTGGATGGAGCTTGCATAAATAACCTCCAGTTTTATTTTCAGTAAGAACACGGAGGGTATAAGCACAAAAGAGGAGGAGGAACAGGCTCAAACATTGCAAAGAAAAACAGGGGACTATTCTGGAAGAACCTTTATCACCTCTCTTCTTCAAGCAGTGAAAACAACTTTGCTTGTTTTCATTTGTCCAGAAAACCAGGGGATATAACATGAAGTTTATCAGGCCACAGAGGTGATTTTTTTAATTGAAGCCCTTTGCAACAACAACTAAAAAGCAGCTGGATGCTTAACAGTGCTGGGAGCAAGGAGCAGCACTCAGCACAAAATCCCTCCAGTTCTCTGAGCACCCAGTCATCTTTTCAGTCATCCCTCAATTCATGCCTGGCTCTCTAGGAAAAAATGGAGACAAGGCAGATGGACACTTGGTCTAAAATTTTATTTTAAGTCTGTCTTCAAGTTGAAGAACTCAAAATGGGTGGAAGAACCCTCCAAAGCATCAGAGCTGTGGATGGCACCTAGGGACGTGTCTGCACGGCCAGCTCAGGGGCTCCAGCCCAACCTCCTGCTCCAAACAGGACTACTGAGAGCAATCATCCCCAGCAAATCCAGCAGAGGAGGGAAGGAAATGGAATCATCACAGCCAGCTGCTGCAACTACTCCAATCCCAAACCCAGCAAAAGCCACAGGCCAGGCTTTGCTGCCACACTTCGCCTCCATCAATCGATTCTGTTACATCCATCGCTGGAAGTAGGTCATGCAGCACACAGCAGGACCAGCCCCTGGAAAATGAATCCCAGCTCTAAATTCAGAGATAGCAGCTGCCCAAACTGATGAAGTGCTGTAATTTGAGGGCCTCTATTCTGCAATCTTCCCTAACAGATAATTAGTAAGAGCGGGGATGAGTTAAACAAAGCATCGTTGTCAGGAGCCTGTGGGGGTTCAATGCAAGGCACGTGGTCAGGATGAAATGCTGCCTGGGAGCTCAATGAACACAGAATCATCACGGTTTGGGTTGGAAGAGACCTTAAAGATCACCTCGTTCCACCCACCCACCATGGGCAGGGACACCCTCCACTAGACCAGGTTGCTCAGAGCCCCATCCAAGCTGGGCTTTACACTCCAAAAGCTGCAGATGGTTATGGCTGGGATGACCCCACTAATTCTGCTCTCTCTGACTTCTGAAAGACACACTGCCATCAGGGATATCCTGGAAAAACACGTGGGATGGAAGGTCAGGACCAAATGAAGCAGCAGCAGCACTGAAATTGTGTGTGAGGAGGAGATGAAGTTTGGGTTTTCAGCAGCAGCCTTTGCACTGAGCCTGGAGCAGGTGCCAAACACGGCTGTAAGCACAGTGCAGGGACCAGCTCTAGGAATTCCTCCAGAAGCAATGCCCAGGACCATTCCTGCAGGCTCGAGAAGTGCCTTCAGCACCAAGAGCTGTGAGGCACAGCCAGCCCTCACCACGGCACGGGTTTGCACTGCCTGCACCGTGGTCACTGCCCCTCCTGCCCGAGCCTGGTCCTGCCCTGAACGAGCCTTCCCTGACCAAAAGTAGCCTAAGGGGAAAGTAGTTAAATATCCAAAAGCCACATCCCATGACAAATATCTGATTTACACCTGGTACATCCAGACATGAGGCCCAGCTTTGTAAGGCAAAGTTTTAGATCAGGGACATCTGCTTGAAGAGGTGTAAGAAATTATTACTGGGTAATGTCAGATTTCAGGTATTTTTCTCCAATACCTTTCCCTGGAAGTGATGATATTTTAAAACCACTGAGTTAAGTGTGGATTCAAATGAAAGGCTGTGTTTGGCCTCCGAGTAATATTTTGATTTCTCAGCCAAAATTCATTCTAACGTCAGACTTCATCCCATGGGAATTTCACTGCTATTTATGCCATGGGTTTATGTTTGGTGGGTCTGCCTATTCCCTTGGAGCCTGCTTCCCACGGGAATGAGATAAACGGCACTTGTAGATACTGCAAGTAAACAGGAACAAATCTCATTCACATTTACAGACTTATTTCCACACATCATTTCACCTGTTAGCACCAAAAATAAACTGGATGGAGGTCCCACAGATATTAATACCACACTACAGCATCTAAGGTATTTCAAAACAGATTCCCAGGGCCAGCTGACTGCTTTCACAGAGAGTCATTTCCGTATGTGCTGAGCTCCTGAAAGCTAATTTAAAACATTAACTCAAAAATTAAGGTGGGTAGATTGTGATCGAGTCCTAATTTTGGATTGTGTTACTCCAGTTAAAAAAAAAAAAAGACAAAACACGACAAAACACATTCTTACTCCCAAGCCTGGTATTGTTTCAGTGCAGGAACTTTGGGAGGGATACTACTGCACTTAGAAAAAAATTACTCAAGAAAAAGCATCTTCATGCCATGCTTCTAAATGCATCTGTTTAGGTTTTTAGATCATAGCAACTCATTCTTTCTTTTGTGGCAACTGGGAAATGGCGAAACCATCCTTTCCCCTCAGTTTTGTTATTCATTTAATAATTGGTAAATTCTTGGGTCTCTCAGTCTGACATAAGTTTTGAAAGAGGCACCTTTGAGACCAGGGTGGTGTGGTTTTTTTCCTCTTTATCAGTAGGATGCACAGGCATTATTCAACTTGCCTAGTGAAATTATTCATGACAATAACTGGAACATACTTTTGGTGAACAAAAGCTCTTCAGTGAAAATCATAGATGCAGAGAAACAAATATGAGTTATGAATACATAATCCTGTTGCTACTTTTGACAAGGTCATGTGCAATAGGACAAGAGAGAATGGCTTCAAACTGTCAGGGGCAGGGTTAAATGGGATATTGGGAAGAAATTCTTCCCTATGAAGTTGGTGAGGCCCAGGCACAGGTTGCCCAGAGAAGCTATGGCTGCCCCTGGATCCCTGGAAGTGTCCAAGGCCAGGTTGGATGGAGCTTGGAGCAACCTGGGATAGTGGAAGGTGTCCTTGCCTATGGAAGGGAGTTGGGACTGGATGATCTTTAAGGTCCCTTCCAACCCAAACCATTCTATGCTTTTCAGAATTTATTAGGGCATTTAAAAGAGCCACTGCTGGAACTGGATGCTGCTTTGTTTCAGCATGAAAGTACTCGATCTCCAAAACTCTTCCAGATTTATTTTTTTTCTCACGTATTTATTAAAACTAAAACCTCTTAATGGCATGTATCACATTAAGACAAAGGCAATTTACTTCCCAGGAACATCAGTCTTCCACCCACCCCCACATGTTATCACACCCCATCCCCTTTCCCCTCTTATCTGTAATTTAAGGATGCAGGAGGAGGATACATTACCCCGGTGACGTCCATAACCTTAATAGCAGCGAGCTGGCCTGTTTTAACATGACGACCCTGCAAAAGAAAAGGGAGAAGTTTGTTTGGTTTTGCTCAGTGACAATGTTTTCCTCGCAGTGAACAATATCCTCAAACTATCTCCTCGCCCTGGCAGCATCCACACATTATTTGTTGCTTTTTCAAGAGCATCTTCACAGCAGCCATGATGGGAAAGCAATTCCCTCCCCTTCCTCCTGCCATTACAATTAATTAGTACAGGGCCTTCGGTGCTGTATTTTCCTGGCAAACAAGTGCTGGAAATACCCTTTAATGCTCAGCCATGCACATAAAACCAGCTCGGGGCCTCTCCTGAGCACAGAGCATGACTCGGCTGGAAACGGGCTGCTGGAGCTGAGATGAGGGGAATGTGCTGGCTGGGGTACCCACCCTGCCTTCAGCCCACTCGTGTCCCATCCCAGCTCTTACTGACCTGGGGGACACACCAGGAACTCCTGGCCTGCAGGGCATCATGTTCACTCTGACCAGTAATTTACTTATTTTCAGAAAGCCTTGGTAAGCAGGCTAGAGAGGTTTTTAAAGTTTTCGGCAACTGAAAAAATCACCGAATCACTGCAATGAACTGTTTGTTGCACAGTGCTTGACTACATTAATCCTAATGGGAAAATGCCTGGGAGAGATGGTGAAAATATAAAAGAGCTCCAACTATTTATGAGGTCTTAAAACCAACACAACTGCTATCAAGCAAGGCAATTCCCAGTCTTTCCTCCTTCCTGAGAAACGCATCACCCAACATCATATCCAAATTGCTCGTATCAAACCATTCCTACCCCCAACTGGAGGACATGTGCTCTGCTTCCAAACCAGGCAGCCTGAGGAAAAGATGTTTTTCCTCCAGGAAAGCCAGCAAATGCTGATCCTAACAGGAGAGCTGGGAGGCAAAGGGAAGCATCTCTATTTCCCAGTTTACATCCCTATTTACTATGGGAGCTGCCCAAGGCCCCATCATGTGAGCTTTGGTGTGGAAGACACAGAGGGAATGGCAGCTCCTGCCCTGCAGCATTGATAATTAACACACCAAGGACACAACCAGGAGCAGAGCTGGAGAGGGGTCAAGCTGCAGCATGGCAGAAACAGGGAAAAACAGAAGCTTTTCCTAAACTGCAGGCTCCTCCTGCCCCCACATCAGCATGTGTGTTGACGAGCTGGGGTTTGCGTCAGGTCTCCCAGCCCTCCTGCAGGCTGGAGATGGTCTTTCACACCATCTCAGCTCAAGAACCCTAAATTACCAGACATGGGAACCTCTCCCTGGTCCCTCAGGTTTCCAGGCACGGCGCTGGGAAGCAAACCCACGCGCCGGCTGTGGAGCAAGGCAGCATCATCCTCTCCAAATTTATGACTTCACCAGGAAGCCAATTCACCCACCAGGGCTCCTCGCTCATTTATTAACACAATTTATATGTCCTGAGCAGCCGCATGTTCTAACAGTGGAAAAAGAGCTTTATTTTAAAATATGTGCAACATAAAAAGTAATAAAACTGAGCGTAGCCCAGCAGCCCCGGGCTGTGGCTGAAGCATCCCCTGGATGAGGCCATCGGGAAAGAGGGGCACGTTGCTAGACACCATCTATTCAGACAGCATGACCTGTGGAAACAAATCCTCCTCTTCCTAAATTCATCCTTGTTGGCCTGCCCAGGAAGTCCCCATGTGTACTGACACTTTAATTAAAGCCCACAGAGCACCAGCAGGGTAAACACTTGGACTACGGCATGCCCCATCTTCCGTGAGCTGGAGGAGGAGGAGGAGGGGGAAGCAAGCTGGGGCATTTCAAACCATGGATTTAGGAGTTATACCTGCCTTCATGTGATCTACCACCACCTCACTTTGTATTTTAAGGAAATGCCCCAGCCTTGCCACGGTGAAGTGCTGCTGCTTCTCTCAATACCAGCCAAGGGGAAAGGGATCCCTATGTGCCCACAGCATCCTTCTC
Source organism: Melanocharis versteri (assembly GCA_013397845.1). Lineage (NCBI taxonomy): Eukaryota > Metazoa > Chordata > Aves > Passeriformes > Melanocharitidae > Melanocharis > Melanocharis versteri. The sequence continues at coordinate 9,399 of VZTG01002823.1, read as the reverse complement.
CCAGGAATCTGCTGCCTCCTTGCACACCTCCCAGATATTTACAGACAATGGTAAGAACTTAATATTGTGTAAGCATTTACCAAAACAAAATAAACCACTCGGAAACATATGTTAATGTAAGCCATGAGGGGCACTTAGTCACGCAAAAATCAGGCGGAGTAGAACCAGTAAGTGCTCACCCTGGGACATTGTAGCAAAGGTTTGCTTTTTCTACAGTTTGTTCTTGAGGATGGATTGTAGAGCTTCACCCTGGCAGATGAAGCCATCCAGGGAAAACAGGCATCTCCTCACCAGCCAACCATCCCTTTTAATTCAACCTACTGCTCAGCACTGAGACTTGCTGTGAAACCTTCATAAATAGTTTAGAAAACCCAGTTGATTTTCACCCTACTGCAGATGTTCTTGAATTTGCAATAAGGATACAGACAGGCTGCAGGAAGATACCAAGACCTGGAATTGAGAAGTGCAACAGAGGAGCTAAATCAACATCAAACCTGTACCCATTAAAAGATGCCACGGCAGCAATAGAGCCCTCCCACAGCATCAGCCACCAGCCACCTCTGGCACCTTGGCCACGCAAATTCCAGCGCCTGTGCCCAAAGCCTGGAAGCAAGACCAGAAGCACCTATGCCCCTGCAGTCTCTCCAAAGTTTCCAGATGGATCAGACAGTGGAGCCACCTGCGCCAAAGCCAAGGCAAGCTGAAATTGGGAATTAATCAATGTCAAGCGTGAAGTTGTCCAGTGTTAATCTGTGCTGCTGTAAGAAAGCTACAAAAGAGGATTGTGATATCAAGGTAAGAAAAGCAGCAAAAAGCCCCTGCTGTGATGTTTTTACCTCCCGTGTGTCCTTTACCCATCAAAACTTGCTAGTTTTTTCGTTTAAACCATCACCACAGCAGTGCCTCCACCCAAAAACCACATGAAGACCGAGCCCTACTCCTGCTCCCCTGCTCAACTCCGCCTCCTCGACACCAAAGATGTGGCTCAGAACAGGCAAGAAGTGTTGAAGTTCAACAGAAAATATCCACTTTTTCAAGTGCCCACGGGCATGCTGCAAAGGGTGCAGCAACCTGAAGGCAAAGCCTTCAGGAGGATGGGACTTTTCCTGGGTAAAACAGTCACTTCTGAGCCTCCACACCACAGCACCAGCAATATTTTTGGTGACAGGAGCAAAGGTAGCTGGCGTGGAACAGCCATCACTCCCCACCTCCTGCCTGCCCTCAGTCCCTTGCCTGCTGCAGAAAAGGAGCTGATGTGCTCCTTAGCAACCCATAACACTTTGTCTCTTCACCCTCTTTGTCTCCTATTGTTCATGATTTTTCTGCTTGATGTTGGTTGATGGGTGGTGAGCTGCTTCCAGGTGCTCGTACAGAAGGGCAAGAGGTGCACGAGGACCAGGACCACTCCCTGAGCCCAACCCTGCACCACATCCCAGCATCCCACCACCATCCCCATCCCGCTGCAGGGCTCTAACTCTGGCATGGCACCACCTTTGCTTCTGACGTAACCATGGGTTTTCCCAACGCTCCCTCCCCGCTCAGGTGAGACAGCAACTCCAGGAATCCAAGGAGAGGAAAGGAAGAGCTCTGCAGGAGGACTTTGGTCACCCCACGCTGGCTGTTCACAGTCAGCACTGCAAGGTGTGAAGGAGCACTGCCAGCACCACCTGAAGTACAGCCCCCAGAGGCCCCAAACACACAAACATCCTCCAACATCCCCCCGCTCTTTCCCAAGGCAGGCTCTGCCTCTGGCTCTTCATCTCCACGAATTCAGCACTGCTACAGACACTGATGGCTATGACGGCATAAAACACACAGCAGGAAATCTGAGCTACTAAAGCATTTCCCCCTCTCCACATTCGCTGTCAAGGTTCACTTGGGTACAAACCCACATTTCAGCCTCAAGATTATTCAAGCATAATCTTCAAAGCTGCCACAATTTTTAACTAAACATCCATCTGAGCATAAATTCATGCTTCTAATTGCTCTCAAAATGTTATATCAACTATCACTAACTTGATAATGTCAAGTACTAAGACTAATTTCTACAAATGAAGCAAGCATCACGAGTTTTTTTCTTCAGAGGTTGTGGTCCTCACACTCCATAATGTGTAATGGACCAGCACACAATGAGAACATTGGTAAATGCTTTTAAACATCAATTGATGCATTCAGGCATTATGTTTACTAAATAAATAAACCCTGGCCTCAATATCAGCCTCTGTAGACAACGGTGTATCTTGGCCCAAAATTCAAGTCCACATTTTAAGGACAGAAAGAGGATGACTGATTGTTGCTTTTTAAAATTTTCCTTGCTCAAGCATGTGTTTCACCTCTAAGCAAAAACTGCAATTCCTGTACCCAGAAATGTATTCCATCATATTTACCTAACTTGTGTTGTCGGCTTTTATTCACCCAACAAAATAAATGACCCACCACCTGCTGCAGCCAGTGGGACACAACCAGAATTGTCACTTTGTTGAGAAATGCAGAGCTCCCATTTCCTTCTGCCAGGCAGAGCAACATCTCTTACACTTCCCAGCCTGGACACACAGCCTCCAACACCCTATACATACAAAATCCCCACTGCAGGCACTTAATGGAGTAACCATGTTGAATGTCTGATACTTTGAAGCAAAACACTTATAATCCAACCATTTTGCACTGCCTTTACTCATGCTGCATGTAAATATTAAAATGAGTGGGATTGGGGTGCTCTTGCAAGGCATAGCTGAAATTTCAACATGAACAGCCCTGCTGGGACCAGACCACAACACCAGCCCTCACCACTGAGGAACACTGTGTCTCACACAGAAATCTCAGCGAACTGAAACGAACAACAAAAAGACTCATAAAAGTCCAAATATTACCACTTTGGCAGCAGGGAAGCCTCCCAAATAAATTTCTTCCATTACATTTCTGCTGCAGTTAAAATACTGAGCCTGGTGCCAGCGGCCCAACAACCACTCTTTCTAGTGTCCAACCCCTGCCTCCAACCCCAGCCATCAGACAGCTCATCCTCAGCACCACCACGTCCTGCACATTCCTCCTACAACAGGCACAGGACACCAGAGACTGGACCAGGTTAGAAGCCACCAGTTCCATTTTCTGTGTTCACATACAATTTCTGGTTAAGGGCTACAAGAAACTCTTTGCCCAGCCCTCCCTCTGCACATGCACCGCTCAAGGTGTCCACTGGTCAGTCTCATCTCCAGATTCTGCTTCAGCACCCAAGACCTTCTGCAGCAAAGATCTCCTGGGATGGGCCAGAACCTCACACAGGTCCATGGACTAGGTCCTGCCAGTTCCTCATTTTCCTGGAGTTCAAGGCAATCCAGGGACTCGGTCCAAGATTTTTAGCATGAAGGCACTTCAGCACTAATGCACTGAAAACTGCATCCAATTTTTCCTGGGAGAAGGAACTTCGCCTTCCAACAGGAGCTGTGAAACTGAACTGCCATCCTGCTGTACATTAGACCATTTTATAGCACCTGGCATGATTTGTTCTCAGCTTTTACAGAGTACAGGCACATTTATGTACTTGGTTTCCCATTGAAAGCAATCTTGGGGGTGCCAAAATCCCCTCTCCAACTAGTCCGAGGGGCTAAAATACTTACTGATGTAAAAAATAGGCTTATTCTAGTGTGAAAATTCAGCAATCTCCAAAACAAGCTGGCTAAAAATTATGTACACAAGCTTTGCACTTGGTTTACAGATCTCTTCAAACACATCTGAAATAAATCCATGTATCTGAGAAGGTAATTAAAACATTGGAGGCCAGCATAAGAAAAATTGAGTCATGTCACAGGATGGGGAAAATGTTTATTTTAACAGAGAGTAACATATCTCTTTGATTAAAACAGAGCCATCATGAGCCAAACCTTATTGTTGCTGCCTGCACTTAACTCCAGTACTGGGAGGGGGATTTAAAGCCAGTGGGGACTCAGAACATCCCTGCAGACTGGGGACCTGTCCTCACCCTGCCCAGGGATTCAGCCCCATCTCTCTGCTTTACTGCAGCAGGAGCTTTTTGAGAGAAGCAGCATGACCACAGGTCCTTCCTTCCCTCCATCTCTCCATCATTTCCTGGGCTCACAAACAGCTTTGCAGAGCTTCAGAGCGATCCCATGGCCTCAAGGCACCAAAGGAACATGACTGACTCACTGCAGGTCCCTTCCACTTGGGGCAAACTCCACCTAAACCAGCCCCTGTTCCCCCAGACTTCAACACTCTGCAAACGTTATCCTCCAATAAACATGGCACACCTGAAACTCCAATGCTTTGACACCAGAAATGGAAAACCTATGAAAAACATAAAAAGCTGCATCCAGTGTTTGATATCTCACTTGGTGGCCAGGTGAGGCTCCAGAGTCACTCCTCTTCTCTCCTGCAGAACACTGGTTGCTCACTTGAGCACAGATCTTCACCTCTGCCCAATCTGCTACCTTCCTTTGGGCTGTTTCTGGAGAGCAGAAGACCTCTCACTGAGAGGGACAAACAAAAATTTCACTCATAGCCAATCCTCCCCTTACACCTCTCATCTTTTCCAAGGTTTTAAAGAGTAAAATCTTGAAAAACATTTGAAAAACTCAAAGAGAAACGAAACGAAGTGGATTCTTTTTTTTTTTTGGCGCTCAGCTGGGCATTTGTATTAATACTTCAGTTTGGACTGAACAACCAGAGCTTCCCCCTGAAAAAGCCTAAATCTGCTCCCAGCACAGATGGCTCTAATTGCACAGGGCCGAGCTAATGCTCTGTGCTGACTGAACAGAGCTGACCTTCGGACTGAAGTGTTTTCCAGTCCTCTGCATCAATCCAAGCTCTGATCAGGACCCTGCAGCTCAGAGAGCTGCAATTCCATTACTGCAGCTCCACAATAGCTCTGACGTTAAGTAAAGAAGGCAGGATTATTAGATTAACAAGATAAATTGTTAAATTAGCATATTATTCATCTCCAGAAATAGCATGCACTACAGTCTACAGGTGAGCAAGACTACAGTTTTATATTTCCTACATAAGGGAAACACATCCCTTACACGTAAGTACAGTGTTTGTACTTATTCCATCCTTGATCCCTCTTGTAGTTCAAATGAGGCTGGAGACTCCCACCTCCAGCTCAGGAAGAACCAGGTTTCCCTCTTCCATGGATAAAACCAACGCATTAAGTAGGCCAAAATCAGCATCAGAGAGCCAAGTCCTTCCAGAAGTTTCTGCAGATGGTTCCTCCAGATGCGGCCTGTCCCACTTTTGATTTCCACCCAGGGAAAACGACTGGTTAGAAAACCTGTCCCCCCCTTTCTGTGGCACCATTCAGCACCAGCACACTGGGCATGTCAGCCTGTTGTATCTCCTCCATGGTCACACCAAGGACTGTGACAGATTTTGCCCACAGGTGTGTGAAGGTGCAGCTTTTGAAGGTCTGCCCTTCATGGTCACAGCAAACCTCGTGGCAAAGCAGATTTCAAGGTGTTTCTGCATTTGTCAGGGCTTTCCCAGAGCCCAGGAACAAACGTTGCTCTGGGAAAGGGAAGTCAAAGCCTCAGCAAGAGCAGGTCTAGGCTGGAAGAGGAGTGGGCTGAGCACCACAGCAGGGAGCAGAGAGAGATGGAGATCATCAGCACACAGCAAATACATCGCAAGTGGGTTTTAGGAGCAGCCTATGGAAACCTGAGGCACCGAAGGGCTAAGGAGAGATGTTCCTGACAAAGAGTATTGTATATATATATTAAAAAAAAAACAGAACGACAAGCAGTGTCTTAGGAAAATATCTGCAGAGCTGGTCCCACACTGAAGGCAGCGGGATCCAAAGGAGCATCAGTGGGGTGAAGGAAGGGGATGCCACCATTCACCACTGAACCCTTGTGAGCTTTGCGCCCTGCCCCAGCATTCCCAGGTCCAACACAGGGCAATCCCCAAGGCTCTCTGCCAAGGGGAGCAGCCCATCACCTGCAGCCCCCTGGGCAAGAAGCACAGCAGCCAGGCCTTGGGGTGCTCCTTCCCATCCCACACAGCCTATCCTCCCTTTGCCCCGGCTCCTCTGCAAGGGCACATTTTCACAGCTAAAAGGAGGCAGCACAGCCTGTTCCCAACAGCATTAGTTCATGACAGCCATGTTATTACCACCCCTTAACACCCCCACTGTGCTTCTGTTCCACGTCGCTGCCTATTCAACACTGCAGTATTCATAACTAAAATTAAACCTGCCTTTAGGAGACCCACGAGGCACCCTTTCACACAGGCCATGTCTTGACAGCAGCACCAGGTTGTTCCTCCAGGTGGGAAGCACTGAGCCGTGCAGGGAATGGCGCTGCCTGGACCACCCAGTACTCTCAAGGGAGACGCCTGGCTCTCGAAGGTGGCCCAAGAAAGACCCAGCCTCCTCCAACGGGCCAGGCCATCCCACAGCTGGCACCTTCCTCCAGGGCCCTGCTGCCTGACATGTGGCAGGGAGCCACCACAGACCTGGTCTGGACTGCAGCAGGGGGCTGTGACATCTGCAGAATGCCACACAGATCCCGATTTCCACACGCTTCTGCTGTCTGCAACCCCCCAGCCATTTCTGCATGGTCGCAGGGCACCTTGGCTTTACTGTGGCCAGAACCACTGCAGCTTCAACATCCAACCCCAAACTCCAGGATGAGCCCAGAAGGCTCAGGGCACCAGCTCCCATCACAGGTGAAGCTGGCCCTGTGCTGGACACAGGAAAAGGCATCCCAGGGCACCAGGGAGCTTCTCTGTAATGACTGGGGCTGCTCATGACTCCAGACCAAAAGCTAAGGATGAGAACGAGCTGCTCTGTCCAGAGCTCAGGGGCACCAGCACAGTCTCTACAACACTGTGTGCTTTTTTGGCAGCTGCTGCTATTTCTTCTGTACTTGTAGAAAAACAATTCCCTTCAAATGAGATTGTTCCTAACCTGCTCCCTGCTGCAGGGCAGACAGAGATTAATGCCTGCAAACATGTGCTGCTGCCTCCCATGACAATCTCCTTCAGAACACCGATGGACCCACGTATCCCTCAGCCTCCTCAGGCTTTTGGTACCCCATTTATCTGTGCCACACATTAAACAGCTGCTTTTCAACATCTGAAGTGTCACCTGCTCTTTAAGCCCTTCCTCATATCAGTAACTGTCTTGCAAACTGATTTTAAAAACGGCCCTTCCGGAAAAAACACTACACATAGTGATGGAAATGTAGTTTCTGGAAACACCTCTGCAGTGCCATCTGCTTGACTTCGGCTCTAGTTTCATAGTAGCAAGATCCAATTTTGGAGGTGGAATGTGAAGCGCAAGGTGATTTTTCAACCAACAACAGCAAGGGAGAACCACCTTCTGTGAACCTGAGTGCTTGGCATCCTCTCTGGCAGCAGGGATGGACGGCACTGATGGCAGGAGACAGCAACAGGGGAGCCAGGCAACACTGAGGCATCTCTTACCGAAAGCTGGTGGAGGGTTTTGTGCTTTCTTTTTGTCCCTGCGTAAGGAAAACTAAGTACAAAGGAAAGCCCAATATTTGTGGTGTTTTCCTGGCTATTTAATTCAGGAAATTTAACTGTATGGCTGTGAATGGCTTTCCATGAAGTGATTCCACTGCATTTCATTGACTTGCCAGTGGCACAAACCAGCCGTGTCCACGTTGCCATGAGTCACCCCAGCTGACCGAGCAGCTCAGCCTGCTCTCCCAGCCATGTTCTTCCCGTTCCCTGTGTTTCTCCACGTAACTGCATTGCAGTACTCTTTTATCTCAGCTCACAGCACGGTGCAGCTGCCCACACTGCCCCACAGGCCCCCATGGCCCTGTTTCTCCGCAGACACGACGACCCAGGATGAGATCCCACCGTGGATCTCTCCGGACACTTCAGCAGGAGTTATCGAGGCAGTTAAACGGGGCTCTCACCTCTGTCACCTCCACCTGCTCCACCACTCTCTGCCTGCAGAAAGGAGCCTGAACACAAACCCACCAGGTTTGTTTGTGCACCAACCCTAACACCCCAAATCCAGCAGAAATCTGGGGACTTCTGAGGTCCAGTCCCAATGCTGGTAACGGCTGAACATGCCCATCATGAGCCAGGATTTACACCCAGTCACCATGAACCACTTCCTAAGCAAGCCATCCTTACAACCCTTCCACTGCCTCCCTCTCTGAGCCTCTCCAGTCCTGCAAACACCTGGATCAGCACAGATCTAACCCCCTTGATTCCTGCACACGTGGCAAGGCTGACTGGCACCTGAGCCAATTCATACATTCAGGCTACACTCATTCATCAACCACGAGCTGACTCCAAGTCCCTGTCTCAGGGTGGTGGAAGTAACAAGAACAAGCTGATAAAGGTACTTAGGTTTTATGGGGCTTAGGAGAAAATGCCACAGCTGCCAGAAAGTCTCACATATATCTCTTGAGTAACTGAGGTCGTAGCGTGAGGAAAATGAGTGTAAGAATGACATAAATAACCCCAGATCTCGTGCTGTGGAGAGCTGAGGTGCTCCCCTAATCCCAATGACTTTGTAACTCAAGATACTGCAGACCCTGTGCTGCACATTTCTCTATGTCAGCTCAAATATCAATTTTAGACCTCACATACTCGAAGGCAGATGGACATCACACTCCCTTTCATCCAGAGCTGCCTCCAGGGTTTTTGTCTGCCCTGAGCAGCCTTGACAACTTATTGTCCATCCCATCCTACCCTGAGTCACTTACTGTTAGGAGTCAATAAACGTTTTGCAGTGCCTGTGTTCTACTGATTTAGAAGACCCAGCCATGCCTAGAGCAATCCTCTGCGATATACATACTAATTTGGCTGCACAGGGAGACATCAAAGCTTTCATGTTGTCCGATGTTTCAAGCAAGTCAGGTATCGAGTAGCAAAATTTTAAAACTGCTTATTGGAAAAGGGAGGCTGACGAATGACATGTAGACTCCTTCATCCTTGTATTTGCTCTGCGTCTGTCACATGTGCACTCGCTGCTTTGTCTGGGATAAAGATGGGATTTCTGACTCTGCTGCAGAACAGCCCCTCTGTGGCTCACCCTCTAAGCCAGCCTTGCGGGCTGGGATCAGCAGCGTCGATCAGCAGATTAAACTGCACTGCTTTTACAGCTTCTCCATTTCCAAGTCTCCCCTCTCAAGCAGGAATTTCCTACCCTTGCACCAACAAGGAAAAGCTTTTCTATAAAGCAGTAAGGCAGCCAGGTCACTGCCTTTCCCTGCAAAACAGACCTGATAGCACCACTGGGCTGCCCGTGCGTGGCAAAGGACCCTCCTCCCAGGACACCCAGGGCTCCTCACTGGTCCTCATTTCTCTGCAAAATACAGAAACTGGAGTGCAAGGCTCCTCTAGGAAAGGAATGAGCCCTAAGAGACCCCACAAACCAGAAGATCCTCCCCAGCCCCACACAGAACC